>CAUOFW020003992.1:328230-621919 GCA_963454935.2 Ilex paraguariensis | reverse complement strand
ACGTAATAAAATTTGCTCTCATTTTTATTTTATTCCCCAAAGAAGTTGACCCATAAGTTTGCTCTCATTTTTATTTTGTCCCCTATTTTTTTTTTTTTTAAATTGATACTCAAACTAGAAAGATTACTCCAATGTTACTTGAATTGGACTCAAATTTCTATCAAAAAAGGGAGGAAGGGGTGATACTGTGCATTACACACACACACACCCATGTGATGCGCATAACATAAAATCTATTTCTCTGCATCAGTTCATCTATACATATTACTAACTTTAGCGGATATAGAAGAACAGGTACATTGAAAGTGTAAGTTTTTAAAGTAGGAAGTTATGTATATAGTCGTGCGATAATTAGATAAAAACTAGGTTTTGTACTATGAAATACGGATATTTCGTTAAGGTTCACGTATTTGTATGAAATATTATATTGAATACTGATGCTACTAAGAAGAAATTCATAAAACTAGACTAGTCTGTAACGCGGCAGATAGACTAACTGACCTATCAGGATCTAGTCAGTCAAGGCATAAAGTAACTTAGTAATTACTAGACCATCCTAGCATTTAAAAAAATCTTGGTAGTTATCGAAGTAGCTTAGTTTACATTAGAAAAATGATAGAAAGAGGAATTACGCCACCAAATCTTACCTTGGGCAAAAAGAATCCATCTCTAGAGTACTATGTCACATCTTCTAGAATGTTATGTCATACTTAGAAAAGAGTTCTTCTAACGACCAACTATTTTATCCAAGATCCTAACTTATGGGATCACATCATCATTGTTTGAGGCCACACTATGTGACACCCCAAATTCAAGGGGTCCGTTAATTTCCCATCAACCCATGGAATGCCCGTGGATACCGTATAACTCGATATCGCACCGTTGTGTCCCATTTACCAGGATCCATAATTTAACGAAATCCGGGCAGAGTCTCCTTTGTACGGGAAGCTCTACCCCAAAACACAATCTGTGCAATCAACATTTACATGACCCATCCGAGGTCCAATATAATACCATAACCACACAGGGTCCATTTTATACGTAAAACTTGACCACACCGGGTCCAATCATCATATTTATATCAAAATATGCAAGGTTATATTAAAACAGTCCATATATACTCTATTACAATTCCTTTACACATTACATGCCAAAATTTAATTACAAATCTACTTTTACAAAAAAAAATGGATTGGAAGCCACAAGTCGGCTTTTCTTCAACCATGTGACCCTGATTGTGAGCCGTCCATTGGTGCATGACCCACACCTGAAATGTTTCCCGTATAGGGTGAGCCAATGCCCAGTAGAATAATCCCTACAGAGGCTACTCATCACCTAAAATGCATATGCAATGTATAAATGCAACATTTCACAACAAGTATTCCCTCCAACAATAACATATAATACAATGTTGGAAAATCATGATGTCATGCCAAGTAATGAGATGAAACTCACCCATGCATGCTATCCCGAGCCCACACCGACTCCCACAACACAATGCGACACTTACGTGTAAAACAAACGTCTTTGATGAAACACATCCAAAGATCATTTTGAAATCAACCATATGTCATAAAACTAATTCATTCTTGGATGTTTCCCATCAAATGAATAATTTATATATCAAAATCATGTGCCTTTATGGGGTATCGGATTCAGGAATCGCACCTCCGGCTCCGTACGCCGTTACACTTTTCTGGAATTTCACCGCCGGTAAGTGTATGAACCAAGTGGTCGGGTTTTTCACCCGAGGGAGTGTCTAGCCCTACTTGCTATACCCGACACAAGTTTTCTTATGCATGTCACCGTGCGACTCCGTAGGACATTCCATCCCACTTTCCCGAGCCTACCATCAAGTACCAATGTTGGTGTTGATCACCCCATGCAACCCTACACCCACACTCATGCATGTAGCCCATGAATGTGATGTTAATTCCATGTCCATATTGCAATGCATGCCAAATGACAATTTTTAAATATCATTGTATACCATGACAATTAATATCATTTGCATATAATCACATAACCATTTCAAGTTCAATATATCCAAGAGCATATATCAACACTCCATCAACATGATAACACATAATACATGCTAATATTACATTTCATTCACAAGGCATAATATAAAACACAAAGCATGCCCACATGATCCCAATTTCCAAGGGATTACATAAATACTTCCATATACCAAAATCAAGCCAAGATTTTATATGGATCATTCAAACAAAATAAAAATCAGAATATATGATTTTTATATAACCAATTATCTAAACATTCAAGAAATCACAAACTAGCACTTTCTAACTACCAATTCACACTAAAATTGATCCTACCCATTTCCATAGCACCAATCATAATGGAAAAATATTAGAAATACCCAAAACAGCCCACATGAACCCTATGGACACCTTAGGTTAGAAATAGGTCCGAGTAGGAGGAACCCTACCTCTTGAAGCGTAAAGAATTTGTAGGAAGCCTCAAGAACAAGATTGAAGCCCAAAGTTTAGATTTCTCCAAAATCCTCTCTTTGAATCTTCGGTGAAAATCTTTGTTTTTGGTACCCACGCGTAGCTCTCGTCGCGTAGATCGACTTTAATTCTTGGCCCGACGAATTTCGACCGACGGAACTCCGAGAATCGGCGAAAGAAAGCTTGAAGAATTATATTTTTTTTCTCCTTTGCTCTTTGGTTTGATCCAGCCGGCCAAGATGATATTTGCTCACTTTTATACCTTCTAAACACTTGGCCCTCGTCGCGCCAAGTGTCGTCCTTTGTCCGGGTCCGTTTTCATCCCGAAACGATTAAATTTCGTACCGATTTAAACTCAAAATATTTTATATGAACTTTATTTAAAATATTTTTTAAATTTTCAAATTTTTATAAAAATTTCGTTTTTAGGGGTCATCGAACACCCGTCACCTCGAAAAACGTAAAAAATCTGACTATCTCAGAATTCGACGAAATTTGTCTGGGTAACTAGATTTCGTGAGACGAATCCAACGGTGAGGTCCGTTTCATCATCTGAGGTCTATAAAAATACCAGTTTTTTTTTAACCGCACTATAATGGCAAATTACTATTTTGCCATTTTTTTTCAGAAAAGTTAAAATTTTTCCCGGGTTTCACATTCTTCCTCCCTTAAAAGAATTTCGTCCCCGAAATTCACATACACATGCACATACAATCACATGCATATACAACAGTCAATTAATGCTAAATGACCAGAAGAATGTACCTCCATCCTCGAACAAGAAAGGATAACTAGTACGGACAGTGTCCTCGCGCTCCCATGTCGCCTCCTCTACTCCTCGATGCTGCCACAGCACCTTCACTAGCCGCACGGTCTTGCCTCGCAAAACCTGTTCCCGGCTATCCATGATGCGCACCGGTCCCTCCTCGAAAGTCCCATCAGCATCAACAACAAGCTCTCCCCAATCCACCACATGAGTCGGATGTGGGGTGTACTTCCGAAGCATAGAGACATGGAATACTGCATGAACACTCGATAGATTTGGCGGTAATGCCAACCGGTAAGCAACTGTACCCACTCTCTCAAGTACCTCGAAGGGCCCGATGTATCTCGGTGACAGCTTCCCCCGCTTACCAAACCGGACCACTCCTCTCTTAGGCATAACCTTCAAGAAGACATGATCTCCCACCTCAAACTCTAGAGGTCGCCGCCGTCTATCAGCATAACTCTTTTGCCGGCTTTGAGCTGTGAGAAGACGCTTCCGAATCAAGTCCACCTTCTCCGAGGTGTCTCTGATCAATTCCGGACCCGTAGAAGACCTCTCTCCTACCTCCGTCCAACAAACCGGAGAACGACATGGCCTCCCATATAGTGCCTCATAGGGTCATCTCTATGCTCGCCTGGTAACTGTTATTGTATGCAAACTCCACCAAGGATAAGTGATCTTCCCAGCTACCCTTAAGATCTAGGACGCATGCCCGTAGCATGTCCTCTAAAATCTGGATAGTCCTCTCAGACTGACCGTCTGTCTGGGGATGAAAAGCAGTGCTCATCATTAATTGTGTCCCCATGGCTCGCTGGAAACTCTCCCAAAAATGAGCCGTAAACCTGGGATCCCGGTCCGATACAATAGATACAGGTACTCCATGCAGCCGGACAATCTCCCGTATATACAACCTGCAGAATTCCTCCAATGTGAAGGTCATCCGCACAGCCAAAAAGTGTGCCGACTTAGTAAGCCGGTCCACTATCACCCACACCGCGTCATGACCCCGCGATGTCCGTGGCAAATGGGTCACAAAATCCATCGTGATATGCTCCCACTTCCACTCAGCTACCTCCAAAGGCTGGAGTAATCCCGCTGGTCTCTGGTGTTCAGCCTTAACCTGCTGACACGTGAGACATCGACTGACAAAATCGCCAACCTGCCTCTTCATTCCACTCCAGTAATACTGGCGACGAAGATCATGATACATCTTCGTGCCCCCTGGATGAACTGCAAAACGGGAGCAATGAAACTCCCTAAGGATCTCCTCCCTCAGATCTGCCAATTGAGGAACCACAACCCTTCCTCGATATCGAAGACTACCATCTGAGTGAGTAGCCCAGCCCTCGTCACCCATACCTGCCTGTACACGGTCCCGGATGGACAATAGCTCCGTGTCCTGACTCTGGGACTCAATCACCCTGCTCAGTAGAGACGGTGTAGTCACCAAACTCCCCAAAGTACCCTGAGCCTGACCCATATAACATAGCCCGAACTGTCCCACAGTCTCGAGCATCTGCCACTCCCGGGAAGCTACACTAGCCAAAACTCTCTGTGACCTTCGGCTAAGTGCATCAGCCACCACGTTTGCCTTACCAGGATGGTAATGCAAAGTGAAGTCATAGTCCTCTAAATACTCCATCCACCGGCGTTGCCTCATGTTGAGGTCCCGCTGTGTGAAAATATACTTCAAACTCTTGTGGTCCGAAAATACTTCAAACTGCTCACCATACAGGTAGTGACGCCAAGCCTTCAAGGCAAAGACAATGGCTGCTAACTCCATGTCATGTGTGGGGTAATTCTGCTCGTGATTCTTTAGCTGCTGAGAACCATAAGCTACTACCCTCCCAGACTGCATCAAAACACATCCCAGCCCGTCCTTCGAGGCATCACAATAGACCGTGTACCTCTGTCCTCGTTCTGGAACTATCAGAATAGGAGCTGAAGTAAGCCTCTTCTTCAACTCTTGGAATGCATTCTCACAAGAATCATTCCACACAAACTTGACATCTTTCCGGGTCAACTTCGTCATAGGTGCAGCCAATCGAGAGAAATCCTCAATAAACCGCCGGTAATACCCCGCCAATCCCAAGAAACTACGTATCTCGAAGACTGACTTCGGTCTCTCCCAATTCATAACTGCCTCAACCTTCTCCGGGTCCACGGATACACCCGAAGCCGACACCACGTGTCCCAGAAATTTCACCTCAGTAAGCCAGAATTCACACTTGCTGAACTTGGCATATAACTGATAATCTCTCAATGTCTGGAGAACAATTCTCAAGTGACTCTCATGCTCCTCCTCAGACTTGGAGTAGATCAAGATGTCATCAACAAAAACCACAACAAATTGATCTAAATAGGGTTGGAACACCCTGTGCATGAGGTCCATGAATGCCGCTGGAGCATTGGTCAATCCAAATGGCATCACTGTGAACTCGAAATGCCCATACCGCGTTCTAAACGCCGTCTTAGGAATATCTTCCTCCCTAACCCTCAACTGATGGTAACCGGTTCGAAGATCTATCTTGGAATAGACCCGTGCCCCCCTCAGCTGATCAAACAAGTCATCAATCCTCGGCAAAGGGTACCTATTCTTGATAGTGACCCTATTCAACTTTCGGTAATCAATACACAACCGAAGAGTCTTATCTTTCTTCTTAGCAAACAGAACCGGAGCGCCCCAAGGTGAAGTGCTCGGTCTAATAAACCCCTTGTCCAACAATTCTTGCAATTGTACCTTGAGTTCTTGCAACTCAGTAGGCGCCATCCTGTGTGGTGTCATAGAGATGGGAGATGTATCGGGATGCAACTCTATAGTGAAGTCCACATCCCTATGTGGAGGTAATCCCGGTAGTTCATCCGAAAAAATATCCTCATAATCACACACAACCCGAGGTAGACTTAACTCCTGCCTCGCCTCGTCTTCAAGGGTCAGGCTTGCTAGCCAACCCATCAGCTGCCCGTGCCATCTGGAGTCGTATACTGCTTGGGGTAAAGCATCGTGCTTATCCCCTTGAAACATGAAACAAACCCCATCCGGTGTGTAAGCAGTGATTCGCTTTCGATCACAATCAATGACGACTCGGTGTGCCGCCAACCAATCCATCCCAAGGATCACATCGAACTCCGACATGTCCATGACCCGAAGGTCCATAGTGAGTAGAATTCCTGAGATCTCCAACTCACACCCCCGACATATCTGATCAACCCTCACCCTAGCACCTAGGGGAGAACTCACATGCAATGGCTCTTTCAAGGTCTCAACCTCTAAGCCCAAGTCATCCACACAAGATGCAGCAATAAATGAATGAGATGCACCAGAATCAAATAACACTCTAGCCCATAAGCGGGAAAGTAGAAATGTACCCTGTATCACCGACGGATCTGCCGGCCCAGTCTGTGGCATCATGGCGTAGACACGCCCCGGAGTCCCTGAAGTCCCGGCTTGTGAGCCCTGGCCTCTTCCTCGACCCATTCCTTGGCCCATCTGGCCAGCTTGCGGTGTCCCTGCACGAGAAATAGTAGGGCCTTGTGCTGCACCTTGAAACTGGTACTGGCTGCCCTGACCCGTAGTAGGGTAGTGAGGAGCATACTGCGTCTGTGGTTGCCCCACTGAAGTCTGAGATTGCGACGACCCATGACCCTGGGATCCCTGCCTCTGAGGACAATCCCTCTTCATGTGACCCGGTTGGTGGCAATGATAGCAAGTCCTCTGGCCAACCTGGTAGGAAGGTCTCTGATTTCTCCCACCTTGGGAGGATTGACTTTGGCCTTGGCCTTGATAACTGCGGCCCTGTACCTGAAATCCTTGTGGAGTAGAAGTCCTTTGCTTCTTCCTTGAGCTAGAAGAAGAGGATTGGCCTTCCTTCTTCTTGTCTTTTGCACCAGACTCCCGGATGCTCCTTGCGTCATTCACCTCTCTCTCAATGGCCAAAGCTGTGGTGACCATCAAGTCGAAGTCTTGTAGTAGAAGACCGACGATTTTACCCCGGATGGATAACTTCAGCCCATCCTCAAATTTTCTAACCTTGGCCATATCTGTGGCCACATATTGGTCAGCGAAACGTGCTAACTCAGTGAATTTAGCCACATATTCCATCACTGACATCGTTCCTTGCCTCAGATCTAGGAACTCCCGGGCCTTTGCATGCCTCGCAGTGGCCGGGAAGTATTTCCCCATGAAAAGTTCCTGGAACTCTACCCATGTCATGGCCTCCAAGTTCTTGGAGTCTTTCACCCAATCCCACCATACTTGGGATTCCCCCTCCAACTGGAATGTAGCTAGAGTTATCCTGGTGGCGTCAGAGGTGATCTCCATTGCCCTCAAGATCTTGTCAACCTGCCGGAACCAATGATCAGCTACCATCGGGTCCGCCCCTCCCATAAAGATCGGCGGTTGATGTGCCTTGAACTTCTGGAGATGACTGGAGCCTCCTTGGCCCCCACTTGTACCCGTCTGTGCAATAGTAGCGGCCGTAGCACTAGCTTGTGCAATGGTAGCCGCCGCTGCACCAATAGCCTCCATGAAGGCTTGTTGGTCAAAGGCCGGTGGTGGTTGGTTGTTGTTCCGCCTACCACCTCTGCCTCGGCCGCGTCCTCTTCCCCTTCCTCTATTTTCCATCTACACACATGTCAAATAGAAACAGAGCATTTACTTAGTATCCCAAGATAGAAGTCAAGTATTTAAACTTGGAGATTTTCCTCCTTGTTTCACTAGTAGTGCATGTGCCACCTACTAGTAGACATTTACACATAAAATTATACCATTCATTCCTTTTTTTTTTTTTGAACCCAAGGTTATGTTTTCTAACCTAGTGTTTGTTTTTTTTTTTTTCATGTGCCTTTTACCATGCATATCATTCACATTATCACTTAGCAAGTAATCATGTTTCACATAACACGTTGCACAAAACATGTAACAATTTAAGCACATAAGATGAGATGCACAATGCATGCAATGGTCTAGTCCCAATGCCCAACAAGCCCTAGGTAAATCGTATAACCTAGGCTCTGATACCAAGCTGTGACACCCCAAATTCATGGGGTCCGTTAATTTCCCATCAACCCATGGAATGCCCGTGGATACCGTATAACTCGATATCGCACCGTTGTGTCCCATTTACCAGGATCCATAATTTAACGAAATCCGGGCAGAGTCTCCTTTGTACGGGAAGCTCTACCCCAAAACACAATCTGTGCAATCAACATTTACATGACCCATCCGAGGTCCAATATAATACCATAACCACACAGGGTCCATTTTATACGTAAAACTTGACCACACCGGGTCCAATCATCATATTTATATCAAAATATGCAAGGTTATATTAAAACAGTCCATATATACTCTATTACAATTCCTTTACACATTACATGCCAAAATTTAATTACAAATCTACTTTTACAAAAAAAAATGGATTGGAAGCCACAAGTCGGCTTTTCTTCAACCATGTGACCCTGATTGTGAGCCGTCCATTGGTGCATGACCCACACCTGAAATGTTTCCCGTATAGGGTGAGCCAATGCCCAGTAGAATAATCCCTACAGAGGCTACTCATCACCTAAAATGCATATGCAATGTATAAATGCAACATTTCACAACAAGTATTCCCTCCAACAATAACATATAATACAATGTTGGAAAATCATGATGCCATGCCAAGTAATGAGATGAAACTCACCCATGCATGCTATCCCGAGCCCACACCGACTCCCACAACACAATGCGACACTTACGTGTAAAACAAACGTCTTTGATGAAACACATCCAAAGATCATTTTGAAATCAACCATATGTCATAAAACTAATTCATTCTTGGATGTTTCCCATCAAATGAATAATTTATATATCAAAATCATGTGCCTTTATGGGGTATCGGATTCAGGAATCGCACCTCCGGCTCCGTACGCCGTTACACTTTTCTGGAATTTCACCGCCGGTAAGTGTATGAACCAAGTGGTCGGGTTTTTCACCCGAGGGAGTGTCTAGCCCTACTTGCTATACCCGACACAAGTTTTCTTATGCATGTCACCGTGCGACTCCGTAGGACATTCCATCCCACTTTCCCGAGCCTACCATCAAGTACCAATGTTGGTGTTGATCACCCCATGCAACCCTACACCCACACTCATGCATGTAGCCCATGAATGTGATGTTAATTCCATGTCCATATTGCAATGCATGCCAAATGACAATTTTTAAATATCATTGTATACCATGGCAATTAATATCATTTGCATATAATCACATAACCATTTCAAGTTCAATATATCCAAGAGCATATATCAACACTCCATCAACATGATAACACATAATACATGCTAATATTACATTTCATTCACAAGGCATAATATAAAACACAAAGCATGCCCACATGATCCCAATTTCCAAGGGATTACATAAATACTTCCATATACCAAAATCAAGCCAAGATTTTATATGGATCATTCAAACAAAATAAAAATCAGAATATATGATTTTTATATAACCAATTATCTAAACATTCAAGAAATCACAAACTAGCACTTTCTAACTACCAATTCACACTAAAATTGATCCTACCCATTTCCATAGCACCAATCATAATGGAAAAATATTAGAAATACCCAAAACAGCCCACATGAACCCTATGGACACCTTAGGTGAGAAATAGGTCCGAGTAGGAGGAACCCTACCTCTTGAAGCGTAAAGAATTTGTAGGAAGCCTCAAGAACAAGATTGAAGCCCAAAGTTTAGATTTCTCCAAAATCTCTCTTTGAATCTTCGGTGAAAATCTTTGTTTTTGGTACCCACGCGTAGCTCTCGTCGCGTAGATCGACTTTAATTCTTGGCCCGACGAATTTCGACCGACGGAACTCCGAGAATCGGCGAAAGAAAGCTTGAAGAATTATATTTTTTTTTCTCCTTTGCTCTTTGGTTTGATCCAGCCGGCCAAATGAAGAGCAAATATCTGATTTTTCAGATATTTGCTCACTTTTATACCTTCTAAACACTTGGCCCTCGTCGCGCCAAGTGTCGTCCTTTGTCCGGGTCCGTTTTCATCCCGAAACGATTAAATTTCGTACCGATTTAAACTCAAAATATTTTATATGAACTTTATTTAAAATATTTTTTAAATTTTCAAATTTTTATAAAAATTTCGTTTTTAGGGGTCATCGAACACCCGTCACCTCGAAAAACGTAAAAAAATCTGACTATCTCAGAATTCGACGAAATTTGTCTGGGTAACTAGATTTCGTGAGACGAATCCAACGGTGAGGTCCGTTTCATCATCTGAGGTCTATAAAAATACCAGTTTTTTTTTAACCGCACTATAATGACAAATTACTATTTTGCCATTTTTTTTTCAGAAAAGGTTAAAATTTTTTCCGGGTTTCACACACTATCTTAGTGTATAGATAAGCAGACCCTTGCCATGCTAAAGGCAGATGTGCTGGTAATACAAACCAAGAGGAACAAGAACTTCCATTAAAGTGGACTATTTTAGCTCTTTAGCTTGGTAAATCACTCATTTCCTTGTGTTTTTGTTTACCGTTATTTTATACACACACACACAACTCATCCATCCCTCATAGAGCTCTTTAATTGTTACGGTTCATACTTTTTGATTTCATACAACCTATGTTTGGTGTCGTCTTTGGGAATGAATGTCAGCGTTCTTCCTCAAATCCAACTGATCCTTGTTTGATTCATAGTTGTCACGAGAAACATAAGCCAAAATCAAGAAACTTAGCAAGTATCGGCACCACCTACTCCTCTAACTGACCTACTCCTGGTGGAGGAGCCAGAAACACCTAAACAAACCATGATATGCCTTCTCATGCAAAAATATTAAATCATTGCCCTCCTTACTACTTAGCAACCTCCTAATTCTTTCCCTCATGGGTCACCTCTTAATGAGGTCCATGAAGAAGATCACCAGAGCCACTCTCAAGAAAATAGTCATCACCGACCAGCCTAGATAGAGCACGATGATGAGGCATACAATAGAACTGGTGGATAGAGGAGGCATATCCCTCATCCTCCTCTTTAGCCAAACCCTCTAAACCAATATTGGGAGAATCAAATCAAGGAAGTCTAGGAAGAATTGAGTAGTGTAAAGAATATTGTTAAGAACAGAGCTTCAAACTACATGGAAACTCTGGTTCAGTAGACAGAGTGTATTTTCACTGAGGAGATTCAACACTTTCGCCTTCTAGACAAGTTCAAAATGCCTCAGATGGAAGCATTTGATAGGACCAAGAATCCCTTTGATCATCTCAACCAAGGATCCCAAGATAGAGTGTGGTGCTGATCTTTCGTAATCACCCTCAAAGGCTCAGCATGGACTTGGTACAACAAGCTATCCCCATCTTCAATTAGCTTCTTCAAGGATTTGTCCCTATAGTTCATCTCCTATTTCATTGGTGTGAGGACCCATCTCAAACCAACCTCCTATCTCCTCAGTGTCAAGCAAAAACCAGATGAATCTCTAAGGAAGTATAAGCAATGGTTCTACCAAGAGTCTCTCCAGGTGGATGACCTCGACGATGATCTGATAATGTTTATCACTGGGCTATAGTCTTCCGAATTTCTTTTCTTAGTTTCCAAAAATCCACATGCCAGTATGCTTGACATGTTGGCCAAAGAAGAAAAATACATCAATGACGAGGAACGCCTCCAAGCTAGACATAACTCTTCAGTTGTGTCAGATCAGCACGGGGGCAAAAAGAGGAAATAAACCATTCCCAAGAGAAACAAAGACTGATCCCCCAAAATGAAGGAAGATGTGTGAGATCAATTAGGACCCCCTAAGCCAAACCTTCAGCCGAGGTTAACACAAGAGTAGTACATGCCCATGAACGCATCAGTAGTGTAGGGTTTGCATAAAGTGCAACATGAGAAATTTGTCAAATGCCTTCCAAAATAAGGTCAGACCTCCGTAAGAGGGATTAGAACAAGTTTTGTAATTTTCATAAGGAGGACGATCATGACACGGATGTATGCATCCTGTTGAAAAGAGAAATTAAGTCCCTTATCTAGAGAGGACATCTTTGATGGTTTGCAGATCAAGAAGGAAATGTTTGGATTGAGATCCGTTAGGAACCACCTCAATCGAGGTAGCAGCACCAACAACCCATTTGTGAAACTAGGGTTATCTCGAGGATTTGATGGAGAAGAAGAGACCAGCTTAGCAAGAAAAGTGCATGAACAAATGACCCCCACTGAGGATTCCCCTAAAATCTCTACTATACAAAAGGCTCCTTGCTTAAGCATGGAGATCATACTCTCAAACGCAGACCTTTAAGATGTTAACTTCCTCATGATTACCCTCTGGCCATGAAGGCTATCATATCTAACAAAAACACCTATAGAGTTATTGTTGACAACGACATTTTAGCCGACATCATTTTTGCAAATGCTTTTGAGTAACTCAGAGTTGAATAAGAGCAACTTAAGTATGGTAGCTCTCCCATAAGTGGGTTCTAGAGGGAGAGGGTATACCCCCTCAGTTCCATTAAGCTCATTTTAACCATTGGAAAACCTTCTTGTCAAGCCACTACCACCGCCAAGTTTCTAGTTGTTGAGATTCCTTCTGTTTATAATGTCAAATTGGGAAGACCTTCCCTGAACACTCTCGAAGTCATTCCCTCTGCCTACTACCCGGTGATGAAATTCTCCACTGAGAATACGATTGGTGTGGTTAGAGAGGACCAAAGAATGGTTAGGGAGTGCTACATGACCTCCATGAAGCAAAAAGAGGTAGATATAGTGCAAGTAGATGAGTTGGACATGAGAGACGAAGTGGATACAAGGTCAATGCCTTCAGAATAACTAGACATGTTATTGTTGTTGGCTCCAGACTGGAAAGAGAGATCACAAAATAATCTCATTGCCTTCTTGAAATATAGCTCAGACGACTTCACTTGGAAGCAGAAAGACATGCATGAGAAAAACCCCAAGGTAATTGTTTGCAAACTAAGCATCGACTTTGGTTGCCGACCTATAAAGAAAAAGAGAAATTGCATTGCCCCAAAATGGCAAAGATTCATTAACAAATAAGTGACCAAACTTCTCCATGCGAGAGCTATCAGGAAGGTTAATTACTCGACCTAGAAAATAAATGTTGTTCTGGTCAAGAAGACCAATGAAAAGTGGCGTCTCTACATTGACTTCATTGACCTAAACCAAGCTTTTCCAAATGATTGATTTCCTTTCTCCAACATTGATCTTATTATTGAAGCCACCTTAGGCCATAAGCTTCTCAATTTCATGGGCGCCTTCTTAATATAATCAGATAAGGATGGACCCAGCTGACGAAGAGAAGACTACCTTCATAATCAAACAGAGGACTAACTGTTATCAAGTCATGCCTTTTGGTTTCAAGAACATGGGGGCTACATACCAGAGGTTAGTCAATGATGTGGGAATAATCGATTACAACTATGAGAAAGCTCTGAGGATGCTTCAGCCTTCGAGATGTTACCATTGGAAGGTCTGCTAAGCTCCACAAGTGTTGAGAAAGATAGGATTAGAGCTAAATCTAATAATCAACTCTCGTCACTTGGCTAGCATATGATAGGAGAAAGCTGGATAACAATATCTATAATTTGAAAGTGAAAAAACCCCCAAGACGAGGTCAAGCAACACACTTAAGAGGGGGAAACAGTTATAAGGCAAACACCCCATAAATTAAAAGAGTCTATGCCTATTACAGGATTGATCTAGGATTCAAAAGACTCCCCCATGAGTAGGATTCCTTCCTGCCACTCAAAGAAATAGACTCCCCAAATATAAGAAGTCTACTACTTCCAAGAAAAAATAGAGGAGCCTAGAATCCACTTCTCACCAACTATCCATTCAAAATGTTATAAAAAGGGAGCTTAGGGGAAGACCAAAGGTACAAAAGATCAATCCCTACATATACCTTATAACTTTTCTAGCAGATACTAACTAAAACATCAGAGGATCAACCCCTAGAGCCTCCCCCTCCGATCTATGACTTTTTTTTAGGTCTTTCACCTCGCAGAAACATCATTTGGAATCCTTAAGAGATAAGCAAATCCTTCCAAGAGTTGTTGAAACCATTCGGAAAGGTGATATGGGGCAAGGCAACAAACTCATCAACTTGCTTAAAAGTTGGGCAAATTTTTGCACCATAGTTTGACGCTGTCTAGAGGAAGTAACTAGATATTTTTGGTGATTCTAACAATTCTCTGAAAGAAAAATTGTGGATGGTGTCTACGAGATCTATGGATGTAACCAAAGATGATCCTATAAGAGAACAACACTCATAAGGGATGAACGAATGAGATAATCCTGATTGCGAGCCTCCACGGGCCAACAAGCGACATGAGGATCAAAGGGATGATTGAAGGCCTGGCTTAACAAATCCAACAAATCCTTCAAACCCTTGCGGACCATCATTAGCAGCAGCCACAACAAATCTCTAATTTAGAAGAAACCCAACACAACCCAAAGAGGGATGCGGGGGACAAACACAAGTAGAACGATACTCTTCACCAACAACAAGAGAATACATCTTTGGACTGAAAATTCAAAGAATTCAATGATAAGTGTTAGATCATGAATTTGTTGTTATCTAATTTCGTGAAGTCTATGTAAATCTCAACCAAATTCCATGGTCATCAAGCTTCAATGTTCAAGATCTATAAGTGACAAAGAAAGGGAATGAGATCAAGCTACAATACTATATCATTACTAATCCAATGCGTTGAAAATGTTTTCTAAACCTTAAATGTGTTTTGAAAATATATTTTTGAGTCATTTATCGGACCATATTTGAGCAACACCCTTTAGTGCTTAATAGGTTAAGTTTTTTCTTGGTTTCTAGCTTAAAAATCAGTAGGAATCGCTCTATGGTTACTAACCTTTGTCGGAGTGATTTATGAATACTTCGAGAGACAAAACTAGAGAAACTAGTGGAGATTGATAAATGGCCTCCTTATCACTGCTTGAGTGGTCTAGAGGTTACTCAAGCGGCCGTAGATTGATCTACCACCTAGAGGTCTAGAATGACCTATCTTTCATTCCAGCAACCACCACCCTATGATCACCCTCCCACTATTTGAGCATTCGACTCGAATATGTATTTTCTTGGTCCACAAGACAAACCCTATTTTGTGTCTTATATATATGAGGATATAAATTAAACCTAGGGTAAGCCTGTATAAACTAAAATAGACCAAAAATCCTTCTAGAGTGCTTTAAGAACAACCCTAGATCCCTAAGACCAAAGGCCAGCCATCTTAATTCTTCGATTCAACCTCACACGCTGAAAAAGAAGATCTTACTTGGTGTTCACCAAAACCCACTTGGAGAAGTGTGCATACTGAGCTTTTAGGAGTGAAGCCTTGAAGATTACTCGAGGCCTAAATGAACCGTGCGATGAGGAGTTCAAGTGAAGTTAGCCATAGCATCGAAGAGGGATTGTCGATGGAGAGATCTACAAAATAAAGGAGCATTTAGCCATGTGGATTGATTGAGGTATAAGATTCGAGTACTTTTAGATTAACTTTTGGTTTAGTGGATTTGACTTTGGTGAACTGAAAAGGTTCTCTACATTTTTTCTTAAGAAGGGTTTTTACGTCAACAAATTGTATGCATTCTTTATTGCTTTAATTTTCTTGTACACTTGCAAAGTTGCACACACGCGCACCATGTGTTTGATGAATTGATTATTTATTTTTTAAGTCATTAATAGTGGTTTTGATAATTGTGACTTTGGTTGACATCCAAAGAAGATTATGGTTTGGTTGGTGTTGATTGCATATTCATTCATTCATTTACACTCTTAATGGATTGTTCATATTAAAAGGGGTTCTCACTTAAATTGTCATATCCTTGTAAGAAGAGGTAATTATGACAAATATAGGTTAAAATTGGAGGTCATCTAAGCTTAATTTTAAATTAACCTATTAACCCACCTAGGTCTAGCGTGCAATTACTTGTGCATAATCAAGTAAAAATATCCTACATGTGAAGTGTTGTATTTTCTCCATATTTGGTATTAGGGCAAGGTTTTCCTTGAATTGCACTTAGTGAAGGCATTCATTGCATATTTGCCTAATTGACCTAGTTTTTGTGATTAGATATTTATTATAACTACCGGTTGGTTATTAATAGGGTCTTAAGAAGAAGGAAATTCAATAGCATGACCGTCGCTCTTTGATGGTACAAACTAAGCATAATGGAAAGCTTGAATGAGGGTTTTTCTTTAATTGATTAATGAATTTGTTTGGATGTGCTAGTGAGTTGGAGCCCTCCGATGGCCACCACACCAGTTGAAGGTGGTGAAGCCCTTGTTGAACCAAAATCCCTAGATATTTGGTCCAAAATCTAGAATGAGTCTGTGGTGTGGAACTCGAAAGTCTTGAATCCGATATTCAATGTCGTAACAATTGACGAATTCTAGAGGATCTCCAATTGTACGACTTCCAAATAGACATGGGATATATTACAATTTTCTCACAAAGGAACACTTTTGGTGAAGATGTCTTGTCTCCAATGGTATACCTCTTAATTCGAGACTTTGAGGATGCAAGAAGATGAAAAAATTAGAGATTTTTATGCTAGATTATGGGATATTGTAAATTTTTCCTTCGCATTGGGGACCAAGTATGATAACTTCACAATTAAATGGAAAGTATTAAGTTTTTTACTGGAGAGGTTTCATACTAAGGCGACAGCCTTGGAAACTGGAGTCAATGTGGAGATGGTGTTGATAAAAGACCTAATTGAGTCTATTTTGACTTTTGAAATGAATCTCCAACTACCCAAGAAATCGAGAGGCATGATATTAAGCTCAATAGGAGAAGGTGGAGATGAATCCAAGTCACCTTGTTTGGGGAAAAAGGTTCTAGTCCACTTTGCGAGAAAGTTTAGGAAGTATATCAAGGCTAGAGGAGTTGAGTCCTCAGGGTCAAAAGGAAAGACTAGTAGAACTAAATTTTCCAAGAAAATAGGAGAAAATAAGGGAAAAAGGAAAAAGGGGCAAGGACCTCAATGCTACAAGTGTCAAGGGTTTGGACACATGGCCTCAGAATGTCCTAATTGAAAGAAGAAAGATTTACCCATAGAGGGGAGAAAAAGTGAGTCTAGATTGACGAGTGTGGATACTTCCTCCCAAAAAAAAGAGGAAGAGTTCATGGCTTTAATAGGCTCACAATCTCCCCCCCCCCCCCAAAAAAAAAAAAAAAAAAACAAAAAAAAGAAGAAACTGCAAAAGGTGAAGTTAAGAGAGAGAAAACTAGTGTGGGTGAGATGTGAGGACCTTGAGAAGTTCACCACCTCCTCAACTAAGTTAGAATTCCCAAGGGCTACCAAAATGGTTGAGTCACTTAAAATGTATGTGAAGTGAGAGTATGGAACTATGTGCATAGTAATGCATTTCATCTTATATCCTAGTTTCATCCATTGTAAATAAACTTTGTTGTGTATTTATTTACTTTGGTTTTGGTATATGAAAACCCAAAAATATTTTTCTTGCTTAGTTGGACATACTTGTAGGATTTATTGGTAAATACTTTATTTTTCCTTCATTGTTGCATTTTGTGCATATTTTCTATTTTTAGGTAATTTTTGAAAAATCCAAAAACATTGAAAATGAAAAAGTTTAGAAAGATTTTCTTTTGTTGTTGGTCTTGATAAATCACTCTTTGATTTGGTTCATTGCTTTTCCATCCTTAAGTCAAAGTTGAAAAGTGCATTACTATGAGTCATATTTGGGGATAAATAACTTAGTGGTTATAAGTCCTAGTGTTTGATCCTTAAACCAAAGTTTCTTTCACCCTTGCGTGCTTGGATTGTGCATGTCTTGAGAAAATTCATAAAACCAAGTACACGCCCAACCATTTACCTTCATATTTTGGAGTCTTGCTAGTTTGAATAATTAATTTGTTGATAGGTGAAAACATAGCTAAAGGTTAGTAAAAATCCATTTCCTAAAAGATGCCAAATAGCCAAATGTGAGAAAAGAGCCTAATGAGACAAATTAAAAGGTGAGGCATAAATATAAGTGGCTAGTGTCAATTGCACTTGAATTATTGTTGAGAGTACTATATACTTAATGTCATTACTCACATGTAAAGCTCAAAGAGCTAAAGCTAAACACATTTAGAAGCATACCACTTAAAGTAGAATTCACAATCATACTAATTGAGGCCATAATGAGTAAAAGGGACAAAAGATAGGGAGAGTTGTATAACAGAAAAATGATTAGGAAACCCAGAAAATGGCTATGTAGTCACTTAGACAATGCATTAGGATTTCATGTAGAGATTATTAATAATTTGACCTAGACGAAATCCTATAGTTTTTTTACACACATGTTACACATGAGTTGATCAAGATGAGCAAAGTTTGAACAAGTGTGAGTGAAATCAACCTAAGTGAAGATAGATTGCTCTAGGAATACCTTATATGCCTTATAGTATGAGATGATAAAATTTAGATGAAGTTGCTAAGTTTTGAACATAAAATTGACATTCATGATTAATGACTTTGTGTATTTTAAATTTAAATTTGAGAATTAAATTACTTTTGCATCCATTTTTCGTTCATACTTGTGCATATAATTGCATTTAGGTTATATATACACACATGCATGTCAATTGAGGCTCATTGAGTTGAAAGGAGGAGTCATAGCAATTCGTTGGTGAGTTAACGACTTGATCTGTCAATTAGACAAACAAGCTTTAGGGACTGTTCGAGCAACCTATGACATGGCTCGAGTGGTCTAGAGGAAAAGGCAATATGCCTCTAGACTTTTTTTTTTTTGGCCTATTCCTTCTAATATGAGCCAAACTCCCTCATAACCCTATACATCACCTATTGTGTGAGAAAGCTTAAAAAAAAAAAGACTAGGAATGATGGCTTGAGGTTCCCTATTATGGTAATAGTAGAGACGATACAATTAGAGGTGTTGTTGATTTTGAAACTTGGATCTAGGACAATATGGAAGATTGAGAACTTTTTATATTTGATCATTGTCCTTGATTAAGTGCTCTATTTTTTTTTGTTTTATTTTCTCTATTGTGACACACTCTTAGTCCTATTATTGATGCTTTTTTGAGTTATATGCCTTGTTTGCCATTTGGTTGCTTTACATACATGATTTACCTATTTGGTTTGATCCTTCTTCTTATACTATGATTCTATGCCATATGTGTTATATGTTGTCATTGGGTTGTCATTTATAGAAAATAAGGAAAGAATACTTTGGGTAACTTAATTCTATACCATGCTTGTCCTATGTTGTTATTTGGTTGGAATTTTTGACAAAAGGGGTGAATATTTTAGGTATAAACAAGAGGAATCGGGGAAATTTATTCTTGACTAAACTAGATATGTTGCATGTAAATGCTTGACTCCGAAAATGGTGCACCCAAGTGCAGGTGGTCAACAGTAGTAATAACTTGGTGAGACAAAGGTTGATCCTCAGGGAATTGGTTTGGATATATGAAGGTAAAAAAGACAGAACAATAAAAAGAAGGTTGAGTTCAGGTAATTGAAACAAATTTAAAGGATTTTTTTATAAAAGAAAGGTATTCTCTTGCTTCGGGATCAGGTACCATTCATGTAAATTGAATATCATACCTATGCAATTTTATTAATATCTCAGTTGACTTCCAATGTCAGTGTAGTCAACCAGCAAATATAACTTTGAAAACCAATTTGATTGGAAAGAAAATAAGAATTTAAGAACAAGTATCGTAGATTCGCAAGGAATTATAAGAATTAATCATACCAGGAGCTCAATCCCGTTAATGATTAATCACATAAGTTTAAAGAGTACAACACTTTACTAAAAATCATTCATTCAATCGAAAAATATTTAAAAAATTAAATCATTCAAAAACTGTAAAAATATAGTTGCATTCATAAAATATTCAATAGACAATCATGAAAACCATATCATAACTAGAGAATAAACAGGGATTACTCACTAGCCATAAGTTGTTCTTCACAATAAACTATGGAAAATATCTAAAGAAGAGGTATATGAAGAGATATATCCTAAATCTACCTCTCCCTGTATTTATACATCAAAATCGAAATAAAAATTACTATACGTCTCTAGTAGGTCAAAAGTAAGCGACGTTTATTCCCATATGTGCATTTGGATGGAAGAGCTGTGTCTGGACGCAAGTCCAAATCTACACTTGGTCAATCAACTAAGTCCGAACAGTCAATTGCGTCTCAACCAAGATACACCGTATCATCAAATATTCGCCCACACGTATCCCCATATCATAACACTTTGAAATCTCTAGAATCAATAACTTCAGCAATCCTGTTCAAACGGGACAATTGCATCCCCCGACAGGGGTCTTACGTATTGTTATTCCCAAAACACTTAGTCAAATTCCAAGGTTGCCTTGTTTCAACCCTTACATCTAGACCGGGAAGTTGCATCCAGACGCACCAAGCTATCCAAGACTTCGGGTTCCACAATTTCCAACATTGATTGTTGACTCCTTTAATTACACTTTGACCTTCTTGGTTTCCTTGCAATCTTCATTCATCTGGTTAATTTATCAAGTTCTTCAATTCATCTCAATTCACCTGTTTTACGTGATAAAATCACCAAAAACTAAAAATCAATCAAAGCATAAAACCAAGGGATTATCTAATAAATAACTCAGAATCATTGCAAAGAACGGATACTTTTGATGACAAATCAGTAAACATAGTGAGGAGGACTTTGTTTTGATGCTTGAGGGAAGTATATTTACAAACTTGGCATGAAGTCACTTGTTTCACACTTGTTATTTTACTTGTGAACACCAACTAAGGGGTATAACTTTAAGTGATTCACAGTGATAGATCAATAGGTTCTCAAGCATAAAAGGTGAATTAGTTCTTGATATGTTACATATTTGCACTTGCATGATATATACATGAATATGCCCTATGCTTGCCTTGGTGCATTCCAAACTTGTGATTATATTATGAATTTTTCTAACATATGATGCTTTTCACAAGGTTTTGGTTTGAGTGGTGATATGTAGGACTACGATCTTTAAAGCTATATTTAAAGACTAGATCTTGTACTTATTTTAAGATTTAGGGCTTGTATTTGAGTGTTGAGATTAGTTTCCAATTCATTTTGTTCTCAGCGGCTTTCGAGTTGTGATCTTTAATTTTTTACTTATGTATTTTGTCACGAAATTGTCAAAGGGGGAGATTATTATATCATGTTTTGTAATTAGCTAATTTTGTGAATTCAATGTAAATCTCAACCAAATTTCATGTGTTGGAACGACAATCCCAAGACCTGTTGATGATTCGTATAATTGATTACAAAGAACTTATTCATCTATTAACCCTACAATGCAAAATTAGGATTTACCTTTGATGAGCAAATCTGCACGAACGAATACAGATTCAGATCAAATAGTCGACTCGATGGACCTCACGATCTTCTATCATATGTCATTCCACGACAAAATCTAAATGCAGTGTGGGCTACAATCCTTTAAATTTTCACCCTTCCATTCTTTCTCTCTTTCTCCTCTCTGTGCCTTTTCTAAACGTGAAGGTAGAAGTTTGGCTAAGAGAACTAGATAATGCGTGTATTTATAGGCTATAGTAGAGACCCTAATGAAAGATAAGGGTCTAACTTCCAATGGGCCTAGAAATCTTATGTCCAACCCAGAACAAATATCCTACAGTCATTCATAATAAGTTAATCCATTAAAAACTTATAATTGATCTCTCGGGCCTTATCTCAAAATTATATTTCGACCTCCTCATTATTATATGCTTAATAATCTCTGCACGTTTAAGATTACAGATGTTCATCAATTAATGAAATTACTGACAATTATATTGAATTAATATTTTTTATCCTTGAAATCTTATCACTTAACTTATTGTCATGTCGGATAATTAAATCCACCTACAAGGTTTGACATGTACAAAACTTGTGAGCTTTCTCAAAAGGATATCATCAACCCTTTTAAATAGCAGTACGTGGTTTTCTTTAATAATTAATTTTTATCATACAAATAATGTCATCTCCCAATTTATCGAGTTTGTTGACTCAAATGAATCTCATTCTTTGATAAATTAAAATAAAAAATATTATATTCACGTATCCATTAAATATTTCAGGATTAAGAGTTTAAAAAATCATAATCACCATGAGGTATTTGTTTTCTTATTTTTTCTGTAAAAATATAATAACCCCAATAATAGTCCTATTCAATACACAAAGTGTACTAAGAGCAACTCTAAAGCTATTTTAGATAGCCAGTGCAAAAATGTTGGCTCCATAGGGCTAGATTTCCAGCTAGGTATTTTCCATAGCCCGCTATTTGCTCGCTGCTTCCAACGATCTTCCCTGGCTAGCTACTTCATCAACAAATGCCATTTTTTGCTCACTCCACAGAAGCTCCATCATCGCAGATCAGTCCAGATACAGCTAGTCCAGATCAGTCCTCTCTCCTGCAGATAGTCCAGATCAGTCCTCTCTCTTTCAGGCTAATAATCCGCATCGAACCCTTTTGATCTCATTTTTTGGAGCTCAAATCAAAGGTGGGTTTCAATTTTTTTGATTCATCAGAAGTTTTTTTTTGTTTTTTGGTCGAATGATTCATCAGAAGCTTGTATCACCATGTTTGCATGATTATATGATACATTTGATTCTGTATTGACCTCTTTATGTTCTTGTGTATCTACCCAAAGCCCTTTTCGCTTTTAACCAAACCGAACAACCCATGTTGCTCATGGACAGAAGGTTCATGCTCATGCTATGAAACTTGGGTTTGAATCGTATCTTTATGTCTGTAATGCTTTGATTTATATGTATGTCTCATGTGGTGATTTGGGTTTTGCTAGGAAACTATTTGATGAAATGTTCGAAAAAGACTTGGTGTCTTGGAACTCATTGATTTGTGGGTATAGTTAGTGTTTTAGGTATAAGGAAATTCGGGGTCTTTTTGATGCAATGAAAACTGCGAATGTGAAGGCTGATGCCATGTAGGTGACCAGAAATTGCAGATTCGGTGGTTAAGTACATAGAGGATAATTATATAGAAATTGATGTTTACTTGGGGAACAAATTGATAGATATGTATGGACGGCGTGGTTTAGTGTAGTTGGCGCTGGAAGTTTTTGATCAGATGGTGGAAAAAAACATAGTTTCTTGGAATGCCATAATCATTGGGACTCTTACTGCTTGTGCACACTTGGACAGAAGGTTCATAATCTTGTTGCTGCTAGTGTGCTTTCTTCTTGTGCACACTTGGGCAGACTTGATGTAGGCAAGGCAATACATGATTATATTCTTAAGATGAGAGCTTTTTCCCCTGAACTTTACGCCCATTCCTTTGTTTGAAAGAAGGCTCTTTTTGATTAACTAAATTTTGTCATGGTTTAATTTATGAGTTTAGTGATTCTGCAGTCCTACAGTTATGGAATAGATCAAAGAAATCTAGTTTATATTAGTGAATTCCCATCAAAAGCAGTACATTTTGAATTATGAATTATGCTAGTTTTATTTTCACTCACTGCCCATAGAAGTTTTGCTAGTTTTATTTTGAATTATAAAATTTTGAATTTCGTGACCATTATAAATAAGACCGTTCTTAATAAAAATCAAAATTTTAAAATTTTGATGATGCGGCGTAACATGTCAGCATGTGATGTCATCAATAAGGTGATGACATGACATACTACATAGTATTTTAGATTTAAATAATTAATAGTTAGTTAAAGTTAGTTGAAATGGTTAGTTAAAATAGAGAGCGTGGTTAGAGTGAATTTGAAAAAGTGGTTAGATAAAGTAGATAGTGTAATAAAAAAATATATTTTTACTAGCTAGTTTACATAGCCTCCTTGGAGTTGCTCAAATGCAACAATCCGAGACATCAAACAAAGTGTACTAATACAACAACCCGAGACATCAAATAGTCTCCTAGACTATGCCAGAAGATTGCATTACAATCCTACTGACGGTATGTCTAACTTTCATATAAGACTGTGAACCTTTGCTCATATTATACAAGGATTCGATAATCTGATCTTTTACAAATAAGTCGAACTCTACACACCAAAGTGGTTAGATAAAGTAGATAGTGTAATAAAAAATATATATTTTTACTAGCTAGTTTACATAGCCTCCTTGGAGTTGCTCAAATGCAACAATCCGAGACATCAAACAAAGTGTACTAATACAACAACCCGAGACATCAAATAATCTCCTAGACTATGTCAGAAGATTGCATTACAATCCTACTGACGGTATGTCTAACTTTCATATAAGACTGTGAACCTTTGCTCATATTATACAAGGATTCGATAATCTGATCTTTTACAAATAAGCCGAACTCTACACACCAAATTATCTATAATGTAAACAAAGCATATATTTAATATAATAAAAATATTTTACCCATACAGATTTTCAATAGAAAATGAAGAACTTTTATTAAATAATAAACTGAGTTTCATCACAAAAAAAAAGTTTTTAGTATATAACTCTATCAATTCTCCCACTTATACTCAAAGCGATGCTGCAATTTAACTTTTATTCCCTCCATGTGATAGTGAAAAATCATTGTTAGTAAACTCTTCATGAAGAGATTTGTTAGGTTGTTTGTTGATCTAATCTTGGTCACCAGTACATCAATTTTTCCCACGATGTCTCGTATAAGGTTATACTTATGCTCAATGTGTTTTCTCTTTTTATGGATCCATGGCTCTTTTTAGTTAACAACCGTTCTACTATTGTCACATTAAATTGTAATAGCCAATCTTACCAAATATACCACTTCTAAATCCATAAGAAAGTTTCTGAACCAAACTACCTTTTTGGCTGCCTTAGAGGCTACCCTTTATTCAGTCCCTATGGTGGAATTAGCAAGACAAGATTGCTTGAAACTACTCCAACTTATGGCTCCACATCCTAGAGTAAACACATATCTTGAAGTATTCTTCCTGGAGTCTTTATCTAACTGAAAATCGGAGTCAATGTACCCGAGGGTACTATATTATGCCTAGAAAACCAAAATATAATCTCCTATCCTTCTTAAATACTTGAGAATATGTTTTTATCACAGTCCAATGTTCTTGCCAAGGGTTACACTGATATCTACTAACCATGCCAACGACAAAATAGATATCAAGTCTAGTGCAAAGTATAGTTTACATGAGATTTCCCACTACCAAAGTATAAGAAACTACCTTCATGTCTCTATCTCTTTAGGTGTCCTAGGACACTGCTCTTTTGACAAAGAAACTCCATGTTTGAAAGGAAGAAACCCATTCTTGGAATTTTACATGGTAAAACGGGCTAGAATGATACCAATATAGGTAGTTTGCGATAAGTGTAACATTCTATCCTTGTGATCTCATATAAGCTTTATCCCAAGGATGTGTCTAGCTTCCTTCAAATCCTTACTATCGAACTGATTGGATAACTATACCCTAACAGAAGATAACACCCTCCATCATTTTCGATGAGCAAGATATCATTCGTGTAAAGTACTCCACATTTTTGTCATGCTTTTTATACACATAGGACTTACCCGGGCATTGATCAAAATCATAAGATTTTATAGTCTAATCAAAATGAATGTTTGAAGACCTAGATGCTTACTTAAGTCTATAAATGGACCTCTTAAGCTGGCACACTAGATGTTCTTGGCATTTTGCTACGAATCCATCTGGTTGCACCATATAGATGCACTCATCAAGATTCCCGCAAGTGAATGATGCCTTGATGTACATTTGCCAAATCTCATAATCAAGATGAGTTACAATGGATAAGAGAATCCAGATTGACTTTAGCATAGCTATTGGCAAAAAAGTATCCTCATAATTGATTCCCTCTTTTTGAGTAAACCCTTTTGCAACAAGCCTTGCCTTAAAGATTTCCACATTACCATCTAATCCTTAATTTCTCTTATAACCCAACTTGCATCCAATGGGTTTTATCCCATTGGGTGGTTCTACAAGTTCCCAGATCTAATTGGAGTACATGGACTCTATCTCAGACATCAAAGCCTTTTGCCAAAGTTCTGTATCTTTATCTTGGAGTGCTTTGTTGTAGGTCCAGGGATCATATTTTGTTCCTCAAGGATATTGTCAAAAGACTCTCCCAAGAACATATACCGATCGGGTTGATGAACAACCCTCCCACTAGGATGAAGCACTTCCTATATTTGTGTATCATTAGTGACATGTTATGTAGGATCTCTATATGAATATCGATATTCTTTCCAATACACCGAGGC
This sequence comes from Ilex paraguariensis, assembly GCA_963454935.2. NCBI lineage: Eukaryota > Viridiplantae > Streptophyta > Magnoliopsida > Aquifoliales > Aquifoliaceae > Ilex > Ilex paraguariensis. The sequence goes on along the minus strand of CAUOFW020003992.1, from coordinate 595,438 downwards.
AATGAGATATCGTCTACTCTTTCACAGGATGTTTCCTCTTGTACAGTTGGTATTGAAGAAGTATTTGTTGATCTATCTCTTCTCAAATCCTTGAGAACAAGTCTTCCTCTAAGAATCAGGCATTGGTGCTAACAATGACCTTCTAACTCTTAGGACAATAGAGAAAAAACCACCTTTTGTTCCTCTTGGATGCCCTATAAATAAGCAAATTTTTGTTCTTGCTTCCAACTTATCCACTTTCCTTTTTATCATGCGTGCTAGACTTCCCTTTATCCGAACATGCTGGAGGCTAGGCTTATGCCTATTCCACAGTTCTGTGGGAATAGCAGGTACTGACTCAGATGGTGCCAAGTTTAGAATATGTGCCATAGTTTCTAAGGCATATCCCCTAAAGGAATCAAGTAAAATTAAATAACTCATCATAGATCTCACCATATCCATAAGAGTCATATTCCTTCTTTTTGCCACACCATTTTTTTATGGTGTGCCAGGTGCAGACAACTAGGATGTAATCCATACCTCTAATAAGTAGTTCCTAAACTCTCTTAGGAGGTATTCGCTACTACGATCAGATCGTAATGTCTTAATACACTTTCCTTGACATTCTCCATTTTAGCATTAAATTCTTTGAATGTCTAGAAGCATTTAGACTTATGGCACATCAAATAAATGTACCCATACCTTGAATAATCATAAATGAAAGTGATGAATTTTCAAAGCCTCCTCTAGCTTGGACAATCATAGGTCCACATAAATTAGAATGAACCAATGTCAATGGATCTTTTGCTCTATAGCCCTTGGCCGTAAAAGGCCTCTTGGTTATTTTACCTTCTAAGCAAGATTCACAAACTGGAAGTACCTCCATTTTCAATGAACTCAATGGTCCATTTGAGTCCAGTATTTGAATCGTCCCTAAGTTAATATGACCCAAGCATAAGTGTCAAAGATATGTTTAGTTCATTTTAGAAGGTTCAATTGTCTCACATGATGAGGTATAGTGTTATTCAATTCAATCAATTGCAGTATGGGTGAGACAAGATTAATAATATAATGCTTATTATACTTAATAACCATAGAGTTACTAAAATAAAAATTATATTTATCCTTAACAAATTTAGAAACTGAAACTGAGTTTCTTCTAATATTAGGTGCATAAAGAAAATCTTTCAAAATTAAAACCCTTTCTCTAATAAAAATTAAATGTAAATCCGTTACTGTAATCGCTACTATGCTCATAGCATTGCTATATATAGAGACCTAGATACCTTGGTTTAATTTTAAACTTATGATCATTAAGGTGAACGAAATGAAATTTGGAATATACGAAAAATGACTCATAGGGTTTTTCGTTGAAAATGATTTCTCAACCTTAAATGTGTTTTGAAAAGATAGTTTGAGTCATTTATCAAACCATATTTGACCAACACTCTTTAGTGCTCAATAGGTTAATGTTTTGTTTGGTTTCTAGCTTCAAAATCAATATGAATCGTGCTATATTTGCTAGCCTTCACCAGAGCGATTTCTAAAATACTTAGGGAGACAAAATTGGAGAAACCAGTGGAAACTAATAGATGGCAGCCCTACCACCGTTCGAATCTTGCTATATTCGAGCAGTTGTAGATTGGTCTACCACCTAGAGGTCTAAGAATGACTTATCTTTCACTCCAGCAACCACAGCCCTATAACCACCCTCCCACTACTTGAACGGTCGACGCGAATCTGTCTTTTCTTTGTCCCTAAGAAAAACCCTATTATGTGTCCTATATATATGGGGCTATGTCTTAAACCTAGGTTAATCCTTGTAGAGTGCTTCAATATTAACCCTAGATCCATAAGACCAAAGGCCAACCATCTTGATTCTTCCATTCAGTCCCACACATTGAAGAAGAAGATCTTGCTTGGTGTCAACCAAAATCCTCTTTGAGAAGTGTGCATATTGAGTTATTGGGTGTGAAGCCTTGATTACTCGAGACCTAAATGAACCATTAGACAAGGAGTTCAAGTGAAGCTAGTCATAAAATTGAAGAGAAACTTTTGGTGGAGAGATCAAAAAAATAAATGAGCATCTAGCCATGTGGATTGGTTGAGGTATAACACTTGAGTACCTTTAGATTGAGTTTTGGTTTAGTGAATTAGGCTTTGGGGAACCGAGAAGGTTCCCCGTAATTTTTCCCTAGAAGGATTTTCACACCAACAAATTGCATTTTTTCTTTGTTGCTTTAATTTACTTGCACACTTGCAATGTTGCACACATGTGCACCATGTGTTTGATGAATTGATTGTTTATCTTTCAAGTCATTAATAGTGTTTTGGTGATTGCAGCTTTGGTTGGGATCAAAAGGAGTTTGTGGATTGGTGGTTGTTGATTGTATATCCATTCATCCATTGACATTCTTAATCGATTATTCATGTTGAAAAGGGTTCACTTAAATTGATATATCCTTGTGAGAAAAGGTATTTGTGGTAGATATAAGTTAAAATTGGAGGTCATCTGAGCTTAAATTTAAATTAACCTATTCACCCCTCTAAGTTTAGCATGTGATTACTTATGTATAATCAAATAGAAAGATCCTACACATGAAGTGTTATATTTTCTCCACAATAATAAGATTGGGGAGGTTCTTAACACCATCAAGGCCAGAGCTTTGGAAATTATGGAAACTCTAGTCCAACGCCTGAAATCCCCCTTTTCACACGATGTCACACATTATCCACCACCACTGAAGTTTAAGTCGCCATTGATAGAAACTTTTGATGGAAAGATGATCCTTTGGATCATTTGGAAACTTATAAATCTTTGATGCTACTCCACAACGTTCTCGATCAAGTCATGTGTCGGGCATTCCCACCCTCAAGGGAACAAATCATCTCTGTTTCAATAAACTCCTCCTAGCGTCTATCGGATCTTTTATGGAACTTATCAAATTGTTATTTTCTCATTTTATTGGAGGAAGATCACACAGGAAGCTTGCCATCTATCTCTTAAATCTCCAGCTGATAAAGGGAAAATTGTTTCGACAGTTCATGGCAAGGTTCACAGAAGAATCGCTTCAGATAGACAATGTAGAAGATAAAGTAGCCTTAACTGCCTTCATGGGATCATTTCAACCCTCTTGGTTCTTATTTTCATTTTCCAAGGATCCCCCTAAAATTATGGTAAAGCTCCTTTCTAGAGCTCAGAGCCACATGAACACAAAGGATGCCTTGAATGCTAGAAAATGAGTGGAAGATCACCCTTTGACAAACAAACATAAGGATTAGGAAAAGCCTGACAAGCCTAACACTTCCAAAAAAGGAAAGGCAAATCATGTACCAATAAGAGATAGTTAGGACCTCATTTTCCACCAGGAGGGTATCATGTGTACACCTCTCTTAATTTATACCTTGGTCCAGCAAGTCCTTTTCCAAGTATAAGATGACAATGTACTTAAATGGCCGACAAAGCTCATAACGCCTCCCCATAAACAAGCATAAGATAAGTACTGTCAGTTCCATTAGGATCATAGGCACTGTGACGCCCCAAAATTCAGAGGTCCTTTATTAACCTTTTGATTATGCATCAACCCGCGAAAGTACCTGTGCATGTTGCATAACCCGACATCATGTTATCACACAACCATACCAAGGTCCAATCCCCATCCATTTCTACTTAACATTTAATTAATTACATTCTTTACACAAGAAGGCTTAAGACCCGAAGACTTGACAAAATTATATTTAAATTTTGAAAGAGGCACTAGAACCTACCTCACGTGGTATAGGTACCTGAACCTTCTATTTACTAGGAACTGGTACCTGAATAACGAGGTAACGATACTTGGACCTTCAATTCCTAGCTTCCTTCTAGTTTCCAAGAATCGATACCTAGGTGATCGAGTACCAGTGCCTGAGCCCACTGTTTACTAGGTATCAGTACCTATATGTCATGGTACCTGTACCTAAGCCCATTTGTCCATTGAGGTACCAGTACCTGAAGCTTTGGTATTGGTACCTGAGCCTATTGGAATCTAGGTACAGGTGCCCAAATACCTAGGTACCAGTACCTAGGCCTTCCAACAGCGTGGTACCGGTACTTAATCACTTTAGATACTAGTACCTTAATGGACAGTGGGCTCAGATATCAGTACCACGACATGTACGTATCAGTACCTAGCAACTGGAAGGAACTTGGGAAATGAAGGTTCAAGCACCAGTACCCCATTATTCAGGTACTAGTACCTTGAAAACAAAAGGCTCAAGTACCGATACCACATGATATAGGTACCGATACCTCTTCTAAAATTTTTAAAATTTAAATTTAACTTTGTTAAGCGTTCGGGACTTGAGCCTTCTTATTTAAAGAATGTAATTGATGAAATGTTAAGGAAAAATGGATGGGGATTGGACCTTGGTATGGTTGTGTGATAACGTGGTGTTGGGTTATGCGGAATGCACGAGTACTTCTGCAGGTTAATGAATGATCAACCGGTTAATAAAGGATCCCCGGGTTTTGGAGTGTCATAGCTTGATATCAAAGCCTGTGTTCTAGATTTACCTATGGCTTATGGTACTTGGGTCTAAGTCATTGCATCCATTATGCATTACATGTTATGTGCTTTAAAGGCTATATGTTATGAATTATATGCATGATTAAACTTGTGTGAAAATGAGACACTAGGGTTAGAAAACATAACCTTAGGGGTCAGAAAGAAGGAACAGGAAGGTTCATGGTTAAGGTGTCTACTAGTAGGTGGCCACATCCTACTAGTGAGACAAGGACAAAAATCTCAATGTTTTGACTTCGATCTCAAACTTTGGGATACTAAGTTAGTACTCTATTGCTATCTTACATGTGTATAGATAGTAAGTAGAGGAAAGATAACACCGGAATAGTCGAGGGGGTGGATGGAACAACAACCAACCACTATCGGCATTTGACCAAGAAGCCTTCATGGAGGCAATAGGCACAATGGTAGCTATCTTTGTACAAGCTAGTGGCAACGTGGGCCAAGGGGTTCAAACAACCTCCAACGGTTTAAGGCACACAAGCCACCAACCTTTATGGGAGAGGCGGATCCGATAGTGGCCGACCATTGGTTGCAACAAATGGACAAGATCTTGGAGTCTATGGAGATCATATTTGACACCACTAAAATAAGGCTAGCTGCATTCCAGCTTAAGGAAAATGCCCGTCTATGGTGGGAATGGGCAAAGGCCTCAAAGAACATAGAGGTAATGTCATGGGGAGAGTTCTGCAAGCTCTTTATGAACAAGTATTTTCCGTTGGCTGTTCGGAAAATAAAAGCCTAGGAATTCATAGACTTGAAGCAAGGGAATGTGACAGTGATGGAGTACGTGGCTAAGTTCACAGAGTTAGCCCGTTTTATCGACTATTATGTGGCCATAGACTTGGCTAGAGTGAGGAGGTTTGAGGATGACTTCAATTTTTCCATCCAAGAAAAGATTGTGGGCCACTACCTACAAAACTTTGACTTAATGGTCGTGACGACCATGACCACTGAGACGGAAGTAGAAAATGCAAGAGGCATCCGGGAGACAGGTGCTAACGACAAGAAGAAAGAGGCCCAATCCCCTTCTTTTGGTTTGGGGAAGAAGCAAAAGACTTCTACCCAACAACAGTATCAAAGACAGGGCCGCGACTATCAAGGCTAAGGCTAAGGTCAATCCTCCCAAGATGGGAGAAACTTTAGGGCTTCCTACCAGGCTGGCTAGAAGATATGCCACATATGCCATCAGCCAGGTCACTTGAGACAGGAGTGTTCTCAGAGGCAGGAATCCCACAACTACAAGGCATCTCAATTCTAGTCATTGGTGGGGCATCCACATATATTTTTCACTCTTCCCTACCCCATCATGGGCCATGAAAAATAGTTTCAGTTCTAGGGTGTTGCACAGACCCCTACTACTTCACGAGCGGTGACTCTGTAATCAGGCCAGATGGGCCAAGGCAGAGCTTATAGACCGAGGTTGAGGACAGGGCTTACAAGCTGGGACTTCAAGGAAGTAGAGGCGAGTCTACGCCATCACACATCAAACTGAGCTGATGGATCAGTCGGTGATTCAGGGTGCATTTCTACTCTCTCACTTATAGGTAAGGTAATTATTTGATTATGGTGCATCGCATTCATTCATAGTTGCATCATGTGTAAAGGACTTGGGCTTAGAGGTTGAGACCTTGAAAGAACCATTGCATGTGAGTTCTCCCTAAGGAGCTAGGGTTTGCATTGATTAGATATGTCAAGGGTGTGAGCTAGAGATCTTGGGGATTGTACTCATGGTTGACCTTAGGGTCATGGATATCTCAGAGTTTGAAGTCATCCTTGGGATGGATTGGTTGGCGACACACCGATTCGTCATTGATTGTGATCGAAAAAGGGTTACTACATATACACCAAAAGGTGTTTGTTTCAAGTTTTAGGAAAAAAGTACAATACTTTAGCCCAAGCAGTAATATGATTTCCGTTGGCATAGACAGTTGATGGGTTGGCTAGCAAGCCTTACTCTCGAAGACGAGGCGAGACAAGAGTTGGGTCTACCTCAGGTAGTGTGTGAGTATGCGGATATTTTTTTAAACGAGTTATCGAGATTACCTCCACATTAGAATGTGGACTTTACCATTGAGTTACAACCTAGTGCTTCTATTTCTATGATGCCGCGTAGAATGACATTTATAGAATTGCAAAAACTCAGAGTCCAATTGCAAGAATTGTTGGACAAAGGTTTCATTAGATTGAGTACCTCAACTTGGGGCGCTCTGGTATTGTTTGCCAAGAAGAAAGACAAGACTCTTAGACTTTGCATAGACTACCAACAATTAAATCAGGTTACTATCAAGAATATGTATCCACTTCCAAGGATTGATGACTTGTTTGACCAACTGAGTGGGGCACAGGTCTACTACAAGATAGATTTGTGCACGGGATACCATCAGTTGAGGATTAAGGAGGCAGATATCCCTAAGATGGTGTTTAGAACGTCGTATGGGCATTTCGAATTCATAGTTATGCTATTTGGATTGATGAATGCCCTGACAACATTCATATATCTTATGCATAGGGTGTTCCAACCCTATCTTGATCAGTTTATCATGGTCTTCGTTGATGAAATTTTGATCTACTCCAAGTTTGAGGATGAGCATAAGGGTCACTTGAGGATTGTTCTTCAGACCTTGAGAGACCACAAATTGTACGCCAAGTTCAACAAGTGTGAATTTAGATGACAGAGGTCAAATTTCTAAGACAAGTGGTGTCAGCTTCGGGTGTGTCAATTAACCTAGAGAAGGTTGAAGAAGTCATGAATTAGGAGAGGTCGAAGTCAGTCTTTGAGATATGCAGTTTCATGGGATTTGAGGCCTATTACCGGACTAGCTACACCTGTGACTAGATTGACCAGAAAGGGCATTCCAAGAGTTAAAGATGAGGCTTACTTCAACTCCTATTTTGATAGTTTCAGAGAGGGACAAAGGTACACGGTATACTGTGTGCCTCCAAGGATGAACTTAGATGTGTTTTAATGCAATTTGGGAGAGTGGTAGCTTATGGTTCTCGGCAACTGAAAAGTCATGAGCAAAACTACCCTACTCATGACATGCATTTAGCGGCCGTCGTATTTGCCTTGAAGGCTTGGCGCCATTATCTGTATGGTGAGCAGTTTGAGGTATTTTCGGATCACAAAAGTCTGAAGTACATCTTCGCATAGCGGAACCTTAACTTGAGGCATTCTAGGTGAATGGAGTACTTGGAGGATTACGACTTCACGTTCCATTACCATCCCGATAAGACAAATATGGTGGCTGATGCACTCAGCCGGAAGTCACAAAAAATCTTGGCAAGTATAACTTCTGGGGAGTGGCGGATGCTAGAAACTCTGGGACAATATGGGCTACACTACAAGAATTAGGATAAGGGTACTTTGGGGAGTTTGGTAGATACACCTTCCTTATTGAACAGAGTAATTGAGTCCCAAGGGCAGGACATAGGGATACTATCCATTTGAGACCGAGTATAGTCAGGTACGAGTGATGAGAGTTGGGCCATTCATGCCAATAGTAGTCTTTGGTTCAGGGGAAAAGCTGTGGTTCCCTAGTCTGCAGGTCTGCGATAGGGGATCTTTAGGGAGTTTCATTACTCCTATTTTTCTGTGCATCCAGGTGGCACAAAGATGTACCACGATATTCGCCGCCACTGTTATTGGAGTGGAATGAAAAGACACGTGACTTTGTTAGTCGATGTCTCACGTGTTAGCAGATCAACGGTGAGCACTAGAGACTAGCAGGGTTGCTCCAGCCTTTTGAGGTGCCTGAGTAGAAGTGGGAGTACGTCACTATGGATTTTGTGACTCAATTATCACGGACTTTGCGTGGTCATGACGCGATGTGAGTGATAGTAAACCGACTTACAAAGTTGTCACACATTTTGGCTATGCGGATGACCTTCACATTGGAGGAATTATGCAAGTTATACATTTGGGAGATAGTCCAGTTGTATGGAATACCCATATCTATAGTATCGAATCGGGATCCCGGGTTCACGACCCATTTTTGGGAGAGTTTCTAGCAGGCTATGGGGACACAATTGATGATGAACACAACTTTTCATCCTCAGACGGACGGTTAGTCAAAGAGGATCTCCAAATTTTGGAGTACATGCTTCAGGCATGCATCCTTGACCTCAAGGGTAGCTGGGAATAGTTGTTACCCATAGTAGAGTTCGCCTAAAATAACAGTTATTAGGTCAGCATACAGATGACATCTTACGAGACACTTTATGGAAGGTCATATCGTTCTCTGATTTGTTAGACAGAGGTTGGAAAGAGACCCTCTACAGGTCTGAATTTGATCAAGGACACCTCAGAGAAGGTGGATATGATATAGAAGCGTTTTCTTACCGCTTAGAGCCAGCAGAAGAGCTATGCCAATAGATGGCGGTGGCCTTTGCAGTTCGAGGTAAGAGATCTTGTCTTCTTGAAGGTGATGTCTAAAATGGGAGTGTCAAGTTCAGGAATTGAAGGAAGCTATCACCGAGGTATATCGGGTTTTTTGAGGTGCTCGAGAGGATTGGCACAGTCGCTTATCGGTTGGCGTTGCCACCAAATCTATTTAGTGTTCATGCGGAGTTTCATGTTTTCACACTCTAGAAATACACTCCAAATGCTACACATGTGGCGGATTGGGGCAGCTAGTTGTTGATGCGGATGAGAACTTTGAGGAGGGACCGGTGCGTATCATGAATAACCAAGAGTAGGTTTTGTAAGACAAGACCATGAGGCTGGTGAAGGTGCTATGGCAGCATCGTGATGTGGAGGAAACGACATGGGAGCGTGAGGGCACTATACGTGCCACCTCTCCGTTCTTGTTCAAGGATAGAGGTACACTCTTATACTCATAAGGCATCATATGACATGTTGCATGTGCATGTGGTTGTATGTGCATGTGTTTGTTAATTTCGGAGATGAAATTTCTTTAAGGGCGGAGAATATAAAACTCAAAAAAATTGAAATTTTATTAAAAGGGCAAAATGGTAATTAGTCATTACGATGCAGGTTGAAAACCCAAATTTTTTTAGAACTCGAATGACGAGATAGACCTCACTATAAGATTCGTTTTCATGAAATCTTGTTACCTGGTTAATTTTCATCAAATTTTAAGACAGTTGAATTTTACACGTTTTCTGATGAGATCGGGCGTCGCAATATTAAATAAACACAAATCGGGGTTTGAATGCAAAATATGGAAAATAATTTAAAATTATTTCAAATAAACTATATTGATCATAATAGGGACAAAATTTAATTGATTCAGAATAAAATCATATTAGAAAAGTTAGGACGTGTGGCTTAATAAGGGCTAAGAATTCAATGGGTATAAAAGGGCAGAAAAATCAGATTTTTCTCCCCATTCTTCAGCTAATTTCCAGATAGATAGAGAGAGAGAGAGAGAAGGTAGAGAAAACCACAAGGGATCTCTGAGCTTTCTCTTGCGATCAAGGGCTATCCATTCATCAGATTCCTTCGTGCCAAGAACAAAAATTGTTATATGTGACGAGAGCTACGTCTACATACCAAAATTGTGGATTTCGCTGAAGTCTAAAGGTTGGATTTTTTGGAAATCAAGGCTTAAAGCTTGAGTTGGGTTTCTTGGAGCTTCTTCTAAGTGTATTAAGCTTCAAGACGTAGGGTTCTTCTCCTATCTAGGTTTATTTTCATCCTCGGGTTGCATATATAATGGGTAATTTGATTAGAGATGAAATCTATTGTTTGATGTATTGCTAGTGTAACTAGAGTATGAAAAATGTTGATATAAACATGTAGATTAAATTTGGCATTATTGGATTTTGTTGAAATTGCTTGTTTGGTAATTTCATGAAAAATGTGATGAATTTGGCATGTTATGTGTTTACATGATTTTTTGCCTTTTGGATGTTTGATAAAATGCCTTGAATGATATGAGCATGTTATTTGAATGAAATTAATATAACATGTTTTGTGAAGATTTTGGAATGTAATTATATGCTTAATGATATAAGTTACATTGAGAATTTGGAAATGTTGATAGACATTGAAATTGTTCACAATATACTCATGACTTGTTGAACATGATGTAGAAATTGCAATTGAAACTTCATTGCATAGTGATTTGAAATGCAATTGTACATCACATTTGCATATGCACGGGTAGCATCACATTCGTGGGCATTTGACGTGAGTGTGGGTGTCTATATGATTTGATCAAACACCATCCTTAGTGGATTAATATGGGGGCTCAGGAAAGTTGGTCTGAGGTTCGACTGAGTCGTATGAGTTGCACTGAAAGCATGGGTCTGGTGTAGCAAGAAGGGATAGATCCTTTCTCTGGTGCAAGACCTGATTACTTGGTTCACGCACTTTCCCTGTGCTGAAATTCTTAAAAGTTGTGCAGGCGTACGGAAGAATTATAATCTCCAAAATAATAGATATAAATATTGCAAATAAAGCCAGTGCGACACCCATCAAAGGAGTTGTTCTCCATCCAAGGGCTACTTTACCATATTCCGAATTCAATGGTAAAGTACGCAAAGCTTGGGGTGAAATGTCCTCGAAATAATGTGTGGGCTGGTAGTCCCTTGGTGGAATGTCCAAAAAATACCCACCTAAGAAAGACCCAGGATTTTGAAAATGGTCATTGGATGTGTAGCATCAATGGCAGGGGCTTGAATGTTCGAATTCATACGCATGACATTGCATATGTTATGATATTGCATGACATTGTGGCATTCATTATTGAATTGCATATTCTTGAGTAGCTGCTTAGTTGATTGTTAAATGACATGTGAACATTTACATGCATCTGAGTTTGGGAGTAGCCTCTTTAGAAGATACCCTATTGAGCGTGACTCAGCCTTTATGGGGAACAACATTTCAGGTATGGGACAAGCGTCGAGGGATAGTTCTCACATGAGCCCTTGTTGAGAAGAAGCCGGAATGTGGCTTTTAAATTTCATTTTTGTAAAACAATTGTGTAATTTATTTTGAACTGTAAATTGTATTAAGAGTACATGTAATGAACTCTTATGGACTATATTTTGAGTATGAATGAATGCTATATGAGTTTGGATGAACTTGTAATGAGATTGGATGGTTAAAGATTGGAAAGAATTGGGAAAATTCTTGGCCCAAGTACCAGTACCTAAGTGATTACGTACCAGTACCACGCTGTTGGAAGACCTAGATACCAGTACCTAGACATACAGGCACCAATACCTAGATTCCAGTGGGCATGGGTACCGGTACCAAGGCTTCCGGTATTACATGACAGTAATTGAAAGCAAAGAAAACTTGAATTGAAATTGCGAGAAGTACATACCTTGAATTGAATTGCAAGAGTATAAATCGTTCACAAAGGAAGACTTGAAAGTAATAGTGCTGCAAGAAATAAAGAACTTGAAATTGAACAAAACTTGTAATTGTAAACAATGGAGAAAAACTCCTGAAAGAAAAGAAAACTAATTCTAAACCCTAGGAGAGAGGAAGGATGTTGTGGTGAATTGAACAATAAAAAAAAAACCGATCCCTCTCTCTTGGCTAGGCTTGGGTATTTATAGGATATTCCCTTCAGAAAATCCTCTCTTTTGTCCACCAATCACAACCTTCAAAATATCTTAACAGATTGCCTTTCCAAAATAGCCAAGAGAGAGGAATCTATCGAGTAGTAATCGATTATTAAGGTCGTCTCCTCAAGGAAAACGATTGGTTCAAGGGGTGTATCATGTTTGTAAATCAGACACAAGAAAATAAAAACCTTCAATTTTTGCTAGTTTGATTATAGAAAATATAGACTAATAAATAACAATTAAAGAAAAGACCATTTAATCGATAAAGTTCATCTCACCATGATCATTTATTTTGACCCAATTCTATAACTCACTTGAGATTGTACTCAAATGCACTCAAACGAAAAATATTGGATTAACACCCAAAAGTAAATAAAAAATGTGTATTCAAGTCAATTGATTTGATTTTGAAAGAATTACATTCACTTCGATTGTAGTGATTTTGAGAGTTACTCATGCCAGACTTAACTTTCTACGGGTAAGCAAGAATATATACATATCGAAAGTATTTTCAACTTTAATCATTCTAATAACCCAAATACCTAATCATTGAAAAAACCCTAATTGATTCAAAATTCCCATTCACAAATGAGACTCTCTCATCCAATCAAATCGGAGTACGACTACTCACTCATAATAGATTTAAAAATAAAAGCAATTAAAGAAGACATTACTGTAATTGAAAGCAAACAAAACTTGAATTGAAATTGCGAGAAGTACATACCTTGAATTGAATTGAATTGCAAGAATGTAAATCATTCACAAAGGAAGACTTGAAAGTAATAGTGTTGCAAGAAATAAAGAACTTGAAATTGAACAAAACTTGTAATTGTAAGCAATGGAGAAAAACTCCTGAAAGAAAAGAAAACTAATTCTAAACCCTAAGAGAGAGGAAGGGTGTTGTGGTGAATTGAACAAAAAAAAAATCATCAATCCCTCTCTCTTAGCTAGGCTTGGGTATTTATAGGAGATTCCCTTCAGAAAATCCTCTCCTTTATCCACCAATCACAACCTTTAAAATATCTCAACAATTGCCTTTCCAAAATAGCCCTCACAGTAGAATTGCACTAACCTACCCATTGAAAGCACAAAATGACCTACTGGTATAACTGCTCACTGTTTTGCATGAACTGGTAGCTTTTCTCTTCTACTGGTAGAACAACATTCTGTTTACAACCTATCGGTAGAACAGTTTTAACCTACTGGTAGAACAGGTCTTTGTTTTACTTCTACCGGTACGAGTGAACTTCTACTAGTAGAAATGATTTCTACCTCTAGTTGAACCGGATGAAAACCTATCGGTAGAACTAACTTTTTCTTCAATTATGTTTTTACTGTTCTTGGCTTGACTCCTGGATCTCCTAAATAATCCTCCAAGTCCTCCATAGCATTGAAATATATACAAAACCTTGTTTTTACACTTCCAAGTCCTCCATAGCATTGAAATATATACAAAACCTTGTTTTTACACTAGTCCATTTGAAAACACCAATTTTATTTATAAAATACAAAACTAAACTAAAACAAAGGAATTAAGTAACTAACATGGCTAAGATAAATGTTATGAGGCCTATGATACGCAATATTATGCTCTGATCACCCCCCCCCCCCCCAACTTAGACTTTGATAGTCCCTCAGCAACCTAATGAGAAAATAGCATAAAAATTCTACCATTACACTAAAAATTCCAAAGTTTAATCCATCACATAACAAGTATCATCAAATCGAAATGCATATGCTTAAAGGAATAATGACACACCAATGAAATAAAAAAGGCAACATATATATATGTGTTGTGCTTTTGGGTACAAACAAAAAAATGTAATAGCCTTCTACCTGAGGTTCTTCTACTTAGGCTATTACTACGTAAAAGAAACATCCTAACATACTTCTAAAACCTATACACTAACTACACAAGAAAAATAGAAAGAAAACATAAAAAGTAGAAGGGTAGGTCCACAAATTTGTTCGAAGCATCCCCCTCCTCCTCATCACTTTCATCATCATCATCCTCCTTTGAGGTGTCATCCTCCCCACTACTCTCCATGGTTGTACTAAGAGGGTAGCAAGTATAGGATCAGACCATGGCCCAGTAGAAGGAGTAGGAGTAGAAATAGGTGCTAGAGTATCCCCTGGAAATGCCTTTCCTGAAAAAGCACCATTAAAGAGCCTCCTCAAAATCCCTATGCACATGATCACCTTTAACTGCACCCTCTCTAGAGCACGCCTAGCCACCTTCAATACAACCTAACCTCTCATTTAGCTTAATCACTCTCTAATTTGCGGTAGATTGATAGGTAGGGGTAGTCTTAGTAGTAGTTGTAGAAATAGAAGGAGTGGCGTTACTCTTACCTTTGGAACCATTGGCCTTTGACATCGTGGAGCTCTTCCTTACCCCTATAGTGCTAATAGGGCCGAGCTTAGGAGATCTCATCGTATCAGATTCCAACCTTTTCACCCCAACTCCCAGACAGGGCTTGGTGATCATACTACCAAAGGGCATATTCCCCTTCGGTCTCCTAGTCGTGTAGTTGTCTCTCAACACGCCCCAAATCATCAAAGCAATGTAGATCCTCGACCCTGCCATGAACTCATGTAAAAGCACAATCTTCGGCATTCCTGGCTTCTCCTTTGAGCCCTTTGGGGTAGACATTGTATTGATGGATTTTGTCAAGAAAATGCTAATCAACCTCCAGATGGCCATGGATAAATGTACCTTTAAAATCCTCAAGCCTCTCATACATCTCCTTGACATAGTCAAAAGGATCTTTGGCTTCAAACTCTACATGGGGGTAGTCGATCCGAAGACATTGAATTTGAAACCCATCTTGGAGCCAAACCAAAAATATCCAAGGCTAGTTTCAATGCCAAACTCACCAAGGTTTCCACACTCAAAAAAGAATTCTCTGAATATAATGGTTGTTTCACTCATATGTATATGTGAGGGTCAACATTATGCAACCAAATCAATTTATACTCACATATGTCTCAAGAATAAAGAGCATAAGTCAAACAAACCGAGCTTGGCATAATCTCATGAAGGAATGTTAAAAAGGAGTAATACAGTTGATATATCTCTTAAGCATTAAATCATACACACTCAACCGTACCTCCTAAAATCAAATAGTGCTTTATTTGATTGTAATGGGGCCTTGGGTGTAGGTTTAAGAAATGAAGGAAATTAAGTGCTCAAAAGAATTTATCCTATATATAACAACCTTTGGCTTTCACCTTTCAAAATTCTTTCAGATTTTTTTTTCTTCCTTTTCTTTCTCTTTTTCATCATCCTTCTTTTTAATTCATTCATGATTAAACATTTCACCACAATCTCAAACATATATTAAATAGATACAAATCTAGGGATTACCAAGGTAGGGTATATATCTTTTTATACTTGGCTTGGCTAGTTTTTGAGGTAAAGAAATGAAAATTTATCATGGCTCACTCAGGGATTCTAGAGAAAATGAAATGAAAGAACAAGCTTAAGGCTCAACTAAAGTTCAAAGATGGCTTAAATCATTTTTCAGAAAGCATGGAAAAGTTTTGCTTATTATTGAGATATAACCAACTAATTACTCATATGCTCTTAACCAAAGCTAAAACAATGAGATTATTGAAAAACAACAGATTTGAAATGAATATAATCTGAGTAAACATATTATAACCCTCCAAGAATGATAAGCTCAAGACTCAAAGGGTATATACATGCATCTCTACTATAAATGTCAAGCTTTTTAAAAACATAAATTTCATCTTATAAACCTCAATAGAAATTACATGCTCATAGTGAACAAAGTTTGAGTTCCAAATACACACATAACCATGATATTCATGCATTGCATAAAAGTCTACAGAGTAACAACTTGTAAACAAATTGAGTATCAATAGCAAATCCAAACTTCCACAACTTTTAAGAAACAACAAATGTCATCCAAATAAACATATTTTTTTCAAAATTTTTCACTAAAAACAACTAAAATAAATAAAAATAGTAACAAAGTAGTGGTGTAACCCTCACATCCTAACTTAAAATCTGCATTGTCCTCAATGCAACAATGATAATGCAATGAGAAAATTAAAAAGATAAGGGAAAGAGAACACCTCAAATGAAGCTTCTAAAAAAAACTAACTGCAAAATAAACAAAAGAACAATTAGCAGATAAATGAAAATAGCAAAAACTATCTAAAAAGGAAAGAAGGAAGCTATCTAACTAATCTAATCTACAATGTTATTTGATTGAAAGGGATCATCCGGGCTCTAATTGCCCAACACTCAACTTCACTCAGGATTTCTCTCCACCAAATAACAATTTTTGATTGGTTTTTCTTTCAACTCCACATAACTCCTACGAACTATTAAGCAAATTAGTGTAAAAGAAAGCCTCGTTGTTTTCTTCCTCAAGTAAAAAATTAATCATATAAGTTTGCAAAAGATCTGAACAAATATATTTTTCAAACTTTTCCTCTACACATTCGCCAACCACATCTAACTCACAAAACTCTCCCTCACCCCTTTGTTGCCTTGCTACATGAAAAATATTAAATTCAACAGTCTTATTCCCAAAAGAACATTTCCTAACATCCCTCCTAGAAGTTACTTGTGCATTTGATATGGCAAGAAATGGGCACCCTAAGATTATGGGAATATGTACAGCAGGAATAGCAATAGGTGTAGTGTCCAATACTATGAAATCGATAGAAGAGTGGAACCTATCCATCTGAACTAACACACCTTCCACTACCCTTCTCGGTGTCTTCACACTTCAGCCTGTAAGCTGGAGAGTGATTAAAGTGAGCTTCAACTCTCCCAAGCCTAACTGCTTGTAGAATGGGAAAGTTAGGAGATTCACACTCGCACCCAAGTCTAGAAGTGTTTGTTCCACCAGGCAGCCCCCAATAGTAATAATAATGGTGGGATAGCCAGGATCTTTATACTTGGGTGGAATGTTGGTTTGCAGGATAGTACATAACTGCTCTATCATAAATACCTTCTTCTGAACTTTTAACTTCCTCTCAACAGTGCACAAGTCAATTAAGAACTTTGCATATGATGGAACCTATCAAATGGCATTAAGGAGAGGAATGTTGATTTTCACCTGGTTGAATAAATCAAGAATCTCAACATGGTTAACTTGTTTAGAAAGAACTTTCAAAACCGAGGCTAGGAAGCAGGAATGGGACATACTACATCATCAAACTAAACAATCATAGGCAGCCCAAGTGAGTCACCATCCTAGGAGGTGCCTTGAGTCTCTTTTTCTGTAGGCTTAGAGACTTTAGGTGGGATGGTCTTGTCAACTTCTTTACCACTTCTAAGAGTCGTGATTGACTTAATCTAGTCTTCGTTATTTTGAGTGGCATTAGAACTTCAAATTCCATGTTGACCTTTGAAATTCTTTTGGGGTTGTTCAGGAAATTTACCTTTTTCTTGTTGCATCATACCCACGGTGTTGATTAAGTTGGTCATTTGAGATCATAAGTCATTCAAAGCTTTTTTTTCTAGTTGTTAATGGTGGTCTGACTTTGAATGAAAGTACACTGATTTATCCCCTAGAGTAAACCCTTGTGATGATGGGTTTTGAACAAACCATTGTTGTAGTGGGTGGATAGACTGAGAACCTAAAAATAGGATGGGACCAAACACTAATCAATTTGGAGGGGCATAAGATATAGATATAGAAGGTTGAACTGAGGTGTTATTTCTCTAACTAAATTATGGGTGGCTACACCAAGCCTGATTGTATGTGTTAGAGTAGGGAGAATTATGTTGTCTTGGTTGGTTAAAGGCATTCACCTGCCCATGGAGGACCTCTTTACAAGCTGGTAAGGTTGGATACTCTTTAACATAATACTCAACCGACTCACATAAAGAGCAAGGCTCCTCTTGAGTCACATTTCCCACCTCATTCGCCTTCCTTACCTCTAAATCTTCCACTTACCTAGATAGATGTGCAATCTTGGCTAGCATCTTATCTTATTCTCTTAAAGCACACTTTCCACCCCCAACAAACTAGAATGGACTAGATTGCTTTGATTGTTTAGCATGATTTGAAAATATCCCAAGATTGGGCAATTTTTGATAAGCTCTCAAAGTAATTTAGAGCTTTCTCGGGCTCTTTGCTTAAAAAATCTCCATTACACATCATGTCCATGAATTGGTGATAGGCTAGTGCAATTCCTTCGATAAACAAAATGTACTAGTTGCCATGGTTCAAAGCCATGATGTAAAACGACATTTAAGAGATCCTTGAACCTCTCCCAATAGTCATAGAACTATTTGTTTGATTTTTTAGAAAAATTTTGAATTTACTTCATTAAAGTAGTTGTTCTATGAATTGGAAAATTTTTCTTTAAGGTAATTGTTCAATGGTTCAGGGCTTAAGAGAGTTGAGCCAAGTTTTTGCCTTGTTTTTCAGAGAGAATGGGAATAATTTAATTTTTGCTACTTCTTCATGCCCATTTTGCTCAAGGAATATGCTACCTTCCTCCTGAAACTCCTTGACATGGAGGTAGAGGTTTTTCCTATCCACACCATGGAATTGTGGAAGCAGTTGGACCATTCCAAGTTTTACTATAAAATTTTGTGTTTGCATCAATAAGAGTATTCATGAGGGTGCAGAAGAGTGAGTGGGTTGGAGGTATTCTCTCATCGTCCTCATAGGAGGAACCAGTGGGAGATTATCTCCAACATTCCCAATATTATGAACGGAGGAACTAGTGGAAAAGTTTTCCCTAGTTTCCCATGTTCTGTGGATTCTCATTATTTATTCCTTCCATGTTAACAGTGTTTGTGGGTCAAGTCTTATAAGTATACTATGAATGGTATCTCGTGCCCACATGCAAAAGAACTAAAGTATAAATAAAAATAAAAAATCACTAAATTAAAATTAAAATACAGCAAAGAACGCACCTGAGTTCGTCATGTGAATCACAAGACTTATCTAACGATCATCCAAATCACCTCTTCAATCAATGTCGCCTTCCCCAGTAACGATGCCAAAAATGCATGCCACTTAAAAGTGAGTTAAATTATCAAAGAATTCCCAAGCGTAGGAAGTGTATCATGACTGTAATTCAGTCGATTTACGAGGTCGCCTTATTAGGAAAAATGATTGGTTCAAGGAGTGATAGGCAAAAGAAAATTAAAATCTTGAATTTTTATGAGTATGGTTGTGGCAATCATCTTATTCTCTTAAAGCACACTTTCCACCCCCAACAAACTAGCATGGACTAGATTGCTTTGATTGTTTACCATGATTTGAAAATATCCCAAGATTGGGCAATTTCTGCTAAGCTCTCAAAGTAATTTAGAGCTTTCTCGGGCTCTTTGCTTAAAAAATCTCCATTACACATCATGTCCATGAATTGGTGATGGGCTAGTGCAATTCCTTCGATAAATAAAATGTACTAGCTGCCAAGGTTCAAAGCCATGATGCAAAAGGACATTTAAGAGATCCTTGAACCTCTCCCAATAGTCATAGAACTATTTGTTTGATTTTTTAGAAAAATTTTGAATTTACTTCATTAAAGTAGTTGTTCTATGAATTGGAAAATTTTTCTTTAAGGTAATTGTTCAATGGTTCAGGGCTTAAGAGAGTTGAGCCAAGTTTTTGCCTTGTTTTTCAGAGAGAATGGGAATAATTTAATTTTTGCTACTTCTTCATGCCCATTTTGCTCAAGGAATATGCTACCTTCCTCCTGAAACTCCTTGACATGGAGGTAGAGGTTTTTCCTATCCACACCATGGAATTGTGGAAGCAGTTGGACCATTCCAAGTTTTACTATAAAATTTTGTGTTTGCATCAATAAGAGTATTCATGAGGGTGCAGAAGAGTGAGTGGGTTGGAGGTATTCTCTCATCGTCCTCACAGGAGGAACCAGTGGGAGATTATCTCCAACATTCCCAATATTATGAACGGAGGAACTAGTGGAAAAGTTTTCCCTAGTTTCCCATGTTCTGTGGATTCTCATTATTTATTCCTTCCATGTTAACAGTGTTTGTGGGTCAAGTCTTATAAGTATACTATGAATGGTATCTCGTGCCCACATGCAAAAGAACTAAAGTATAAATAAAAATAAAAAATCACTAAATTAAAATTAAAATACAACAAAGAACGCACCTGAGTTCGTCATGTGAATCACAAGACTTATCTAACGATCATCCAAATCACCTCTTCAATCAATGTCGCCTTCCCCAGTAACGATGCCAAAAATGCATGCCACTTAAAAGTGAGTTAAATTATCAAAGAATTCCCAAGCGTAGGAAGTGTATCATGACTGTAATTCAGTCGATTTACGAGGTCGCCTTATTAGGAAAAATGATTGGTTCAAGGAGTGATAGGCAAAATAACATTACAATCTTGAATTTTTATGAGTATGGTTGTGGCAATTATTGACTAAGAAATAACAATTAAAGAAAAGACCGGGTAATCGGTAGAGTTCATCTCACCATGAATAGGTATTTTGACCCAATTCTATAACTCACTTGAGATTGTAATCAAATGCACTCAAAAAAAAATGTTGGATTAACACCCAAATGTAAATAAAAAATGTGTGTTCAAGTCAATTGATTTGATTTTGAAAGAATTACATTCACTTCGATTGTAGTGATTTTGAGAGTTACTCGTGCCAGACTTAACTTTCTACGGGTAAGTAAGAATATATACATATCGAAAGTATTTTCAACTTTAATCCTTCTAATAACCCAAATACTTAATCATTGAAAAAACCCTAACTGATTCAAAATCCCCATTCATAAATGAGACTCTCTCATCCAATCAAATCGAAGTACGACTACTCACTCATAATTGAGTTAACAATAAAAGCAATTAAAGAAGACATGACTGTAATTGAAAGCAAAGAAAACTTGAATTGAAATTGCCAATAAAAGTAAATACCTTGAATTGAATTGCAAGAATATAAATCGTTCACAAGGAAGATTTTAAAGTAATAGAGTTGCAAGAAATAAAGAAATTGAAATTAAACAAAGCTTGTAATTTTAAACAATGGAGAAAAATGTTTGTAAGAAAAGAAAACTAATTCTAAACCCTAGGAGAGAAGAATGGCTTTGTGGTGTATTGAACGATGAAAGAACCAATCCTGCTCTCTTGGCTAGGCTTGGGTATTTATAAGAGATTCTCTTCTGAAAATCCTCTCTTTTATCCACTAATCACAGCCTTTAAAATAACTCAATAGATTGCATTTCCAAATCAGCCCTCATAGTAGAATTGCATTAACCTAACGAACCAATATGAAGCACAAAATGACCTACTGGTAGAACTGCTCATTATTTTCCACGAACTGGTAACTATTATCTTCTACTGGTAGAACAACATTCTATTTCCAACTTAACGATAGAATAGGTCTCTATTTTACTTCTATCAGTAGGAGTGAACTTCGACTAGTAGAAACGATTTTTGCTTCCAGTTGAACTAGTAGAAGACCAACCTGTAGAACATACTATTTCTTTAATTATGCTTGTACCGCTCTTGGCTTGACTCCTAGATCTCCTAAATCATCCTCCAAGTCCTCTATAGCATTGAAATATATGCAAAACCTTGTTTTTACATTAGTTCACCTACAAACACCAATGTTCTCCATAAAATACAAAACTAAACTAAAATAAGGGAATTAAGTAACTAACATAACTAAAATGAATGCTATGAGGCCTATAATATGTAATATTTTGCTCTCATCTCTGGCATCTAAATAGCTCATCCCAATCTAGAAGAACTAAGGTGAATTTTGGAAAGTAGCCACAATAACAACCTCTGCATTTTTGACATGTTTATGTGAGCTATCTATAAAGGTGGACAGCTAGTCAGCCAGGCTCTTCTCTCTCTCTTTAGCTTTGTTAGCCTCTTCTTGTGTTCACCTCAAATCGTCTTCCAACCTACTTATAGCAGTTGTCTCAATCGATAAGGAGTTCCTAATGTTATGTAGATTAGAAATGAATAGACACTAACTCCTCATCACGGGAGATGAGCTCCTTCTTGGCGTCCTGAGTTTCTTTAAGGGCAAACTCCAGCTTATCCTTCACAAAATTTTCCTCCACATAAGTCAAGTAGCTTATCCCCATTGCTAGTATGGCCATATGGAACATGCACAAAAGAAAGGGGTAATAGAATTAATAAAAAAATTAAGGAGAAAAAGTGACTGAGGTAGGAGACTACCTTGCAGAAGTTATGGGCCATCATGTTGGAGATCTTGAAGGATCCCAAGTTCATCACCTCCTCAACTTTAGGACTATAGATGAAATTCTAAAAATTCTTTATAGCAAGCTTTGGGTCGTTCAACATGCTCTTCAAAGGAGCACCAGTTTTAGTGGCATGAGAAGTAGGAGTCAAAGCAGGGATCCCTCCTGAGAACTCATGAATGAGAAGCTTCCCCTCTACTACCTTCTTTCTCTTTTTGATG
The DNA here is from genome assembly GCA_963454935.2 of Ilex paraguariensis. Lineage (NCBI taxonomy): Eukaryota > Viridiplantae > Streptophyta > Magnoliopsida > Aquifoliales > Aquifoliaceae > Ilex > Ilex paraguariensis. Next base: position 572,936 of record CAUOFW020003992.1, on the reverse strand, counting down.
AGAGGGATGGCAAGGGAAGATTCCACATCAAGTGGGATAACCTCTATAGAGGCTGAAATAGCAGGAGAAAGCTTTGAAGTAGGAGAGCTCCCAGTCCTCAATCCATTTACAATTGGTAGATGAGGACTGGTAAAACCCTTACAAATTGCCTAGCCCTAACATCACAAAGGGCCTTCTTGTCAAGCCTCGACAAAATTCCAAATCAAAGTAAAGGCATCAAAGAGTGAGATCATCACCAAAAGTAAGGGAAAGCTTTATTCTCTAAAAAAATAGGTCACCTACTTACTCTTGATAGGTACAACATCGGTCACAATAGTAGATTGGGGTTCGGGCCCCAAATTTAACTTAAAAAAGTTTTTGTCAATCACTAGAAGAGTGAACTCCTTAACCTTATGACTATGGACCACTTTCACCCTATCTTGAAATTCTTTTGGTAGAGTCATATTATCAACTGCAAGTAGAAGATGCCATCAATCTCTTATCCTTCTATGAAAAGGAAAGAAAAAACAAAGAAGACATTACAGGCTTACCAGAAGAAGGGGGCACTACACCCCAAGTGACAAAGAATTCTGACTAGATTTCCACAAGAGGTTCAGAAGGCCTAAATTCCCAGCCCAAACTAGAAACAAAGAAAAATTTGTCCTTCACTTCTTTTGGGGGAGTGGAAAGCTTGGTTAATAAATCAGTATTTGTCAGGCCTCTTGGTCAAATATTACCACCCATAGCTTGGGCCAGCACTCACTTTATCTGGAAAGAGGGGAGGATCTCCCCCCACAGAAAGGGAACACACCCTCACCATGGGCAGAACTCTAAAGAACACCAAGGCTAATCAAAATTCTCTAACTATTGGGAGTAAGTTGAGTAGGGGAAATATTCAAGAAAGATAAAAAAATGCATATGTAAGGATGAATAGGGAACTTAGTCAAAGTAATTTCATAGAAACAAACCTCATGATAATCGTAGGCTCGTTCATCGTTCGAAGGAATCCTTAAATGCATAAAGTCAAAGATGTATAGTTGGGGGCGAATTTGCTTAAGGTTTCTCTTAGTAATGCTGCTATGCACTCCCTTTGCATAAAATTCGAGAGCAATAGAGGCTTCCTCTGAATGAATGTCTTCAAAGAATTCAACTTCTCTAAAAGCAAGACCTATTTCTTACAACAGAGGGGGGATAAGTTTAGATGAAGTTTTCTCAAAGGCCATAGGAAAAAGGCAATTGTGGATAGCGTAGAGTGAAGGAGGCGAAGGCTGCGATGAGTAGTAAAAAAATCCAAGCAAGAATCAACAACAATAAAAGGAGTGCAACAAATTTGGAATTCAAGAAGAAGCCTAAATTTCTCGAAGAGATCTTTGGGAAAGAAAGAAAAAATAGTAGTAAATAAATTGAAAAGAAGTAACCCAGCCAAGGTGCTCTATAATGTTTTCAAAATTTTCAGAAATAGAGAAGGAAGTTAAAATTACAGATGTCAGAGGCTTTAATATTTTTTGAAGTCAAGTGGTTTCTTGAACTAGACCTTCAGAGAGTTTAAATAGCCCTAAGAATGGTGGTTATAAAAATCTGCCTTAATTAATCCAAAAAGGCGTGCGCACGTAATCGATTTTCAAAAATCAAGGAAGTAACTGACAAAAGGTAATAGGAAGCATGTCCACGATCTAGCCACAATAGGCAAACCTAATTAGGGGCAACTAATATGGGAAAAAATTGATTACAACTACGGGAAAGCTCTAAGGATCCTCCAGCCTTCGAAATTTTAACATTGGAAGGCCTGCTAAGCTCTAGAAGTACTAGGAAAGCTGGGAGTAGAGCCAAACCAGATAATTAGCTCTCTTCACCTTTTAGCGTATGAAAGAAGCAAGCTAGATAGAATATCTATAATTTGAAAGTCAATGCACCCCCAAGATGAGGTCAGTAGAATGCCTAAGATGGGGAAACAGTTGTAAGGTGAACACCCCTTAATTTAAAGGAGTCTCCGGCCATTACAAGACTAATCTAGGATTCAAAAGACTCCCCCATGAGAAGGAGGTCTTCTCCCCACTCAAGGAAGTAGACTCCCTAAATACAAGGAGTCTATTCCTTCTTAGAACAAACGGATGAGCCTAGAGTTCACTCCTCACCAACTGTCCATTCAAAATACTATAAAAGTGGAGCATAGGGACAGACCAAAGGTACGAAAGATCAATCCCTGCATATACCTTAGACCCTTTACAATAGATACTAACTTAAACATTGGAGGGTCGACCCCCGGAGCTCCCCTTTCCCATCTCTGACTTTCTTTTTAGGTTTTTCACCTCAGAAAACCTACTTTGGATTCCTAAAGAGCTAATTCAATTCTACCAGGAGCAATCGAAACCATTCAAAAAGGTGATAGGGAGCAAAGGCAACAAACTCATCAACTTGCTTAAAGGCTGGGTAGATTTTTGCACCAATCGTCAACAAAATGTTCGCAGACTAGATTTGTATTACCATTCAAGTATATATTGGCAACATGTTTTTCAAGTCATTAAAAGCTTACCTGTATATTAATCACCTCAAGGAGTGTTTTCAAATCCTTAGGAAATATGACATGAAGCTGAACCCAGCCAAGTGTGTCTTCGAGGTGTCATCAAGAAAGTTTTTTTTTAATTGTTAACCAAAGAAGGATTGAAGATAACCCCAAGAAATTCAAAGCATTTCTTGAAATAAAGTCACCCTCAACACTACAGAAGTCCAAAACCTCACAAGGAGAATAGATTTCCTAAATAGGTTTGTTTCCCGAGCTAGTGACAAATGTCAACCCTTCTTCAAGGTGCTAAAGGCATCTTTCCAATGGAATGACCAATGTAAGGAAACATTCTAGTCTCTAAAGGCTTATTTGAGCATGTTCTATCTTGATCAGTCCGAACCAAGGGAAGGTCTGGACGCTATACCTAGCAATTTCTGATTTTTCAATCAATGCTACCTTGGTCAGAGAAGATGAGAAGGTACAAAAACAAATTTAATTTTGCAGCAAGGTTTTAAGGGGAACAGAAGAAAGGTACCCTAAGATGGAAAAACTAGTCCTTGCCCTTATAACTTCTACAAGAAATTTAAGACCTTCCTTTCAAGCTTATACCATTGAGGTATCCATAGACCAGCCAATTAAGCAGACTAAATCTTTAGGCTGGTTGGTTAAATGGACCATCAAGTTTAAATTGAGAAGAACGATTAAGGGCAAAGTTATAGTAGACTTCATAGCTGAATTCACTTCACTTCCTAAACAAGTCATAGCTTATTGCAAATAAGGATCTATACCCGATGTTCCAGTCTGGGAACTGTATGTAGATGGAGCCTCTAATGCCCAAGGAAGTCGAATTTGGCTTATCCTAACCTCACCAGAGGGAATCGATCTCAAATACAACCTAAGATTTAATTTCAAAGCCTCCAACAATGAAGTAGAGTACAAAGCACTTATTAATGACCTAAAAAAACCCACTCAATGGAAGTTTAGCAACTACTGATCCATAGTGTTTCCCAACTGGTAATAAGGAAGGTTGGGCCTAAATGCTATGCAAAAGAATAGATGATGTCAACATATTTGAAGGTTGTCAACAAACTTTTAGAAAAATTTATTCACATGGAAATTTTGCAAGTACCAATAGAAAATGTCAGAGCTAATTCATTGGCAAGGTTGGCAACAATGACACAAGGAAAGCTTGATAGAATAGTCATAGTTGAGCACCTGATGGAACCTAGTATTTCTTTGAGCAAAGTAATGGTTAAGATCATGCGCATTGAAGAGGGTCCTGTCTAGGTGGACTTTGTACTCAACTATCTCTAGGAGGGAGTCCTTCCCCAAGATCCAAAAGAGGCCTCCAAACTCAGGAACATGTTAGCTCAGTTCCTAATGGTGCAAGGCAAGCCCTAGAAAAAGGGGTACTCATGGCCACTCCTAAAATGCATCGCCCTAGTCAAAGAGGACTATGTGCTCAAGGAGACAAAGGGATGTATGGAAATCATATAGAGGCAAGAATGCTAGCATACAAAGCTATAAGGCAAGGTTACTTCTGGCCTTGGACCTTCCATTAGTAAGGAATGAACATCATAGGACCTTCCCCATAGGGGTAGGTCAGTGCAAATTTGCATTAGTAGCTATCAATTACTTCATGAAATGGGAGTCACTCACAATGATCTCCAAGCAGAAAATAAAGAACTTTGTCTGGAAATTAATTATTTGTCATTGTGGGATCCCCAAAGTCGTAGTCTTAGACAACAGGAAATAGTTCGGCAATAATGGTTTCAAAATATTCTTTATTGAGTTGGGAATCAAGAATTATTTCTCTTCACCGGCTCATCCTCAATCCAAAGACCAAGCCGAAGTGACCATCCAAAAGGTATTAAAAAGAAGGCTGGAGGCATCAAAAATCAGTGGGTAAACCATCTTCCAATTGTACTATAGCATATAGAACAACTTCTCAGACTGCCACTAATCAGACACCCTTTAGAGGCCTTTGCACCAGCCGAGATCAATCTTCCATCTCCAAGAACAGAGCTTATTGATTCCAAGTTGAATGATAGGTCTTTACTACTTAGCCTAGACCAAAAAGGAACGAATTCTTGCAAAGGATTGTGACTTGCCAATGGAGAACAACTCAGTATTATGACCAAAAAGTCAAGAAAGGAGTTTCAAAGTGGGGGACCTAGTTATAAAGCAATTGTTTCTAGAAAGAAAAGATCCAAAACATGGAAAACTTAGACCAAATTGGGAAGGACCTTATGTCGTGAAGAAGATAGTCAGACCTTGAAATTATAAGCTACAAACTGAGGAAGGATGCACCTTGCAAATTCCTAGAATGTAAAACACCTAAGGTGATACTATCAATAACTGAAGCAAGTCGGCACAAAAAAAATTTTCTTCTTTTTTTACGTGAAAAGATTCTTCCTTCAATAATGTTCATCAATATACTCCTCAAGAAAATATTTACTAAAACTAATTATCTAATTTCCCTAACACCACATACGTATTCAAAAGAATATAAGCTATTAAGCTCTGCCATTTATAAATGCTCTTCCACCTAAGAATGCTCTAGCTCTACATAACAAGTAGCTTGATCCCAAATAAGTACACCCAAGTACAAGTGGTCAAGAAGTAATAATTTTTTGATAAGTTCGAGGTTGAACCACTGGGATTAAAGGGAATTTAGAGGTACAGGTAAAGGAATAACGAGTGATGAGTGCATAATATTGCTTATTATAGGCCTCATATCATTCATCTTAGTAATGCTAATGTGTGTCAATGCCATAGAAAACTTGGGACATGAACTAGGAGGTCTAGAGTGAATCCAAGGTCACAACAAGAAAATTGAGGGAAAGACTCTATCTACTGGTAGGTCTCCTACTGGGATAACAAATGTCAGAAATTGATTCTACCAATAGGACAATAGTTTTACCGGTAGGTGCCAAGTTAAGTGTTGTTCTACGGGTAGGTCGTGTTATTTCCACCTGTAGGTTGAAAACAGAAAGAGGTTCTACTAGTAGAAGAGCAAAGCAACTGATAGATGCAAAACAATGAATAGTTCTACTGGTAGGTCGTGTTCTTCCTACCAGTAGGTTCCTGTAAAATTCGGTAATTAAGAAGACTCCTGTGGAACAAAATTGGTTGGCTTATTTCGAGAGTCGTGATTGGTGGACTAAAGAGAGAAAAATCAATAGAATACTCTCCTATAAATACCCAAGTCTAGCTAAGAGAGAGGGGGCTCCATTCCATCGTTCAATTCGTCGTTCTTCTCTTTTCTATTTTCTAGGGTTTTAGATTTTCTTCTTCTTTCAAGCTTTCTCCATTGTTTTACTTTACAAGCTTTGTTTCAATTCAAGCATTAAATTCTTGCAACACAATTATGTTAGGTTTATTCTTGTGAATGATTTATATTCATTGCAATTTCATTACTAGGTATTTACTTTTCTTGAAAATTCAATTCTTGTCTTTTTTCTTTCCTTTACAATGATGCTTTTTTTTAATTCCTTTCTATTTCAATTCAATGATGCTTAAGTAGTCATTAACCAGTTTGATCGGATGAAGTAGTCTCATCCGTGAATTGGGCATTTTTTACTCAACCTAGGATTTTTTCAAAGACTAAGTATTTTGGGTCAATTGAATGATTAAATTAGAAAACATCTTCAATATGTATGTCTTTTTTCTTATTTTTTGACAACTAAGACTTGGTGCGAGTAATTCTAGGAATTATTGCAATCGAGGGTGACTACAATTCTTTCAAAATCAGTTCAATTGTCTTGATTACACATTCTCCATTCATAAATGGGTGTTAAATGAAAATCTACCATTTGAGTGCGTTTGATTACAATCTCAAATGAGTTATAGAGGTTAAGTCAAAATACCTATTTATGGTGGGGTGATCTCTACCGATCAACCGTTTCTTTTTTCTAATTGATATTTCTGTGAGTGTTCAATTTCTCCACTCAACTTTCAAAATTCAGAATTGTTACTTTCTTTTCCTTATCATCCTTTGAGCCAACCGTCTTCTTTGAGGAGATGTCCTTGGTAATCGAGCGAGTTACAAACGATACCCCTTCCTATGCCTGAGAATTCCTTGTTAAATTAATATCACTTTAAAGAGCAAGCATTTTTTGGCGCCGTTGCTGGGGAAGGCAAGGTGTTTCAAAAGGTGATTCAGAGATCATCAAGGTAAGTCTTGTGATTAGCATCACAAGCTCAGGTGCATTCTCTGTTGTACTTTGATTTACTTTACTATTTTTTTTTTTTTTGCTAGTTAGTTTTTATTTTCTTTTGTATGTGGGCAAAAGACACTTTACACAATAGACTTTTAAGACTTGGCCCTATATCTGTTGTTGAAATGGAATGTTGAAACAATGAGAACTCATCGAATGTAGGAAACCAGGGAAATAAATTTTCCCTAACTGGGAATGTTAAAAATAATCTCCCACCAGCTCCACAAGTGAGGATGATAAGAGATTATCTTCAATCCACTCGCTCTTCTACCCCTCTCATGTGTATTCTTGCCTAGGCAAGCACAGACATTTAGTGTAAAACTAGGAATGCTTCAACCGCTTCCATAATTCCATATGTGGGTAGAGAGAACCCCTATGTAGGCAGGGCTTACAATTTATAGGTCAGTAAATTTTTATAATGGATCTGAGGGAGCCTTTATTCAGGCGTCATTCCCGTAACGCGGAGCGAGGTGGTTCCATAAAGTCAGTGTCATTCTCGTAACGGGCGAGGTGGTTTCATGAAGCTGGCGATGTGCACCCCGACAACTGTGTTCCATAGATTTATGGAGATCCCCACATGTGTCAATAATAGACTAGGTCTTTCAAGATGGTAGGCATGGCACAACTGAAATTGAGACTAAGTTTTTGTTGATCTGCATCTTTGATCTGGGTCTGGTCTAGATTGGACCCATCATCTGCCCCCATGCCCAGAGTCCAATGGGCTTTGGGGTGGAGGGCATCAGTAAGAATAAATTTTACTTTCTACTTTTTTATCCTTCCTTCTAGGTATTGACTGTGATGACTTTCATTTGTCCTCGTTTTCTATGTTTCTTCTTGTTGTAAACTCTTTCTTTCCATAAAAAATCATGGCTATTTTGTTGGGATTTTAGTTCCTTCCACTCAATTAGGTTGGTGGGTATTCTATTGGTAAAGTGTAACCTTGTTTTGATCTTCGCCTGAGAAGCGTGTCTTCATCCTCTATTAGTAGAAAATTCATAGGGCATTAAATATGACCCCTACATAATCTGAGGATGAAATGAGAAAGGTAAGATGTCAAGTGGCGACAAGAGAGAAGAAACTGGCGAGGCGCAGGCACCAAGCATATAGGCGCTGAACACAGGCGAGTGAAGCTAGGTGCGAGCGCTGAGAAGCAGGGCGTGGGTGCCAGGTAGTTAGGTACGGATGCTAGGTGAGGCGTCGAGGGGCAAGCGTCGACCAGATGTGCGTGGGTGTCGACGGGAGGCGAGGTGCTAAGAGTGCTGGCGGCGGGCGGCAGAGGTGATGGTGATGGCAATGAAAAGGATGAGGTGTCAATTCTTGGCTCGCAAAGTGATACAGTCCCGCAAAGTGCAGACAGCCAATGTTCTGAGGGTATGCCTAGAGGTGGCAGAAACAATGTTACCCAGCATCCATGGTGACGCAAGCATCACGACAAAGTAGCCATTAACAATGACAGTTACAAGGTGACCACTATTTCTAGTACCATTAATATTGATACTAAAATTTCTAGGATTGTCTCTACATTTTGCGTTTTCCCTACTGTGTTGTGCCGCCAGCATAAGATACGCAAGTCGGCATCTAATAACTCTTTAGGGAAATTTTCATCCATAAAGAGGTGCTCGAGGTAGGTTTGAGATTTTCGATGCCTGCAACTGTGTGCCATGTCTTGGCCCACTTGTCGCTCGTGCTAGGGGGGACTAGCCCCAAATGCTTGGAGATTTTTATTCGTGTTTCTTGTATTGTGGAGATGGGTGCATAATGATGGCACCTCTTCTTCTTGCAAAGAGTTTCTTCCCGTTTATATGTTACAGGAGAACCTCACTCCCAATTGAGGTTAGTATCACTTTGCTCTGAGGGTAGGAAAACTAATTACTTAACTATGATCCAACTGTTATGGTTGGAAGGCTCGATTCTTATTCGTAGGAAGAAAGTTGGCAACTAAGGAAGATCATGCTCTGGTTCCTAAGAGATATGGTGCACCCACAAGGACGAGTACTAATCTTGCCTTTCCTATTTCCATTCAATTGACGTGTCCCTTATATCTTCACCATTTATTTAGCTTATTTTCAGGTTTGCCTAGGTTGTTATCAAATGAGGAGAGGAGGCTTCAGGCTATAAAGACCCACCCCGTTAAGGATTGTACAATCCTTATGTCTGGAAAAGGTCAGGCTATCTTGAAAATACATCCCTTTATTCAAGCTTCGCAATAGATAGGTTGAGGGTGGAGGCTATCTATTCTATTAAGGCTACGTAGGTTACTCCTTTACCCAAGAGGGTGAAGTTTCATGATGCCCCTATAGCTTCCCAGTAGGTGATTCCTCCGCATGTTCCAGTTGTCCAGACACGTTCCTTGACTACCTCGCCAGCTAGGGCGTCTGAGAATCCTTTTCCCACATAGATCAGAGCATCCCCTAGTTCTCCCGCATCCAACAATGGTTTAGTTTTCATGGTTCAGTACGTGAATATTGCTAAGGATTGACTCTCGAGGTTTGTGTCAACCTTAGAGATTAGAGAGGTCAGCACTTAGGGTACCTATGGCATTATTGATACCATGGTGGAGGGCTTAGCCAGGGTAACCATCTGTACTTCTTTTTGTGGAATTTTATTCCTCGTATCTTCTTATGCCACTAATATTTTCCTCTTTTTGTGTGTTATAGGTGTCCGCAGCCGCTACGTGCCTTTTTTTTAGGAACAACTAGCATGAGCAGATATCGAGGACTTTGATGTGGGAGAGGCAAACATAACGGGCTATAGAGAAGGAGTTGAGGATGGCTTGAGAGAGTTACACCTCGTGAACTTTTGGGGACTCGCTAGAGAGCTACTAAACTGGAGGCTGCTTACCAAAGAATAGAGATAGTGTTGCGGATAGCTCATGAAAGGGCTACTAGAGCTGAGGCCCACTCCCAGGAGATAAAGGGGAGAAGGGAGGTTGTAGAGAAGACTATCCATGACATACAGGATAGTGTTGCGGGTGTTTTTATTGACGGCTATAAGGAGTTTAGGGGGAAGGCTTTAGCGATTTTTTTCCTATAATAGACTTCTTGGGATTTGTCCCATATGAGGAGTCGGGCGTAAGTGGTGACAATGATGGTGAGGATTCTGATAAGAATGGGTTAGCCAGCAACAAGGAGGGCGATGGCAGCGAAGGTAGCCAGAGTGCTGAGGATGTTTGATAGATTTTTCCTTTTGCCATTATGTTTTCTCTCTATTTTTTTTCACAAGGCTCTTTTCCCTTCTCCCCTTCACGTAAGGACTCAGCTCACTTGGCTTTGGTGACGTCCTCAACGTTTATGTATTTCTAGGCTTTTCATAGTAATTTTGGCATACTTTTTTACAGGTGCTTCAAAACTAAGAACATAAAACTAGATAAGCGCAGTCCTCCTATGAAGGCAATCATGGTGACTTTGGCATCTGGCTTTTTAATCTAAAGAACCTCCTTGTTTAAACGAGTCAGGTAACTCCTTAAACTTTTATCCCGATCTTGCTTGATGTTGAGCAAGTGGGTAGCAAGCTTCAGATGTCAGAGTTCCCCTATGAAATGGGAGATGAAGGATTTGTTTAGTTCGGCAAAAGAATCAATGGAAGCTGGTTTGAGTTTGGCGAACCATTGGCACATATATCCGTTGAGGGTGGTAGGAAAAGCCCTGCACATAATTTTCTCTAGTATGTTATGTTGCTGCATGAGAGATTTATAGGTGTCAAGGTGGTCCAATGGATCTTTGAATCGTCAAAAATTCCACAGTTGGCATTTTGAACTTTGTGGGGAGGGGGTAATTGGCCACATCATCTATGAATGGCATGTCAATACGCCTCACAAAGTACATCACCTTTTCTAACCCTCGCGCCTTCATAGCGTTGAAGACGTCTCCCAGTTGGTTCTGCACTTCTTTGATTTTTTTCATCCCAGTGGTTTAGCACGCCCTCCGAAAGGTTGTTATAGTGGCTTTCATGGCCCACTTACTAGTTTTCACCTTTATCTAAATGGAACGGAGGGTCCCTAGCATGGGAGGATGGAGCACATGCACGAGTAGAGGGAGTCGAGGCACCCTAGCGCTGAGGTGGGGGCACGTTGGCACTATAATGGGGGGCCTTAGCGTGCTGGGCAAGGTGCCTGGGGCTTTGGCCCTCTTGGGTGCTGGGGCACAACTCCTCGAGGGTGCCCATCAAGCATCAATTGAAGGAGTTAATGGTTTTGGTTTACCAATAATTGCATAATCTTCAATAATTGTGGTTGAGCGACGGGGTTTGTCAGCGGGGCAGAACCTCATTGTGACGTGGTTGATCATTGATTAGCACAAAAACATTGCATATTTTAGGTGCTAATCATCCTATTTTCAATTGCCTTTGGGGGTTAAATGATTGGAGTTGTATTATTAGAGTTCTTAACGAAGGTTTTTGGTGTTTACAGAAAAAGGCACTAAATGAGGCTTTTTAAAGCCTTCTCAAATGAGTTGAGGTGAATAAGAATGAAAGAGTGGCTAAAGAATGACTCAAGAGTGAAGAAATTAGAAAAATCAAACAAAGTAGTAGAAGTGTACTGGTACGCAGTACCGGTACGGTTTGGCCACTGGAACATAGCGTACCGGTACACAATACCAGTACAGTTCTTCCTCTGAAGTTCGGGGTACCGGTACAGTTTGCTATCCCTGCCCCAATCTCTGCAACTCAGATCCGCCGTTCTTGAGGGTCCCACCAACAAATCTCCCACACTCCTCTGATACCCCCCACAACACTGTTCATCCCTGTCACACCTTTCTTTAGACTTTTGGAGCCATGGTGATCAATGAGGAGAGAGAAGAGAAGAGAAGCTGGGTGTACAGACAAGGTCTGCATCCCCCTGTCTAGCCCATTCCTCTTGCAGCTCTATGGATGGAGATCACATCTGCAAGCTAGGCCATCACTCCAAGCACATTTTTGGCAAGATAGGACTCCATTGTTCAACATTCCATACACTACACAAGAGGATATATAGAGAGAGAGTCTGGGTAGAAGATGATGAATAGTGTTCTAGAAAGATAAAATTGAGATTTTTACATTTTCTTCAATACATTATCTTGTAATCTCCTGGAAGAATCTTTAGAGGTTCATTTAATGTCATTAATGTTAGTTTCTACAAGTTCGTTGCAAAATTAATTCTCTTTTAAAACTTTCACCATTAATGCATTTATGTTCTTCATTCTTCCTAGCTATAAAATGGGTATTCATTGCTTTCACTTATAGCTTATGTTTGCTTGCATTTAGTTACTCAAGAACTTCATTCTTTGCAATGCATTCTCATTACATTGTTAATTTCATCCCAAGCATGAGTAGCTAAATCCTTTAGTTGGCAAAATCAAGGAGAACCTCCACTTGGGTATGTCATTTCAACTCATTCTCTTCCCTATTTTCAGAGTTCAATGGTTCGGTTTGACTGGATTGAGGGTGGATAAGTTGGTGAGTTTTTGATATTCCGTAGGCCTAGTCATGATTTTTGCTTAGATACTCACTCATCTTCTCCCTAACTTCTCATGAATCAATCATTCATTTATGCTCTATTAGAGGAGGGATTCGAGTTGAGATGGTATTCCTATTGGAGTAACCTCTTGGATTAGCCAACGTTTGTTTCTCATTTTATTTTCACCAAAACACACTTCACTCACAAAACCCAAATAACTTTCAACAACAAAAGATTTTATATTTTCTTTCACCTAAAATCACATTCCCCTTGGTTTACATCCTTCCCCGTGGAAACAACCTTGGAATACCTCCAAGTAAAACACGACCCACAAAAGTCTCCTTGCGCTTGTGGAACATTTTTGTTCATACACATAACACATTTCCACCATCCCATTTTCCCATCTCCTTTCCCTTTCTTTTGACACTACTCAAAGGGAGAGTGACACTCCCCTCCATCCACATACAATACATTTTGAGGGATGATATTTAGGGGTGAGGGATAACAAGGAAAAATATCAAGCAATCATCATCTTCCCTTTATTGATTCATGGATCTAGTTGTAAAAGCCATAAGAAACGAGAATACAGAATGTTGAAAACTAAATCTTTCCCACAAACGACGTCAAACTGATGATGCACAAAAGTATTTATGTAAAATAAATCAAGTATCTAATGGAATATGTGATGGGGTACGTTGAACNGTTGAAAACTAAATCTTTCCCACAAACGACGTCAAACTGATGATGCACAAAAATATTTATGTAAAATAAATCAAGTATCTAATGGAATATGTGATGGGGTACGTTGAACACAATCAAACACACATAATAGGTAGTTTGGTTTGAGTGACCTACTCTACAAGGAATGGCTACGGTGGTCAAAGAATTTTATTACGTAAGGTATATAGAGTGCTAAGAGATGAGTGATGCCCCCTATGTGTATGCGGAGTTTACAATTTACAGGCAAGTAATGTTTCATAACAGCTCCGAGGGAGCCCTGATTTAGGCGTCATTCTCATAACAGGGAGCAAGATGTTTCCATGACGCTGGCTTTATTCTCGTAACAAGCGAGGTGGTTCCGTGAAGCTGGAGATGTGCACACCAATGGCTGTGTTCCACAGATTCACGGAGATCCCTATGTGCGCAAGTAATAGACTAGGTCTTTTAAGACAGTAGACTTAACCCAATTGAAATTGAAACTAAGCTTTTGTTGATCTACATCTGTGATCTGAGTCAAGTCTAAACCGAGCCCATCAATTACAATAGTGTTTCAAATGGAAGAAAAGAAAACTTACAGTTAAAAAAATTGGCGGCCTGATGAGGTAGTGAGTCTTCCATATATTTACATAAAAGTTAAAGACATGATACAACTGTCTCTTCACCAACTAAAGGGAATTTTTTACTCAACACACATATAAGAGCATATATAAGAAGAGGACATAATAGAAAAGAAAATATTAATTTCCAAGATAAATATTTGATAGCCAGAATTTGTGGAGATTCCTTACCATAAAGGTCATCATCAGTGGCAGAAATGTTACATCCCCTTCCAGAATTATGTCCTGGAGGGCACAATCATGGGACTTGAGAAAATATAATTCAATGGTAAGACATGACAGAGTCGGTATCTGTGATTTGACTAGTAAGCTCAATGGCCGGACTTATCTCTTGAGTTGTTTGCTCAAGTGAATTTGGATCACCAAACTCATGTGAAGGAGTTCCTTGATTTCCAAAAAACACACAGCTCTGCTCTGGTCGAGGCGAAAAGTTTAATGGACTTGGTGGGGCATTACTATTCGAGGAGGCATGGAGTGTGAACATAGATGGAGTTGGTGAGCAATTAGTAAGAGTTGAGGCTTCAGGTGAACCCAATCTATCCATCCCAATCCTGCAACTTCTGTCTCGGACTTCTCTTCTTAGGAAAATATGTGAGCTCAAGTCTTTTTGATCGAAGGCTCTAGCAAACATAACAAGTGTTTTCCATATTGAAGAATTGGGATCACAGCATCTTATGGTGTCCCAATGCTCGTGTATGAACGTAATCATAAATATGGCCAAAGCTAAACCCGAAGTGACTCCAACAATGAGGAAGAGGCCCCAGAAGCTCTCAAGACCTAGGCTGTTGAAAGAAAGGGAGGTGGTAGAGCCTGCACAACTAGTTTCTTGCCCCAACCATTTTCTCTCAAGTTCTATAATCTTATCTCCTTCGGTCACATGTAGGACTGCTCTTGAAACATCTGGTACTAAAGGGGAACCTTTTGGAAACACCTGCATTTCACAATTTGTAAGAAAATCACACAAAATATGATTTAAATGAGAAGAGAGAGAGATAGAGAGAGGTTGCATACAAAGCCCAAGCCAGCGGTCTTATATGTTGGTCCAACCATGGTATATTTTGAGCAGTATTTTGAAAAGAAAAGCTTAATCCAGGGGGTCTCAAGGAATACAGCCGCGAAACCACCATTTCCACTCCCTTTCGAAAAAAGTTCATGGCATTCTTCAGCAGAACTAAATGGCTTAAGTTTGTTTTCATGGAAGCCCATTTGCTTTAGTAGCCCTAAAAAAAAAGAACCCTCTTGGTATCCCACATATGCCCCTTTATTTATAAGTTCATTCACATCTGTAACTGTAGGTTGGAGGTGTTGAACCGTTAACATCGATGCAAGACTTGCCGTGTAACTTTGGCTCAGTATGAGTACCACAAACACCCAAATGATCACCACAAACCTGGACAAGTTGCCCACCATCTTCTCTTCTGCAAAAAAATTGAGCATTCCGTTGTCAATATAAACTCTATATGATATTTGAATTACATCTTATCCCAATTGAATTCTAAATATTTTGTTCTCCAGCTCGATCATGAGAAAGCCATGGAACTTCCAAGAATTGAAAGCTAAAGCAAAAAATGCTAGTACATATTTGTTCACACCATTTCTGCAATGTCACTATTCTATAACAAAGAAATTCTTGGCTGCCATATTTTTCACATCATTATCTTTAATAAACGTAATTTGGCTACAATTTTACCTAGATCATGGATCAATTTGGTATGTGTATCATTATTTCTCAGATACACGCGCGATGTGGTAGTCTTAATTACTATGCTATTTTTGGTTCATGTTTTGTTTTGTAACTTTCATTCGAATCACTTTTACTAATTATTTGAGATAGACTATAATTAAATTTTCTTTTGCATATAATATTAAGTTTAGGTGTATGATAAGAGTTTCAAACCAAACTATAAATAATATACCGGTTAATGCATGGTTGTGAATAATAAAAGTTAATTGCTACTGGTATTATGAAAAAAAAATAGATCATGAAAAATCAACCTACAGAAGTTTTAAAATAACTAAAATAAAGAAATAATATGCTAGTTAGAATTACAATTTGAGGTTACCTACATCATGGGTTCGGGTTAGGGTTATAATTTAAAGTCAATAATTTGGACAATCTAGATTACAAACCCACACCCACTTGGGGTTATCCCTAGATCGTCGGGCTCTTTGGACACCTAAAATCCCGTCATCCATTTCCTGATGGAGCTAGTGTGTTTCTTTCATTTGCAATGCATTACATGTTTGGACAATTCCTACAAATGTTTTATGGTCATTGTACAAGTGAAAGAGGGGAAGTGAACTTACTATGTGCAAAAACCATGGTTGAGAAGGAAAACCAGAACATCGTCCCAATTTGGTGTGAAGGAGGTCCCCTAAAATCTTGATTTAGTCGATGTTCAAGAACCCAAATGACAAAACCAATAAATACAAACGAACAAAAGCTTGTCACCCAAAGCTCCCAAGTCAATGGCTTCAAGAACACCCAAGCATTTTTACTCTCATTATCTTTGAAAGGTACAACCATTGAAACCTCGGACTCGGCAAATGGTATAGTAAAGTCCACATATTGTGACCTACTTGCGGTTATAGTTGTATCTCCTGCAACTGCATCATATTTCTGTTCATCACGCAATTAGTCAATATCTTACTAATCCGTGACAGAAATATGAACATAATAATTTAAGGATGCAAAATAAAACTAAAAATAGATACGTAATTGACCTCTTTGTGTAATTACTTGATTATGAATTCTTATTCTGTTGTAAATGTTGAAATAGTAGCAAACGCGTATAGTAGTCTCACCCACTTTACTTTTACATGTAATTCTATAAGAAAGTTTAAAAAAACCAAGGTAAAGAGGGAGAACATTACCCCAAGATACACTTGATAGACCAAATCATTGTAAGTACCAGCACTCTTGCCATCATCAGTTGCAAATGGAACATATTCATAAGGAACCGTATAGGGTAATGCTTCCATTACAGTGTTGAAAATATCAATGCAGTACCCGGTGACATTCGTCGTGTTAGTACCTGGATTTCGTTTTACAACTACAAATTTTAGAAAGCCACTCTTCACTGGAACTCCTATTCTCAACTTCTTCCCATTTGTTGGAATCTCCCAACCCTTGGGAGGGCATGTCCTATTGCCTGGCCATATAATAGATCCAAGGTTAGCCTTTGAAATGGAATTTTTGTTCTTATTTCTGATGTCTAGTTCCCTAACAATCCCATTTTCTGCTGTCCAAAAACCAATTCCTTGACCTCCATCGCCAATCACATTAATTATTTGAAAAACCGATGATTGCAGTTGCCTTTCAACTAAGTAGAAATCTCCATTGAGGCCCCTAAATTTTGTATTTTGAAGTGCTTGGAGAAGCATAGGACCATTTGAAGAGACTTCAAAAGTTTCAAGATTTGTTGAATTTTTTATTGATCTGTTTGCCTTTTGGAAGCCAAGATTGTTATCCCCAACTTTTTCAACTGCAATTGCTAGTGCAGTAGCCGCATCGTAAGCCCCTAGTTCGAAAACACCCAACTCTGTGTTAAACATAGTTGGGTTGTCTAGTAGAAATTGCCTTTTCCATCTAATGGTAAAATCTTCAAGCTTTTTTGTTCTTGGAACATTAGATTTCACCCCTATTGCCCCTTGCATAGAATCAATGACCGATGAATTTATCGAGTGCAGTTCATTAATCAAGGCATCACTTATGATCCAAACATAGCCTTCTGTCATCATTCCTAACTCTTTTGCTTTGATAAAAAGTCGAGAACCAAGGGTCGACAACATGTGGACAATGAATACTCTGGTTTTCATTGTCCTCAACTTTTTAAGTTCTGCAACAAGTTGATCATCTGTGGCTGAAGCAGGAATAGTGCTTCGGTTGGGGACAATAACGTAAATCTCTTGCAAAGCATCAGTCAAAAAAGGTATAATCCCTTCTCCAAACTCATTGTCTACATAGATTGGCACGACTTCTTTCCATCCAAATGCTTGCACAATTGCGCTAATGGCTTTGACTTGAGAAGAATCATTATGCGTAGCACGGATAAAATATGGTGAAGAAAGAGGAGGGCTTGTTGCAGAAAATGAAATAATGGGCACTTGAGCTTTGTGTCCGAGTTCAATCACGAAGTCGGCCTGCATGGATGTTGATGGCCCTATTATGGCTTTTACTTGGACATTTTTCAGCAGGTCAAGAGCTGAATTTTGGAGAAGAAGAATTGGAAATAAGAATCGCATTCTTAAATTCACGGATTATTATGTTTGGATAATCATAAATCAATAATTTAATTCAAAAAATAAGATTACTATTGGAATTAAATTTTCAATCATAGTGGGCATACTAAACTCATGATCAATTGAGGTTGGTAATTCAATATCCAGCTTGATTGAAAATTCTGAAAAAATGTTAAAATTTTTAAAATTAATTTTCTTTCTAAAAAATTAAGTTCATTCTTAAAATCAAGTTCCTTCCTTAAAATAAAATTATTAAAATAATTATGAAATAAATGCTAATTCCCATACTAAATTATTAATAACAACCAAAAACCTAATAAAAGATTCCTACAATATTTAAAATCCAAATAGTTTTTACTGGGAATGAAAATTTTATTCCCAATTAAAATTAATGCCTTTCAAAAAGAGTCTAACATCTCGCATAGCGACAAGATACAAAGACAAGAAAGTTTATTTTTTTTTTTCTTTGGAGAATTACATCCAAACTCTATAACGTTTATCACTTAATCAATTAGACTCTTGACATTTAAAATATTACATACAGATCCCTTAAAATTTGTAAGTGCGTAACATTTAGACTCCTGCCGTCAATATTCGTTAGTATATCTGTTAGTAAATCACACTCAGACTCCCTGAAATTTGTAGGCATATAATATTTAAACACCTCAAGTTTAAATGTTATACTTAAATCAAAAATACTTAATCAAAAATAAAATAACAAATATTTTAAATTTTACAACTAAAATTCATGTTTTANACTTAGACTCCTGCCGTCAATATTCATTAGTATATTTGTTAGTAAATCACACTCAGACCCCCTGAAATTTGTAGGCATATAATATTTAAACACCTCAAGTTTAAATGTTATACTTAAATCAAAAATACTCTAATCAAAAATAAAATAACAAATATTTTAAATTTTACAACTAAAATTCATGTTTTATTGTATCATTTATTGAAATAAAATTAAAAATAAAAATCTATTTTTTTTTCTTAAAAAATCATAATTAGTATACAATTATACTATATATTGGAATAAAACTAAAAAAATCAAATAAAGAGTCTAAATCACTTGTAATAGAATATGAATTTTACAATCAAAATTCATGTTCTATTATGTTATTTATTGTAATAAAATCAGAAATAAAAATCTAATTTTTTTGTAGAAAATCATAATTAGTATATAATTATATTATCTATTAGAATAAAACTAAAAAATCAAACAAGAGATCAAACTATAATGAACACAACAGTCGTTTAAATGACCAAATTAAATTTTAATAAATAATATAATTATATACTAATTATGATTTTTTATGAAAAAAAATTAGATTTTTATTTTTGATTTTATTATAATAAATAACATAATAGAACAAGAATTTTAATTATAAAATTTAAAATATTTGATATTTATCTTTCATTGAAGTATTTTTTTTATTATCTCAATTACAGATAGAAAATATTATGTGCATTATAGTTTGACTCTTCATTTGATTTTTTAGTTTATTTCAATAGATAGTATAATTGAATAAATATCATAATAGAACATAAATTTTGATTATAAGATTTAAAATATTGAATATTTCATTTTTACTTGGAGTATTTTATATTTAAGTATAATATTTTAAACTTAAGAGATCTAATTATTATACATCTACAAATTTCAGGGGATCTGGATATAATTTACTAACAGATATACAAATCGACATTAACGACAGGAGTCTAAATGTCACGAGCGTACAAACTTTAGGGAAATCTGTATGTAATATTTTAAAGAGCAATGCTACATGGACTTAAAAAATAAATTTAAAAACTAAATTTGATAATCTCAACCATTGATTTCACTGTGGGTCCCAGCATTTATTGGGACTCAATATCTATGCAATGGTTGAGATTATCAAGTCTAATTTTTTAAATCTATTTTTTAAGTCTATCTAACATTACTCTATTTTAAATATTAGTTGGTCCGAATGATTAAGTAACTTATGTAAGAAAATTTGAGTATAATTTCCCCTTATTTTTTTCTACTCATGTTTCCTAGGTTTGCGCCGAGGGAAAATCTGGTGGGTGAGCAATAGTGGAACATGGAACAATAGATGCGTATACATATATAGAGAGAGAGAGAGAGAGAGAGAGTACCCGCTGAAGCAGCACCAACAACATCATTCTTGGAGTCTCTGGGGTTTAGAACAAGCCGAGTCCTATAGTGACCATTGGAGGCATAGAAGTCTGAGAGAGCCATTGAGATACAGCTCAGCCACTTCTTCCCAACCATGGTATCCATATCAAGAATCAGTCCCACATTTACGGGAATTGTTGTGGTCTGTGCCATGGCCATATGAATGGGCAAAGTCTTTAGAGAGAGGAAGAAGAAGTAAAATGAGAACACGATTTGGGTTGGTTTAGTATTCCCCATGTTGGAACTTATCAGCAGCTTTGAAGTTCATTGCATTGGCATAGAAGTGTTATATATAGTAGGTAAGGATTGAAAAGTAAGAATAAGGTGCCTCGGACTGCATTAAATTTTGTAGGACCGCTAGTCTCTGTATATNAAATTTTAAATTTTGAATATTTCATTTTTACTTGGAGTATTTTATATTTAAGTATAATATTTTAAACTTAAGAGATCTAATTATTATACATCTACAAATTTCAGGGGATCTGGATATAATTTACTAACAGATATACAAATCGACATTAACGACAGGAGTCTAAATGTCACGAGCGTACAAACTTTAGGGAAATCTGTATGTAATATTTTAAAGAGCAATGCTACATGGACTTAAAAAATAAATTTAAAAACTAAATTTGATAATCTCAACCATTGATTTCACTGTGGGTCCCAGCATTTATTGGGACTCAATATCTATGCAATGGTTGAGATTATCAAGTCTAATTTTTTAAATCTACTTTTTAAGTCTATCTAACATTACTCTATTTTAAATATTAGTTGGTCTGAATGATTAAATAACTTATGTAAGAAAATTTGAGTATAATTTCCCCTTATTTTTTTCTACTCATGTTTCCCAGGTTTGCGCCGAGGGAAAATCTGGTGGGTGAGCAATAGTGGAACATGGAACAATAGATGCGTATACATATAGAGAGAGAGAGAGAGAGAGAGAGAGAGAGAGAGAGAGTACCCGCTGAAGCAGCACCAACAACATCATTCTTGGAGTCTCTGGGGTTTAGAACAAGCCGAGTCCTATAGTGACCATTGGAGGCATAGAAGTCTGAGAGAGCCATTGAGATACAGCTCAGCCACTTCTTCCCAACCATGGTATCCATATCAAGAATCAGTCCCACATTTACGGGAATTGTTGTGGTCTGTGCCATGGCCATATGAATGGGCAAAGTCTTTAGAGAGAGGAAGAAGAAGTAAAATGAGAACACGATTTGGGTTGGTTTAGTATTCCCCATGTTGGAACTTATCAGCAGCTTTGAAGTTCATTGCATTGGCATAGAAGTGTTATATATAGTAGGTAAGGATTGAAAAGTAAGAATAAGGTGCCTCGGACTGCATTAAATTTTGTAGGACCGCTAGTCTCTGTATATATTTATACACTATACACACATATATGTGAGTACTCAGAAGTATAACTACCTCTTTAACCTAATTAGCTAACTCCACTCATGAAATGTCAGAATTATCCTTATTTCTGTCCCCTGTGAAATGTCACTATTACTCTCATTTCTTTCTATATGACCAACCATAGAATTATCAAAAATTCATAAGCGCGTGTTGACTGATACTGACTTTGAATAATTGCAAGTTCTATGAATCTTCTAATTTTTAGACATTAATGAATTACAACTATAGTCCCATTCAGTCATAATTTTTTTTTTTTTGGGTTGGAACCTAATTTTCCATAAATCTTTTTTTTATATTTGTTATGAAATCCGTTATTTTTCAATTTTATCTTATTATCTCTTCCCTTTAAAAGTGAAATAAAGCTAAAAATTAAAAACTCTTAATTCTTAAGAGTTTAACTATCATTAAAATCTTTTCTCTCTCGTATCTATCTATATCCACATATATATTAAGAGTTTGATTAACATTAAAATTTAGGTTATATATATATATATAGTAATATTAAAAATAAAAAATAATAACATTCAAATACAAAAAAAAGTTATTATTTAGACACAAAAAATAAAACATTTAAACACAAAAAAATAGTAACATTTAAACATAAAAAAATTGAAACATTCAATATTAATATTTTTAAAAAGTAACAATAGTAACATGTTCAACAAATATATTAACATATTCAACAAAAATAGTAACATATTTAACAAAAACTGTAACCTACTTAACAATAATTATTTTTCTTAAATTCAAACGCAAAAAATAGTACTATTCAAATACAAAAAATAGTAATATTCAAAAAAAAAATAGTAATATTGAATATTAATATTTAGGAAAATAATAATCGTAACATGGTCAACAAAAATAGTAACATGTTCAAAAATAATAATACTTGAACAGTAACATATTCAACAAAAATAATAACATAAACAGTAATATAATAAAAAAAACAGTAACATGAATTTGAATTTTACTAATCAAATTCATAGAAACTTTTTTTNTTTTTTTTTTTTTCTTTGGAGAATTACATCCAAACTCTATAACGTTTATCACTTAATCAATTAGACTCTTGACATTTAAAATATTACATACAGATCCCTTAAAATTTGTAAGTGCGTAACACTTAGACTCCTGCCGTCAATATTCGTTAGTATATCTGTTAGTAAATCACACTCAGACCCCCTGAAATTTGTAGGCATATAATATTTAAACACCTCAAGTTTAAATGTTATACTTAAATCAAAAATACTCTAATCAAAAATAAAATAACAAATATTTTAAATTTTACAACTAAAATTCATGTTTTATTGTATCATTTATTGAAATAAAATTAAAAATAAAAATCTATTTTTTTTTCTTAAAAAATCATAATTAGTATACAATTATACTATATATTGGAATAAAACTAAAAAAATCAAATAAAGAGTCTAAATCACTTGTAATAGAATATGAATTTTACAATCAAAATTCATGTTCTATTATGTTATTTATTGTAATAAAATCAGAAATAAAAATCTAATTTTTTTGTAGAAAATCATAATTAGTATATAATTATATTATCTATTAGAATAAAACTAAAAAATCAAACAAGAGATCAAACTATAATGAACACAACAGTCGTTTAAATGACCAAATTAAATTTTAATAAATAATATAATTATATACTAATTATGATTTTTTATGAAAAAAAATTAGATTTTTATTTTTGATTTTATTATAATAAATAACATAATAGAACAAGAATTTTAATTATAAAATTTAAAATATTTGATATTTATCTTTCATTGAAGTATTTTTTTTATTATCTCAATTAAAGATAGAAAATATTATGTGCATTATAGTTTGACTCTTCATTTGATTTTTTAGTTTATTTCAATAGATAGTATAATTGAATAAATATCATAATAGAACATAAATTTTGATTATAAGATTTAAAATATTGAATATTTCATTTTTACTTGGAGTATTTTATATTTAAGTATAATATTTTAAACTTAAGAGATCTAATTATTATACATCTACAAATTTCAGGGGATCTGGATATAATTTACTAACAGATATACAAATCGACATTAACGACAGGAGTCTAAATGTCACGAGCGTACAAACTTTAGGGAAATCTGTATGTAATATTTTAAAGAGCAATGCTACATGGACTTAAAAAATAAATTTAAAAACTAAATTTGATAATCTCAACCATTGATTTCACTGTGGGTCACAGCATTTATTGGGACTCAATATCTATGCAATGGTTGAGATTATCAAGTCTAATTTTTTAAATCTATTTTTTAAGTCTATCTAACATTACTCTATTTTAAATATTAGTTGGTCCGAATGATTAAGTAACTTATGTAAGAAAATTTGAGTATAATTTCCCCTTATTTTTTTCTACTCATGTTTCCTAGGTTTGCGCCGAGGGAAAATCTGGTGGGTGAGCAATAGTGGAACATGGAACAATAGATGCGTATACATATATAGAGAGAGAGAGAGAGAGAGAGAGTACCCGCTGAAGCAGCACCAACAACATCATTCTTGGAGTCTCTGGGGTTTAGAACAAGCCGAGTCCTATAGTGACCATTGGAGGCATAGAAGTCTGAGAGAGCCATTGAGATACAGCTCAGCCACTTCTTCCCAACCATGGTATCCATATCAAGAATCAGTCCCACATTTACGGGAATTGTTGTGGTCTGTGCCATGGCCATATGAATGGGCAAAGTCTTTAGAGAGAGGAAGAAGAAGTAAAATGAGAACACGATTTGGGTTGGTTTAGTATTCCCCATGTTGGAACTTATCAGCAGCTTTGAAGTTCATTGCATTGGCATAGAAGTGTTATATAGAGTAGGTAAGGATTGAAAAGTAAGAATAAGGTGCCTCGGACTGCATTAAATTTTGTAGGACCGCTAGTCTCTGTATATATTTATACACTATACACACATATATGTGAGTACTCAGAAGTATAACTACCTCTTTAACCTAATTAGCTAACTCCACTCATGAAATGTCAGAATTATCCTTATTTCTGTCCCCTGTGAAATGTCACTATTACTCTCATTTCTTTCTATATGACCAACCATAGAATTATCAAAAATTCATAAGCGCGTGTTGACTGATACTGACTTTGAATAATTGCAAGTTCTATGAATCTTCTAATTTTTAGACATTAATGAATTACAACTATAGTCCCATTCAGTCATAATTTTTTTTTTTTTGGGTTGGAACCTAATTTTCCATAAATCTTTTTTTTATATTTGTTATGAAATCCGTTATTTTTCAATTTTATCTTATTATCTCTTCCCTTTAAAAGTGAAATAAAGCTAAAAATTAAAAACTCTTAATTCTTAAGAGTTTAACTATCATTAAAATCTTTTCTCTCTCGTATCTATCTATATCCACATATATATTAAGAGTTTGATTAACATTAAAATTTAGGTTATATATATATATATATAGTAATATTAAAAATAAAAAATAATAACATTCAAATACAAAAAAAAGTTATTATTTAGACACAAAAAATAAAACATTTAAACACAAAAAAATAGTAACATTTAAACATAAAAAAATTGAAACATTCAATATTAATATTTTTAAAAAGTAACAATAGTAACATGTTCAACAAATATATTAACATATTCAACAAAAATAGTAACATATTTAACAAAAACTGTAACCTACTTAACAATAATTATTTCTCTCAAATTCAAACGCAAAAAATAGTACTATTCAAATACAAAAAATAGTAATATTCAAAAAAAAATAGTAATATTGAATATTAATATTTAGGAAAATAATAATCGTAACATGGTCAACAAAAATAGTAACATGTTCAAAAATAATAATACTTGAACAGTAACATATTCAACAAAAATAATAACATAAACAGTAATATAATAAAAAAAACAGTAACATGAATTTGAATTTTACTAATCAAATTCATAGAAACTTTTTTTTTGTATTTGAATGTTATTATTTTTTTTCAATGTTACTATATATATACCTAACCTATATATAGATATAGATAGATAAGAGAGAGAAAAATTTTTAATATTAGTTAAACGTTTAACCTATATATGAATATAGATAGATATGAGAGAGAAAAGATTAATTTTTTTTCAAAGAATGGTATTTTTGAGATAAAAAAAAAATTGACTTAAGTCATTACATATAATTTTAAACATGGACTTAACCCCTTATAAGTTTTCTTGCAGGACTTATCTTCAAACAAGTACATTTAAGGGGACTCACTTCCAATTTTCACTACAATTTTTTCTAATGGAAAATTTGACGGATGGTGATGATGGACCACTTGATTGTTTACCCAAAATGGGAAAGAAAAAAAAATTGATAAGGGCCAAAGTGAAAGTTGCGAAGTAGTTTAAGAAGCAATCTTGTTTTTAACATTTTATTCCCTCGAAAGTACAAAATTAAAGTAAATGTTTTTATCCGCAATTTCCGTTAGTTCTTGCGTTCTAGACGAGGGAAGAGTGAGNATTTTTAATATTAGTTAAACTTTTAACCTATATATGAATATAGATAGATATGAGAGAGAAAAGATTAATTTTTTTTCAAAGAATGGTATTTTTGAGATAAAAAAAAAAATTGACTTAAGTCATTACATATAATTTTAAACATGGACTTAGCCCCTTATAAGTTTCCTTGCAGGACTTATCTTCAAACAAGTACATCTAAGGGGACTCACTTCCAATTTTCACTACAATTTTTTCTAATGGAAAATTTGACAGATGGTGATGATGGACCACTTGATTGTTTACCCAAAATGGGAAAGAAAAAAAAATTGATAAGGGCCAAAGTGAAAGTTGCCAAGTAGTTTAAGAAGCAATCTTGTTTTTAACATTTTATTCCCTCGAAAGTACAAAATTAAAGTAAATGTTTTTATCCGCAATTTCCGTTAGTTCTTGCGTTCTAGACGAGGGAAGAGTGAGTCAATAAGTTTTAATAAGAAACAAACAATTCAACAAGTTGGAACCCAATTTTCTGTTTGAGTGGTTCTTTCATGGCAGTAGAGACAATACAGATCTTATTTTGATTCTTTAGCATGAATCTAAAAAATAAATATCAATGGTCAACAGATGGATGATAGAGGAGAGAAGGGAGAGAAAGTACGAAACAAGACATCTTCCTTGTCGTCTTGATCAACGGCACATGAGCGTTGGGAAAAGTTGAATTTGGCGAGGTCCAAAACTACTAAGTTGAAGGTGGGGTCTTGACGTATAGTAATTACTCAAATTTGATTTTCTCATTACGGATGTAAGTCACAAAAGTAGTTTCTCTGCATACAGAAGAATAACGTTGCGTATATTTGACCTTCTTCAAACTCTAAAATAAAGACAGCCTCTTGTACTAGACCATCTTTTTTATTCGAAATTATCAAAATTAGTCATCGTGTTTTAAGAGAGAATCTTCATTTGTTATTGTACATCTGCACCTGTCATGGCCATTATTTATACAAAAGTTGTTGAAAATAATAGTATATTTATTTTTAAAAAAAAATCATTAAGTAGTGAATGAGAATTTATTCAAGTCTTTGTGACTTTTAGGAGTAATTGAAAAGGTTGTTAAAGTCTTTATGACTTTTAGAAGCAATTGAAAATGTGTGAAATAAATATGACATGAANAGTAGTGAATGAGAATTTATTCAAGTCTTTGTGACTTTTAGGAGTAATTGAAAAGGTTGTTGAAGTCTTTATGACTTTTAGAAGCAATTGAAAATGTGTGAAATAAATATGACATGAAAGGCTACTAATTCAAAATTTGTGATTTTTGGTTAAAGACATCAATTCAAATAATTATATATTTTCATAAAGTCACCATTAACACATTTTGGTTAAAAGACACCATTAAAAATAGTCACAACTTTTCATAAAATCACCATTGATAACTCTTGGACTAACATACACCATTTCAAATGGTTGTACCTTTTCATAAAGTCATCATTAATATCTTTTGGACTAAAATGTACTATTATATATGGTTACACCATTTATAAAAAAGTCACTAGTGAGTCTATAAATAGGTGATTTTTTGCACTCCCAAAATGTACCATTAAACAATTCAAGAATTGTTCTCCTATTCTAATTCTCTCAATTATCCAAAATACTAAATTAAGTATTCAGTTTTTCTTCTCTCTTTATATATTGCTGAATTATTATTTCAAGTTCAGTTCAAGTATAAACACAAAATTGTGTTCGTTGGAGTCTTAGAGATTGAAGTATTGCATCTTTAATAATGAAATTCGTTTTATCTTGGAAGACAGATGCTTATCAACCTTAAGTATCAAAAGGGAGTAAATTTTTCTTAAGGAAACTATAATTACACAGGGCTCGAATTATTGCTTTTATTATTTCATTTCTGGTTTTCTTAACTATTCGTGTTGTTCTGCGTCAATGTAAGTGTACTGGTTTTGATTTCTATACATTCTGTTTAAATTAGTGCATAAGTTAGACTTTAAATAGTTTAATATAATCTAATTATATACACAGTTTCTATAACAATCTTAAGACAGATTTGTGTTTTATAATTATGTTAAGTACTATTATAAGTCCAAAACAGAATTTTGTATTATGTTACGGTTTTATTTTCATTAATTATTATTCCTATCACAAATAAGAATTGTGTATTCTGTTAGACTACTGATTTTTAGATTATTGCTTCTATTTGTGTAACAGAAATGGCAACCTCAATTGATTAGATTCCTCCTATTGTTGTTCGTACAACAGTTGTTCCTACAACCGTGAGTGTGTCTCATGGGGAGAAACCCGAGAATTTCAATGGCTTGGATTTCAAATGTTGGCAATCCAAGATATTTTTCTATCTCACCACTCCTAATCTTGCAAAATTTTTTAAGGAAGATGTTCATTCACTTGATGAAAATAAAACAAATGTAGAAAAGGTGGTTATTGTGGATGCTTGGAAGCATTCTAATTTCCTGTCTAGAAATTACATCCCCAATGGGTTAGACAATGTATTATGTAATGTGTATAGTGCAATCAAACTGTGAAAGAACTTTGGAAGTCCTTGGACAAAAAGTATAAGACCGATAATACCGGCACGAAGAAGTTCATTATCGATAAATTCTTGAATTTCAAAATGGTGAATTGTAAGGCCGTTATCTCCCAGGTTCAAAAAATTCAAGTAATCCTCCATGACATCTATGTCGAGGATATGTCTCTTAGTGAGTCATTTCAAGTGGCTACAATTGTGGAGAAATTACCACCCCCTATGGAAGGATTTCAAGAATTATCTCAAGTATAAGCGCAAAGAGATGAAACTTGAAATATTGATTGTTCGCTTGAGGATCGAAGAGGATAACCGTAAATCCAAGAAGCAAAGTGGAGTTTTTAATTCCATTGAATCTAAGGCCAACATAGTTGAAAGCGGAACTAAGACTAACAAGAAAAGGAATCACAATGGCAAAGGTCCAAATCAAGGATTACAGAAATTCAAGTGCAATTGCTACAACTGTGGCAAATCAAGACATATCTCAAAAGATTGTCGTAGGCCAAAGAATTTTAAGAAATCTAATGCTCAAGCAAACATGACTGAAATGGACAAGTTTTCTATGGAAGTCAACGACATGAATCTCTCTGCGGTTATTTCAGAATGCAACTTGGTGGGTAACCCCAAAGAGTGGTGGGTGGACACAGGCACAACTCAAGATATTTGTTCCAACAAATAGATGTTTTCTACTTATAAAAAACTAGAGAATGGTAAACAACCCTATATGTGGAATTCCTCTATCTCCAAGGTTGAAAGAAGTGGCAAGGTGATACTCAAGACGACATCCAACAAAGAACTTACCTTGAACGAAATGCTTCATGTCCCAGATATTCGCAAGAATCTAGTGTCCGGTTCCTTGCTCAGCAAGAATGGCTTTAATTTAGTCTTTGTATCCGAAAAATTTGTACTCACTAAGAATGAGATGTTTGTAGGGAAGGGATACATGAGTGATGTGCTTTTTAAGCTCAATGTAATGACTATTGTACCCACATCTTCTAATAATAAGAATGAGATGAATTCTTCTTACTTTCTTGAGTCTTCTAATGTGTGGCATGCTAGACTAAGATATGCTAATTATGATGCAATTAGAAAATTAGTTAATTTGAATGATTTGCCTAAGATATCTATTGATCCAAATCATAAATGTGAGACTTGTGGAGAATCAAAGTTGGCAAGAACATCTTTCAAGTCAATTGAACGAAGTACCAAACTTCTTGAATTAATTCACAGTAATGTTTGTGACTTAAACTTTGTACAAACAAGAGGTGGTAAAAAATATTTTATTACTTTTATTGATGATTGCACAAGATACTATTATGTTTACTTAATTAGAAGTAAAAATGAGGCTATTGATATGATCAAGCATTATAAGAATGAAGTTGAGAATCAACTTAGTAGAAAGATAAAGTCACTAAGAAATGATAAGGGAGGTGAATATGAATCTTCTTTCGAGGAGTTTTGTACAACACATGGAATCATTCACCAAAAAACTGCCCCATATTCACCTCAATCAAATGGCATACCTGAATGTAAATAACGACTATTGAAAGAAATAATCAATGCTATGTTGTTAAGTTCGGGAGCACTCCAAAACTTGNACTGCCCCATATTCACCTCAATCAAATGGCATACCTGAATGTAAATAACGAGTATTGAAAGAAATAATCAATGCTATGTTGTTAAGTTCGGGAGCACTCCAAAACTTGTGAGATAAATCCTTATTATCTACTAATTATATTCTTAAAAAGGTGTCTCACAAGAAAACTAATTAGACATCATTTGAATTATGGAAAGGTTGAAGACCTTCCTTTAAAGTCTTAAAAGTATGGGGGTGTCTAGAAAAAGTGGCGGTTCCTAAACTTAAAAAATTTCAGATAAGACCAAAAACCATTAGTTGTGTATTCATTAGTTATGCCCATAACAGTAGTGCATATCAATTTCTTGTTCACAAATATGAGATTCTGATGTGCTTATTAATACTATTATAGAATCAAGGAAAGCGTCATTCTTTGAAAATAATTTTTCTTTTAATATGTCACATGAATCAAACTCTTTAAAGAGACCACTCAAAGCTACAACTAGTAATGGTCAAAATGATGAGTTCATAGAAGATGAACCTAGACGTAGCAAGAGGAAAAAAGTTCAAATTCATTTGGTCCTAATTTTCTAACTTATCTATTAGAAACTGATCCTCAAAGTTTCAAAGAAGCTATGTCTTCCCTCGAAGCTCCTTATTGGAAGAAAACTGTCAATTCTGAAAACAAATCCATTATGAGAAATCATACATTGGAGTTGGTGGATCTTCCATCAGTTAACAAACCTTTAGTTTGTAAATAGATCTTTAAAAAGGAGATGAAATTCGATTGATCCATTGACAAGTACACCGCTAGACTTTTACCCAAAGGATATAAACAAAGAGAATGATTTGATTATTTTGACAGTTATTCACCAGTTATTAGAATTACTTCCATACGGATGTTAATTGCTATAGCTGCATCAAATGGTCTTGAAATACATCAAATGGATGTAAAGACAACATTCTTAAATGGTGAATTAGATGAAGAAATATACATGGAAAAACCTGAGTAGTTCATTGCTAATGGACAAGAAAAGAAAATATGCAAGCTTGTTAAATTTCTGTATGGTTTAAAACAAGCACTGAAGTAGTGGCATGAAAATTTTGACAAAACAATGTTGTCAAATGGGTTCAAAATAAATGAGTGTGACAAATGTATAAATTTCAAGAGCATTCATAGTAGATATGTTATTATATGTCTTTATGTTGACGACATGCTAATTATAGGCAGCAATAACAATGTCATTAAAGCTACCAAGCGGATATTGACAAATAGGTTTGAAATAAAAGACCTAGGTGTTGCTAACATTATATTAGGAATTAAAATTTGTAGAACATCAGATGGATTCATGTTATCTCAATCTCAGTATATTGAAAAAGTACTTGATAAATTCAAGAAATATGAGATTAACCTATGAGAACACCTATTGATGTTAATATCCATCTTTCTAAAAATAAGGGGAATAACAAATCACGGTTAGAATATAAACGTATAATTGGTAGTTTAATGTACATATGAATTGTACCCATGCGGATATAGCATACTCTGTGAGTAAGCTAAGTCGATATACAAGTAATCCTAGAAGGGACCACTGAAAAGCAATTATAAGAGTTTTGTGATAATTAAAACATACTCAAAACTATGGTTTATACTACACGAAATACCCAGTAGTACTCGAGGGATATATCGTTGCTAATTGGATATCTGATACTAATGATTCAAAATCCATGAGTGGATATTTCTTTACCTTAGGTTGTGCAATCGTGTCTTGAAAATCCTCAAAGCAAACTTGTATTGCTAGATCTACCATGGAATCTGAGTTCATTGCCTAAGATAAAGCTAGAGAAGAAACATAATGGCTTCGTGACTTCTTAGAGGATATTCCAAATTGACCAAAGCCTTTTCCTTCAATTTGCATTCATTGTGATAGCCAAAATTGGAAAGGCACAGAACTATATGTATAACGGTAAGTCTAGAAACATACGTCGTAGACATAATAGCTTTAGAAAATTGCTCTTGAATGGAATAATATCCATTGACTATGTGAAGTCAAAGGATAATCTTACGGATCCTCTTACAAAAAGTTTAACTAAAGAGCTAGTGAAAAATTTATCGAAGGGAATGGGCTTAAAGCCTATTATTACTTAACCAAGAGTCACCATAATGGTAACCCAACTTAGCTGACTGGAGGTCCCAAGATCTAAGTTCAAAGAGACAACCAAATTATGTGTAACTCAGTACACACTGAGGAGATTTTCTGAACTCCTTCACATTCCTATGATGAGATAGTACACATCTGCAACGAGAACTAGGGTAAGTTATGTTTTTAATGATATTCTGTGACTTGAAAATGTCCAAGTGGGGCATAGCAAGATACTCCTAATTAGAAATCCCCTATGTGAGTAAGAAGGGGTCGTTTCCATGAGAATTGTAGACTAATTACTTTAAAATTACTCATGAAACCAAGTGGTTTTCAAGGCCAAATGAACACAAACGTGAGAACCAACTGTAACCGAAGGGCACTGTGTGAATTCTATTGTCTTGATTTACACAAATGGCTAACAGTTCAAAGACATCATGTCCACTGGATAGCCAAGTAAATCCGATAGTTTGTCACTATGGAAAGTTCAAGGCCACTGACTACTTATCTAGATGCAATAACTTTTCACTTATATTTGAACTAGCGTCTGCATTATCATACATTAATTTTCATTAATGTGTGGGATTGTTGGAAATAATGGTATATTTATTTTTTTTAAAAATCATTAAATAGTGAATGAGAAATTATTAAAGTCTTTGTGACTTTTGGGAGCNTAAAAAAAATCATTAAATAGTGAATGAGAAATTATTAAAGTCTTTGTGACTTTTGGGAGCAATCGAAAAGGTTGTTAAAGTCTTTGTGACTTTTGGGATCAATTGAAAAGGTGTGAAGTGAATATAACATGAAAGATTACTAATTAAAAATTGGTGACTTTTGGTTAAAGACATCAATCCAAATAGTTACATCTTTTCAAAAAGTCACCACTAACATCATTTGATTAAAAGACATCATTACAAATAGTCATAACTTTTCATAAAGTCACCATTGATATCACTTGAACTAAAAGACATCATTGCAAATGGTTGTACCTTTTCATAAAGTCACCATTGATACCCTTTGGACTAAAGGGTACCATTACATATGGTTACACCCTTTATGAAAAAATCACTAGTGAGTCTATAAATAAGTGATTCCTTGCACTCTTAAAACATACCATTGAAAGATTCAACAATTGTTCTCTCAATTATCCAAAATATTGAATTAAGTATTCAGTCTTTCTTCTTTCTCTCTCTCTCTCTCTCTCTACATATTGTTGCATTATTATTTCAAGTTCAGTTCAAGTATAAACACATAATTGTGTTTGTTAGAGTCTTGGAGATTGAAGTATTGCATCTTTAAGAACAAAATGTATTCTATCTTGGGAGACAGTTGCTTATCAACCTTAAGCACCGAGAGGGAGCAAATCTTTCTTAAAGAAACTGTGATTACACAGGGCTAGGATTATTGCTTTTATTATTGGATTTCTAGATTTCTAGTTTTCTTAACTATTTGTGATGTTTTGCGTCAATGTAAGTGCACTGGTTTTGATTTCTATATATTCTGTTTAAATTAGTGCATAAGTTAGACTTTATACATTTTAATATAACCTAATTATATACACATTTTCCATAACAAAAGTGACCTTGTGTACGAAGCACTTTGTTTTAGTATCACGAGTTTACTTGATAAAATCAAATTGATATATAGTTCATGTGATGTATACTTAACCTTATAATTTATTATGAAAAAAAGTGATTTTTACACGCCAATTAGAGCTTAAGTATAGACCATGATCAAGAAATGCCTTAGGAGGCTTGACCGAGGTTATTTTGACCAATTTCAGAAAGAATTCAGCACCTAGTGCTTGCTTGGCACTCTGTACTCACTCGAGAGAGACTTGTAGGAATAACTTCTCATAAATTACTAGAAGTCACGCTTGCCTCTTGCTCACTTAGCGCTCGAGCACCATCAAGCGTGTTTGAGTAAGACAATGCTTACTTTAGCAACTATGGCGTATAAGAATCCTATTCACGCTAGGATGTTTTCTAAATTCAATTTTAGGGATTCCCACTATATAGACAACACCCTTGGACGTCTAGAAAAGGCCTAGAACATGAGGAGTATACCTAATAGAGAGAGAAAGAGAGAAAGAGAACCCTAGAACCTCACCTTTGACCTAGAACTACACCTTTGAATCTTGTTCTTCAAATAATGTTTGTTCTAGCCATTGTTATTTATTTGAGATATAGTATAAAACCTTGTTCCATCAAAATCCTATTATCAATTATTATGTGAGCACCTAGACAATCACCATAACTTTAGGGAAAGGAGTCTTTAAAACTTAAAGAAAAACCCTATCATTGCATTGAAGTTATGAGGAGTTTGGGCATATAAGGAGGATGAATCAGAGGAGCATCAAACCATAATCAAAGGAACTCCTGCTCTNTTGCTTGGCACTCTGTACTCACTCGAGAGAGACTTGTAGGAATAACTTCTCATAAATTACTAGAAGTCACGCTTGCCTCTTGCTCACTTAGCGCTCGAGCACCATCAAGTGTGTTTGAGTAAGACAATGCTTACTTTAGCAACTATGGCGTATAAGAATCCTATTCACGCTAGGATGTTTTCTAAATTCAATTTTAGGGATTCCCACTATATAGACAACACCCTTGGACGTCTAGAAAAGGCCTAGAACATGAGGAGTATACCTAATAGAGAGAGAAAGAGAGAAAGAGAACCCTAGAACCTCACCTTTGACCTAGAACTACACCTTTGAATCTTGTTCTTCAAATAATGTTTGTTCTAGCCATTGTTATTTATTTGAGATATAGTATAAAACCTTGTTCCATCAAAATCCTATTATCAATTATTATGTGAGCACCTAGACAATCACCATAACTTTAGGGAAAGGAGTCTTTAAAACTTAAAGAAAAACCCTATCATTGCATTGAAGTTATGAGGAGTTTGGGCATATAAGGAGGATGAATCAGAGGAGCATCAAACCATAATCAAAGGAACTCCTGCTCTTGCAAGGATTGTAAGTATTGAGTATGTACTACTACTTGGTGTTTGGAATTTTATTATAATTGGCTAACTTCATAAAATCTTATGTAAATCTCAACCTAATTCCATTGTGAAGATGCTTCAAATATCAAGCTTCAAAAGCAACATAGAAGGATGGAGTTAAAGCTACAAAGCTAAATCAAGAAGATCTTTGATGCACCTTCAATGCTTAGAACAAAGGTAATGACCGAAAGACCTAAAAACCTTGGTTATTCATAAACTTAGGATGATTAGTTAAATGAAATTGGAAGTAAGAATACCCAAGAATGACTGCTATGCTTTTCATTGAAAAATATTTTCTAAACCTTAATGTGTTTTGAAAATATAATTTGAGTCATTCATTGAACCCAATTTGGGAAACACCTTTTAGTGCTCAATAGGACAAGTTTTTCCTTAGTTTCTAACTTAAAAAATTATAGGGACAACCTTTTGCTCAGTTGCCTTTGATTCGAGCAGTTTTTGAAACCAAAAATTGGGAATGGATGACGAGTTGGATCATAGAGGCTGCAATTAGGCTGCTCAATAGGTCTTGAGATGGCTCAAGCAGTCCTTGCTTACCAGATCTGGTTTGAACATTTGTGTTTACTTGATCCCCAAAATAAACACTATTCCAAACCTATATAAAGGATAAACCTTCCTGAGCTAGGATAAGCCTCTTGCAAGCCTATTTTTCATTATTCTAAACATCTAGAGAGCTAATAACAAACCCTAGATCCCTAAATCACCAAAGTCATCCATCTTGAATCTTTCTATTCAAACTTACACATTGAAAAAGGATATCTAGCTTGGAGATCAAAAAAAAAAAAAACCATTGTGCAGAAGTGTGAGAACCAAGGATATTTGGTGCATCTTAGAAGATAGCTTGAAGAGCCTAACCAGTCCATTGTGGTGGATTCGTTCAAGTGAAGCTACTCATAACTTCAGTGAGTGGAATCCAAAGGAAAAACTTTTAGTGAAAATGAGCATCCAACCATCGTATTGATTGAAATATAAGTCTTGATTACTCATAATTCGAATTTGAGTTTAGTGGATTAGACTAGGCAAACCCCGAGTAATTCCATGATTTTTGTCGGTTCGGTTTTTGTGTAAACAAATTGCTTGTGGTCTTTATTACTTTATTTTGAATATACACTATCAATCAAAACCATTCCCACTCTGTGTTTTAATGAATGATTGTTTAGCTTTCCATTCATCAAAAAGGCTTTTGTAATTAATTGGCTTTGGATGAGGGGTCATGGTTCTGATGAATTTGAGTGTGAATCAATTAATTGACTTATCTTTGCATCAATTCACAAAATGGGGTTTTTGGGTTACTAAAAAATGTATTCATATTCTCAATTGCTTAATTAATTATTTGATTGGTAATTGTAGTGGTTTAGGTTTTAAATTGGTGACTGTTCAAACAAGAATTTTTAATAAACCTATTCACCCTCTCTAGTTTGTTTTTAACGATCCCACGTGTATAATCCTGAGGGAATATCTACATTGAATCTATCCCATAATTCATTTTCTCCAATTAATATCAGAGTGTGGTTGCCCTGACTACCGGTTAGTCTCAAATGGATTCTGAAAGAGAAGAGGATTGGTTAAGAGACCAATACTCTTTGAAGGTTCAAATTATGCATATTGAAAGGCAAACATGAGAGCTTTTCTAAAGTCCATTGACGAGAAAGTATGGTTGTCAATGTTAGAAGGTTGGACCCCTTCGACAGTGACGACTACCGAGGGGACTAACACTGTAATTGGACCAAAACCCCAAAGCACTTGGACCAAAACTAAATACAAATGTGCAGGTTGGAACTTGCAAGGAAAAATTCACACTTAACATTTTGGATCTTTTCACTTAATTATAGACGAGGAATTGCACNTCTCTCTCTCTCTCTCTCTACATATTGTTGCATTATTATTTCAAGTTCAGTTCAAGTATAAACACATAATTGTGTTTGTTAGAGTCTTGGAGATTGAAGTATTGCATCTTTAAGAACAAAATGTATTCTATCTTGGGAGACAGTTGCTTATCAACCTTAAGCACCGAGAGGGAGCAAATCTTTCTTAAAGAAACTGTGATTACACAGGGCTAGGATTATTGCTTTTATTATTGGATTTCTAGATTTCTAGTTTTCTTAACTATTTGTGATGTTTTGCGTCAATGTAAGTGCACTGGTTTTGATTTCTATATATTCTGTTTAAATTAGTGCATAAGTTAGACTTTATACATTTTAATATAACCTAATTATATACACATTTTCCATAACAAAAGTGACCTTGTGTACGAAGCACTTTGTTTTAGTATCACGAGTTTACTTGATAAAATCAAATTGATATATAGTTCATGTGATGTATACTTAACCTTATAATTTATTATGAAAAAAAGTGATTTTTACACGCCAATTAGAGCTTAAGTATAGACCATGATCAAGAAATGCCTTAGGAGGCTTGACCGAGGTTATTTTGACCAATTTCAGAAAGAATTCAGCACCTAGTGCTTGCTTGGCACTCTGTACTCACTCGAGAGAGGCTTGTAGGAATAACTTCTCATAAATTACTAGAAGTCACGCTTGCCTCTTGCTCACTTAGCGCTCGAGCACCATCAAGCGTGTTTGAGTAAGACAATGCTTACTTTAGCAACTATGGCGTATAAGAATCCTATTCACGCTAGGATGTTTTCTAAATTCAATTTTAGGGATTCCCACTATATAGACAACACCCTTGGACGTCTAGAAAAGGCCTAGAACATGAGGAGTATACCTAATAGAGAGAGAAAGAGAGAAAGAGAACCCTAGAACCTCACCTTTGACCTAGAACTACACCTTTGAATCTTGTTCTTCAAATAATGTTTGTTCTAGCCATTGTTATTTATTTGAGATATAGTATAAAACCTTGTTCCATCAAAATCCTATTATCAATTATTATGTGAGCACCTAGACAATCACCATAACTTTAGGGAAAGGAGTCTTTAAAACTTAAAGAAAAACCCTATCATTGCATTGAAGTTATGAGGAGTTTGGGCATATAAGGAGGATGAATCAGAGGAGCATCAAACCATAATCAAAGGAACTCCTGCTCTTGCAAGGATTGTAAGTATTGAGTATGTACTACTACTTGGTGTTTGGAATTTTATTATAATTGGCTAACTTCATAAAATCTTATGTAAATCTCAACCTAATTCCATTGTGAAGATGCTTCAAATATCAAGCTTCAAAAGCAACATAGAAGGATGGAGTTAAAGCTACAAAGCTAAATCAAGAAGATCTTTGATGCACCTTCAATGCTTAGAACAAAGGTAATGACCGAAAGACCTAAAAACCTTGGTTATTCATAAACTTAGGATGATTAGTTAAATGAAATTGGAAGTAAGAATACCCAAGAATGACTGCTATGCTTTTCATTGAAAAATATTTTCTAAACCTTAATGTGTTTTGAAAATATAATTTGAGTCATTCATTGAACCCAATTTGGGAAACACCTTTTAGTGCTCAATAGGACAAGTTTTTCCTTAGTTTCTAACTTAAAAAATTATAGGGACAACCTTTTGCTCAGTTGCCTTTGATTCGAGCAGTTTTTGAAACCAAAAATTGGGAATGGATGACGAGTTGGATCATAGAGGCTGCAATTAGGCTGCTCAATAGGTCTTGAGATGGCTCAAGCAGTCCTTGCTTACCAGATCTGGTTTGAACATTTGTGTTTACTTGATCCCCAAAATAAACACTATTCCAAACCTATATAAAGGATAAACCTTCCTGAGCTAGGATAAGCCTCTTGCAAGCCTATTTTTCATTATTCTAAACATCTAGAGAGCTAATAACAAACCCTAGATCCCTAAATCACCAAAGTCATCCATCTTGAATCTTTCTATTCAAACTTACACATTGAAAAAGGATATCTAGCTTGGAGATCAAAAAAAAAAAAAACCATTGTGCAGAAGTGTGAGAACCAAGGATATTTGGTGCATCTTAGAAGATAGCTTGAAGAGCCTAACCAGTCCATTGTGGTGGATTCGTTCAAGTGAAGCTACTCATAACTTCAGTGAGTGGAATCCAAAGGAAAAACTTTTAGTGAAAATGAGCATCCAACCATCGTATTGATTGAAATATAAGTCTTGATTACTCATAATTCGAATTTGAGTTTAGTGGATTAGACTAGGCAAACCCCGAGTAATTCCATGATTTTTGTCGGTTCGGTTTTTGTGTAAACAAATTGCTTGTGGTCTTTATTACTTTATTTTGAATATACACTATCAATCAAAACCATTCCCACTCTGTGTTTTAATGAATGATTGTTTAGCTTTCCATTCATCAAAAAGGCTTTTGTAATTAATTGGCTTTGGATGAGGGGTCATGGTTCTGATGAATTTGAGTGTGAATCAATTAATTGACTTATCTTTGCATCAATTCACAAAATGGGGTTTTTGGGTTACTAAAAAATGTATTCATATTCTCAATTGCTTAATTAATTATTTGATTGGTAATTGTAGTGGTTTAGGTTTTAAATTGGTGACTGTTCAAACAAGAATTTTTAATAAACCTATTCACCCTCTCTAGTTTGTTTTTAACGATCCCACGTGTATAATCCTGAGGGAATATCTACATTGAATCTATCCCATAATTCATTTTCTCCAATTAATATCAGAGTGTGGTTGCCCTGACTACCGGTTAGTCTCAAATGGATTCTGAAAGAGAAGAGGATTGGTTAAGAGACCAATACTCTTTGAAGGTTCAAATTATGCATATTGAAAGGCAAACATGAGAGCTTTTCTAAAGTCCATTGACGAGAAAGTATGGTTGTCAATGTTAGAAGGTTGGACCCCTTCGACAGTGACGACTACCGAGGGGACTAACACTGTAATTGGACCAAAACCCCAAAGCACTTGGACCAAAACTAAATACAAATGTGCAGGTTGGAACTTGCAAGGAAAAATTCACACTTAACATTTTGGATCTTTTCACTTAATTATAGACGAGGAATTGCACGCTAGATCTAGAGGAGGTGAAGAGGCTATTTTCAATTTTGTTTGGACAAACACCAATTTTAACCTAACTCATACTACAATTACCAAATTCAAAGTTAATTTATCAATTAGCCTTTTGAACCCCTTTTTACATGAGCAACCCAAAACCGTCATGTAAATTGATGTATGAATTAGTCAATTGAAATATTAACACTCAATTTCACAAATACATAAATCCCAAACCACAGCCCCAATCACCAAAATCATTATTTAATGATTTAAAAGATAAGCAATTAATTCATCAAACACATAGTGTACATGTGTGGATCAATTGCAAGTATACAAGCAAATAAAGAAATAAAGAAACACAAGTAATTTCTTATGCGGAAACTCTTCTTGGGAAAAACCACAGGAAACCAATCTAGGATTCACCAAAGCCTAATCCACTATCCCAATGTCAATCAACAAGTATTCGAGTATTATACCTCAATGGTTAGATGCTCCTTTTTCTTCAATAGATCCCTCCACCAAAACTCCTTCTTCGACGAAATGGATAGCTTCACTTGAACTCCCCGCTGCACAGTTCATTTAGGCCTCGAGCAATCTTCAAGACTTCAAACTCAAGACTCTCAAAATACACAATTCTCCAAGTGGGTTTTGGTTGAAGCAAGAAAGACCTTCCTCTTCAATATGTGAGGTTGAATAGAAGGTTCAAGATGGTTAGCCTTTTTAGACTTACGGATCTAGGGTTGTTTTTGAAGCACTCTAGAAAGATTTGGGTATTTTCTTACTCATAGAGGCTTACCCTAGCGTAGGATAGATGCTTCGCCTCGGAAGTTGTAAACCCAAGTATAGGTTCTCAAGCAAGTAGTAAATCTTGATAGAGTCCAAAGCCGATCCAAAGGGAGATAGGAATTTCGAAGTGTGAAAAAATGATTAATAAAATAAAAAAAATGTGAATATTTTAGAGAATGATTTGGTAATTGGAATTTAGAACAAATAAACCAAAATTATTTAGGAAAAATGATTTGGGAAAAATACTAAGGCATTGGATACTATTTCAATAACACTTGGATAGAAAATTAATCCTAGTTGACAATCTTAATTGAAACAATCAAACACCCAAATTCATAAAAATCAACAAATCAATTAATTAAAGTAAAACTCCAACAATTTAACCCAATCATGTACATCTAGCTATTCAATTCATAGAGAATATCAAGCATTCATCACATATATAGCATAATATTTCAAGAGATTATGTAGAGAGAAAGATTTGCTAAAATAAGAAGGATTGAATTATTAAAAAAAACCTCAAATGAAGAACATAGAATCTAATGTACATACCCAAGTGTATTAAAACTTCCCCTAGCCTTAGTAAAAGAGATTAGCCAACCATTGTAGAGGAAGAAATCATCAAATTAATCTAAGTACAAAAATTACTAGACCAGGTACCCTAAAACTACTTAGAAAAGTATCAAGGTCCTTTCCCCAAAGAGGAAAAAGATCTCATTCTCGCGTCATTGAGCTTTCTAATTGGCTAGGATCAAAAACACGCGTCCGGACATGGATTTTATGATGTACAGACGTCATAGGTGGTTTAGCACACATCCGAACTTAGCTTTATGACGTCTGGGCATGGAATACTAGGAGCTTGGTCTGTTTTTACCTCTAATGCAGAACCTCACGTCCAGGCATGGCCTTCAAAACTTCAATCTTTCAATTTCCTCATTTCCTTTGTGTATTCCACTCCCATGTTTGCCTATTTTCCTACTAATCTCACCATTTTACTTGCAAAATAGACAAACACCAATTGAATCATGATAAAATCAAATATAACATTAAGCATATACAATTAAGTCTAAACCCATGAAGAAGAAAAATAAGAAAAATAAACTAAACCTATATGTACATCCACTTTCGTAGGACTCACGATTTCATTTAGCCCATACAACAAGTCTTTAAATTCATAGGTGATCACTAGTGGACAAGTGTAGTCTCGTGAGGATTATACAGTGATGCTACCCTCAAACATCAAATGTCAATAAATATAAAAATAATAATTTCAAAACACAAATGAGCATCACAATCCAAAAATTTAAATTCATATGCAATCAATCAGCATTTACAAAGCAAGATATAGAATGCATCGCTATATTAAAGTATATACCTATCAAGTTACCATGACAACTCATGAGTAGTGTGAAATGATTGTACCAAATTAGCAATCCATCACATGTTCCCCCTTCAACTACCAATCTAATTCATTTCAATGTCAATCCTCACAAGATATGCCCTCTAAAAAAAATCTCTTAGATTATAGTGGTTCTTCACTCATATGTCACATGTGAGTAGAAAACATTTAACTCAAAACAACGTAATACCCATTGTTAGAGACAATAAACGATAAATGAAAGGA
Source organism: Ilex paraguariensis (assembly GCA_963454935.2). Classification (NCBI taxonomy): domain Eukaryota; kingdom Viridiplantae; phylum Streptophyta; class Magnoliopsida; order Aquifoliales; family Aquifoliaceae; genus Ilex; species Ilex paraguariensis. The sequence continues at coordinate 530,531 of CAUOFW020003992.1, read as the reverse complement.
AGAATTTTGGCATGATCCTATGACAAGAAATCAACAAATTACGTGCAAACAACCTCTATTCCTATCCTTACCCACACAAGTCATGCATCACAATACACTCTTTGGGATGAAAAATGACTTTACTAGGTTGTAATGGGGCCTTGGGGTTAAAGTTTGGTGAAATGAAAGATATCCAAGAATTCAAAATGTTATTCCAAGATAAAGCATTACATTACACAACAATTCTTAATATAATTTCACAACCTTTAACCCCTTTGCTACTAGAAGCACATTGCATTTACTTTATTTATTTTCAAATTTTATTTATAAGAAAATAAGAACAATTCATTCCCAAACCAGCATCTTCCCCGTAATATATATATATAGGCATTTAATGCCCCAACTTAGGATAACCAAAGGTGTATGATATTCTTCCTATACTAGGCTTGATCATATATGATGTGGCCTAAGATTATTTTCTAAGAGTTTCTTAGCAATACACTTTCTTATGCATAAAATTTAAGGTCAAGAAGTCATCTAGCACATCTATGTTAATCGAATCAAAGATAATGAGATCATTCAAAGATATAGCGGAAAAAATAATCAATTAAAGAGTACATGTACATGTGTACTCAAACAATGATAGGCTCAAAACTCACTAAGGTCTTTGCATCTCCGCTATTTGTCTGTAGTCTCTAGGGCAATACACCTAATGAACTCCCAACTTGGCACAATATGGACATGTACAAGGGTTGAGTTTTCAAGGTAACACAACATAAGATACAAACATATGAAAATTAGTTTTATCCAGTTCTTCAACACTTGCATATCTCAAGCTTAACTCATCATTCTCTAATTGTAATTGTCATTTGCACATAAAATTATTATTAAAATATTCAATGATCAACCCATGAGTGTATGACAATAATAAAAATTAAAAAAAAAACTAAGAAAACTAAAAAGAAAGGCTAAGATCTGAAGGGGTGGAGAGAAGGAGGGAAGAGAAAAGATTTTGACCTTTGAAAATGAGGTTGGGATGTCCACTATTTATAGGCAAAGATTTGGAACTGTGTCCCAGACATGATATAAGGAACGTCTGGACATGGTTAAACATTTAGACTACATCCGGATGTGAACAAAATTAAGTCCGGACACAAACTTCTGAAAGTGCCTCCCTTTTCCTAATGAAGTGATGTCCAAACTTGATCTTTTTAAGTTCAGACTTGTGGTTCTAGGGGCATTTTTTTGAACACTTAGAAAAATTTTAATCCTCAATAAAACAAATCCCACACTTATGAAAAATTTTCCTCTCCAAAATCCTCAAAACTTCACACTTAGCCAAAAAAAAAAAAAATTTCTTTTCTTACTTCAAAAACAAAAACAACATCATTTTTTTTCTTTTCTTAATTCAAAAACAAAAACAACATCATTCAAACACAAAAAATCATGCAACAAAATTAGCACAAAATTAAGACATAAACTGAGACAAACACAACATCACATGAAATGTGATCTCACCCTGTAACCTAAACATGACATTGTCCTCAATGTATAANATGTTAATCGAATCAAAGATAATGAGATCATTCAAAGATATAGCGGAAAAAATAATCAATTAAAGAGTACATGTACATGAGTACTCAAACAATGATAGGCTCAAAACTCACTAAGGTCTTTGCATCTCCGCTATTTGTCTGTAGTCTCTAGGGCAATACACCTAATGAACTCCCAACTTGGCACAATATGGACATGTACAAGGGTTGAGTTTTCAAGGTAACACAACATAAGATACAAACATATGAAAATTAGTTTTATCCAGTTCTTCAACACTTGCATATCTCAAGCTTAACTCATCATTCTCTAATTGTAATTGTCATTTGCACATAAAATTATTATTAAAATATTCAATGATCAACCCATGAGTGTATGACAATAATAAAAATTAAAAAAAAAACTAAGAAAACTAAAAAGAAAGGCTAAGATCTGAAGGGGTGGAGAGAAGGAGGGAAGAGAAAAGATTTTGACCTTTGAAAATGAGGTTGGGATGTCCACTATTTATAGGCAAAGATTTGGAACTGTGTCCCAGACATGATATAAGGAACGTCTGGACATGGTTAAACATTTAGACTACATCCGGATGTGAACAAAATTAAGTCCGGACACAAACTTCTGAAAGTGCCTCCCTTTTCCTAATGAAGTGATGTCCAAACTTGATCTTTTTAAGTTCAGACTTGTGGTTCTAGGGGCATTTTTTTGAACACTTAGAAAAATTTTAATCCTCAATAAAACAAATCCCACACTTATGAAAAATTTTCCTCTCCAAAATCCTCAAAACTTCACACTTAGCCAAAAAAAAAAAAAATTTCTTTTCTTACTTCAAAAACAAAAACAACATCATTTTTTTTCTTTTCTTAATTCAAAAACAAAAACAACATCATTCAAACACAAAAAAATCATGCAACAAAATTAGCACAAAATTAAGACATAAACTGAGACAAACACAACATCACATGAAATGTGATCTCACCCTGTAACCTAAACATGACATTGTCCTCAATGTATAATAAAGTGAGAAAGATTATCAAGATTAATCTAGGTAGAGTAAGAGAAATACATGTGACCTCCAAAATTAGTAACAAAGCTATCACTAAAAAAAATTTACACAGAAAAATTAAATAAAAACAAAAGAAAACTCTACTATACAATAAGTTCACAATCATTTGTTAAATTCAATTTGGATTGTTCACCCTACCACCTTTCAATACCCGTTTCACCTTATCAAGTGGTAACACTATCTTAGCCACCATTGGCTCTTTCTGTACACCTAGTCCTGTTAAAAAATTTGAAAAAATATTCAAGTGTGAGGACTTAGAACATTACTTGTACCTCCATAATAAACAGAATTAGTCAAAAAAAATTGAGAATGATCTAGACAATGAGATACATTCAATTTATTTTTCACAATAGAATCAATCATATCTACCTCATGAAAATCAGAATCCTCCCGATGTTGTTTGTCAACATTAAAAGTATTCAATTCCATGGTCATATTACTAAGAGAAAGTTTTATTACCCAATTTCTACAATTGATTAAAGTATTAGAAGTTGCAAGGAATGGTCTACCAAGTATGTCAGGAATTTGACTCATTGAATGGCAGTTGGTTGGGTGTCCAAAACAAAGAAGTCAATAGGGAGTTAAAACTTGTCTACTTGAACAAGTAGATCCTCAACTATTCCCCTAGGAATTTTAACTGATCTATCTGTCAATTGAAGTGTGATGATGTATGTTTCAACTCCCTAAGTCCCATTGTTAATAGACTGAGTAAGGAAGCAAATTCACACTAGCTCCTAAGACAAGTACTGCTTGTTCAATTTTGAACTTCTCTATGACACAGGCAATGCTAGGACAACTCGAATCATTATGTTTTGGAGGGGTATTATGCTGAATGATGGAAGACACTTGTTCGTTCAAAAAGACTTTCTTTTGAACATTGAGTTTCCTCTTGATGGTACACAAGACTTTCAACAATTTAGCATATAATGGAATTTGATTGAGGGCATCTAGCAAGGAAATTTTAATCTTGACTTGCTTGAACACTTCTAAAATATCAGAATTCATATTAGTCTTTAATGGTAAAACCAACCTTTGAGGAAAATGTGCGGGTATCGAACATCTAGGTGGCTCACTAAGTCTTCTATGATAGGCTTAACATAGTCAACATCCCTATTTTCTCTAGTGGTTTTTTCACTCTCATTAGGATCTTGAGCCTTCATGGGGATGGTCTTATCAACAAACTTTTCACTCCTAAGGGTGGTGATAGCTTTACTTTTTCTTGGGTGACAACTAGTGTAGAAGAAGAAACTCCCACTTGGGTCAAGAGCTTGAGTGGTTTTGGTATTCATAGTGGCTTGGCTAGTGATGAATTGTTGCAAGGTGTCCTCCAAAGACCTCTTGGGTGGTGGTGTATAAGGGACAAAATTGGACAGCCCTTAAGGAGATGGTTGGGATGGTGGTTGTTGTGTGGTATTTCATTTCTCCAACAAAAGTTGGGGTGAGCCTTCCACCCCAGATTGTAAGTGTTTGAGTGGGGATTGTTATAGGTCTTGGAAAGGCATTCACCGCATTAGCTTGTTCACTCAACACCTCCTTCAAAGTGGGAATCGTAGAACACACATTAGTTGAATGCCTTTTTTATCTCACAAATTGAGCACAACTCTTCTTGAGTCACGATTTGGACCTCATTCAATTTTTTCATCTCCATCTTCTCAATTTTCCTAGATAATATTGCAATCCTTCCATTTAAATCATCCTCCTCCTTCAAGTGATATTTTCCCCCTCTGAATGGTGCATTTGAGGTCTTAGACTTAGACTCTAGAGATTAAGTGTCTCAACCTTGGGCAGTCTCGACTAGAATCAAAGTAATCAAATGCCTCCTCCAATTTTTTAGCCATAAACTCTCCGTTAAACTTCATTTCTACAAATTGCCTCATTTGTGTAGATAAAGCCTCATAAAAAAAAATTATGGTCCGCCAACTTTCGTAGCCATGATGAGGGCATCACGAAAGTAGTTCCTCGAACCTCTCCCAACATTGGTAAAACGTTTCATTTTCCTTTTGAGAGAAATTAATTGTTTGTCACTTCAAATAGTTTATTTTATGAGTTAAAAAAAAATAAGAAACTCTTCTTGCATTTCATGTCATGTTCCAATAGACCTTGGCCTAGGGGAGTTCAACCACATTTTGACTTTATCCTTTAGAGAGAAAGAAAAAAGCTTCAAACAGATTATACCTTCCTTAGCCGTCAAGTCTTGGAATGTGGCATAAATCTCCTCAAAATCACGGATATGAAGGTAGGGGATTTCAGAATCTAAACCGTGAAATTTAGGCAACAATGCAATCATGCCCAGTTTAAAGAAAAGATAATGAGCTTGCACAAGAAAAATAATGCATGGATGTTTAGTGTGATGGGCGGGATAAGTACTCTTTCAATGTTCTAGTATTATTAACATTTACATTGGCAGGCACATTTTTCACTTCCTCATACTCCTCATTGTCACCATGATTACTCCTACCATCATCCCCCGGTTGGTCCGCTTGTGGCATTCAAAGGACAGTGAACCACTTGTGGGTTTTGAGGTAACCTTGGGTTTCAGACTAAATGGGGATGAGGTGGTAGCAAGGGTTTTGACCCATTGGTGAATTTTGTGTCATCTTGTGATGTGTGTGTGTGTGTGTGTGTGTGTGTGTGTGTGTGTGTGTGTGTGTGTGTGTGTGTGTGTGTGTGTGTGTGTGTGTGTGTGTGTGTGTGTGTGTGTGTGTGTGTGTGTGTGTGTGTGTGTGTGTGTGTGTGTGTGTGTGTGTGTGTGTGTGTGTGTGTGTGTGTGTGTGTGTGTGTGTGTGTGTGTGTGTGTGTGTGTGTGTGTGTGTGTGTGTGTGTGTGTGTGTGTGTGTGTGTGTGTGTGTGTGTGTGTGTGTGTGTGTGTGTGTGTGTGTGTGTGTGTGTGTGTGTGTGTGTGTGTGTGTGTGTGTGTGTGTGTGTGTGTGTGTGTGTGTGTGTGTGTGTGTGTGTGTGTGTGTGTGTGTGTGTGTGTGTGTGTGTGTGTGTGTGTGTGTGTGTGTGTGTGTGTGTGTGTGTGTGTGTGTGTGTGTGTGTGTGTGTGTGTGTGTGTGTGTGTGTGTGTGTGTGTGTGTGTGTGTGTGTGTGTGTGTGTGTGTGTGTGTGTGTGTGTGTGTGTGTGTGTGTGTGTGTGTGTGTGTGTGTGTGTGTGTGTGTGTGTGTGTGTGTGTGTGTGTGTGTGTGTGTGTGTGTGTGTGTGTGCTTGTGGGGTCTTCTCAAATAAATCTCCAAATAATGAGTCAAGATCCTTGCTAATCAACCTTACACCAATCTTTCTATGCCAAAAGTTCATGTAACAATAACAAAACACAAGTAGTGAAATAAAATAAAATGCAAGAAAATTAAATAAAAAGTATATAAAAGTGGAAAAAGTTTACCCAATCTCCACTTATGCAAAAACTGAGCAAACCTCGAATGATGATGGAACATTCTTCAATCATGCCTCCTCCCTGAAAACAATGCCAAAAACTTGCTTCACCTCAGAACTTATAAACCCAAGTAGCATTGGTTATCAAGCAAGTAGTAAATTTTTATAGAGTTCAAGGTCGATCCACTTGGAGATGGGAATTTCGAAGTGTGAACAAAGGATTAATAAAAGAAAATATGTGAATGTTTGGAGAGTGATTTGATAATTAGAATTTAGAACAAATAAACCAAAATTATTTAGGAAAAATGATTTAGGAAAAATACTAATGCATTTGGTACTATTTCAATAAAACTTGGATAGAAAATTGATCCTAAATTTCCAATGTATAATCAAATAATTAATCTAAATGAATCTAAACATCTAATTGTCAATTACAAGCACTCACCATGCCCTGAGTCTATGATAAATCAAGCAATTGAACAATCAAACACTCAAATTCATAAAAACCAAAAAATCAATTAATTAAAAAACAACTCTAACAATTCAACCCAAGCATGTATGGCTATCTATTTCACTCATAGGGAATCTCAAGCATTCATCACATATATAGCATAATATTTCAAGAGATTATACAAAGAGAAAGCTTTGCTAAAATAAGGATTGAATTATAAAATAAAACCTCAAATGAAGAACTTAGGATCTAATTTACATACCCAAGTGTATTAAAACTTCCCCTAGCTTTAGTAAGAGAAAATAGCCAACTATGGTAAAGGAAGAAATCATCAAATTAATCGAAGTACAAAAATTACAATATCTATTATAAACCCTAAAACTACTTAGAAAAGTACCAAGGTCCTTTCCCCAAAAAGAAATCAGATCTCATTCTCGCTTCAATAGGCTTTTCTAATTACCTGGGAGCAAAAACACACATCAGGACGTTGATTTTATGACGTCCAAACGTCATAGGCAGTTCCGCACACGTCCGAATGTGGCTTTATGACGTCCAGACTTGGAAAACTGGGAGCTTGGTCTATTTTTGCCTCTAATGTAGAACCTCACATCCAGACGTGGACAAATGATGTCCGGACGTGGCCTTCAAAACTTCAATCTTTCAATTTTCTCCTTTTCTTTGTGTATTCCACTCCCATGTTTGCATATTTGTCTTCTAATCTCACCATTTTACCTGCAAAATAGACAAACACCAATTAAATCATGATAAAATCAAATGTAACTTTAAGCATATAAAATCAAGTCCAAACCCATGAAAATTAGCCCACAAATGATAGGATAAATATGCAATATTTTGGACTAATCAATAGAAACTCTTTATTTATAGGCTCGGAATAGGTATTGTCATGGGGACCAAGAAAAGACAAATTCGCGAACGAACACTTGAGTAGTGGCAGTGCGTCGGGAAGGGGTGGTTGTTGGAATGAAAAAGGAATTCAAACCAATGCAATAAAGTAGGGACTGCTCCATCCATCTCAAGACCACATGAACGGCCTGAAAGTGACTCGGCATTTAGCCTTTCTCAATTTTATCCCTAAGTGTTCAGTGATCACCCTTATGAAGATTAGGGAACGTAGGGTGGTCCCTACTAGTTTTTAATCTAAAAACCTAATAAAAACTTGTCGCCTTAAGCACTAAAGGGTGTTGCTAAAGTGAGGTCTGATTATTGACTCAAATCTATCTTTTCAAAACACATTTAAGGTTTAGAAAAAATTTTCTTGAAAAACACTAAAAAGTCATTAACAGATCAATCACTGATTCTATTTTTCTTAATCAATGTAAGTCTAATAAATTAAACCAATGGTGCTAAGGTCTCCAGGTCATTACCTTTGTCGTAAGCAAGAAGGTGCATATGGAGAATCTCTTACTATTGCTTGAAGCATGATCTCTTTCCTTCTATTGACACTTTTGGATCTTCAAATTTGTAGTATCCTGACTATGGAATAGGTTGAGATTTACAAAAATTTCTCACAAAATTAGTCAATTACAAACATGATCCTAATAATCTCCCTCTTTGACACTTTCACGATAAAATGCACAAGTAAGAAATTTAAGATTACAATCCACAAACCATTAGAACAAACCAAATCATAACTTAATCTCAATACACATATACAAGTCTCTAAATCTCAATACTCTGTACAAGAACTATTTCTGATGAATGCTTGGAAGATCATAGTCCTATACATCACCGTTCAAATCAATACCTTGTTAAAAGCATAATATGTATGAGAGGCATAACATAATCACATGTATGGTAAGCACCAAGAGAAACATAGGGCATTTTTATATTAATATCATGCAAGTGCAGATATGTAACATATGTAAGAAATACTCGCCCAATATGCTTAAGAACCTATGAATATAACAATGACAATGCACAATATATTCTCCCCCTTAGTTGATGTTCACAAAAGCAAATAACAAGTGTAAAATAACCAAAAAATATGTGACTTCATGTCAAGTTTGTGTATGTACTCTCCCTAAGTATTATAACAAACTCCCCTTTACTCTATGCCCCATGCACTAACTTATGGTAGCAAATGAAAATTTTATCCCAAATTACTCCAAATTCTCCCCCCCTTTTTGCCACAAAGTGCCAAACTAATGACAATCAAGGTAAAACATTGTATAACAAAGAGACGTCATGACAAATCAACTAGCAAGAATAGGTAGAAAGACAAAGCAAAGAACAAACATGCATACAACTCCAAGCCTAGAATGACAAAGAGTGAGTCATAGTTAATGAAAATAAACAAGAGTACAAGTCCAAAAAAATAAAAATAGAGCACTTAAGCACAAGACCATGACTGAATAAAAATGCTCAAATCTCTATAATCGCATCATCTCCACCATTACCATAACGGGGAACCTCAAGTCCTTGTTTCTAGCCTTTGTCCTCTTTATCAAACAAGCTAGTTTCTTCTTTTTCTTCTCTTAAGATTATGAAGTGGTTTGGCTCATGTTAGAAAGAAGAGACACTGAAATTGGAAGTCTCAGAGTCCTTTCACCTGTTCCTCAAGCAGATCAGCTGTCAGCTTCACCAATGAACCACTAGACTCCTCCTCTAATCTTCCTATCAACTCAATGAGCCACCAAAACATGCATGGATGTATGTGCAATATAAATGCAACAACATGCATATGCATGGATGAAAAAAAGATAAAAAATGTAATACAATTTTCAAATTTAACAATAAATGCATAATGTAATCAATCATGAAAATCACACATATTGACATCAAAGCATATTCATCCTCCTTATTTCATCATCTTATACATTACTCTAAGGCATATTAATGAATATACAACTCAACTTTTATGCATCATAGAGCAATGTGCTCTCACTTAGTTAAATTTCATTCACACGTAGTCGAATATTACATATTTGATCAATTCAAGTGTGACATATGTTAAAACCAAACTTCGATACCATTAAGAATCTATCTAGATTACTAGATTAATAAAGCTATACATGAATTCTTAATGCATCGTCTAAATGAATACATGGCCGGTTAGTAAGTGTTCTAAATGCAACTTTTTATTCTTTTTAAACATTCTCCACCTATATTTAGATTCCTTCTACTCAAGTGAATTCAATTACCATAATTGTGAATTTTATACTTTTAAGTGTTATGCTTCTAAGCGTGTGTAGCGTAGCTCTTTAAACTTTACAGGTGAGCAATGACATTAAGCATATAGTATACTCAACAATTCATTTGCAATTAATATTTAGCCATTTATGTTAGTCCTCACCTTTTAAAATTTGACCACACTGGGCTCTTTTCTCACAATTGGTTCATTGGCATCTTTTAAGGAGTTTGGGGTTTTACTAAACTATAGCCATGTATTTACTCATTACCAACACTTAGAGTTATGTAAGGTGAGTAATCAATAAAGCTAGCTAGATTCCTAAGTATGAAGGTGATGGTTGGCGTGTACTTGGGTTTTGAATTTTCACAAAGAACATATTATACATGCAAGCTAGGCTGAAAGAGACTTGGTCCAGGTTCAAGGATCATGCACTAAAATTTATAATCACTAAATTCTTTATCCCCTAATATGGCTATTGGCAATGCACTTAACTTTGATCTAAGGATGGATACACTACAAATTAAACAAAAGTGTGATACCATGATTAACAAAAGAAAATATTTGTTTTTTCCTTTTTTCAATGTTTTGGGATTTTCTCAAATAACATAAAACAAGAAAATATGCATGATTATGCAATAACAAAGGAAAAATATAGCAATTACAAGTAAATCCAAAAATGATGACCAACTAGACACAAAATATCTTCTTGGATTTTCATATAACAAAGCAAAGTAAATAACCAAAGAAAAACTATTTACAATGCATTAATCGAAGATAAAATAAGCAATGCATGAATATGAACCTAGGTCCACACTATCACCTCACCTACCTTTAAGGTGACTCAACCTCCTTGGTAGCCCTTGGGACTTCCAACTTAGTTAAGGTCGTGAGCTTCTAAAGTTCTCCCTTCTCACCCACATTTGTTTCCCCTTTACCACTCTCGGGTTAGCTTGGAAAATGGATGGAAGACTCTCTCTCTCTCATAACTTCACCTTTTGAAGTTTCTGTCGGAAGGGAAGGAGTGTCAGCCTACTAAAGCCACGAACTCTTCTTCATCTTCTCATTTCCAAGGATGTCACCTTAGCATGAAACATCTCCAATAGAGATCCCAAGACTTTTCATTTGATCACACAATTTATCATACTAGGTACCCAATGCAAAGGATGAATTTACAATATCACTCAATATAGCATAAAATTCAAAAATGTCTCACCCTCATACATCCTCAAAATCTTAAATTGAGAGGTGTACCTTTGGAGACAAGACATATTCACTAAGGGGTCCCTTCATGGGAAGTTTATAAGATGTCTCATGCTTCATTGGAAGTTTCACAACTAGAAATCCTACCAAACTCGTTTAGTGTCACGACATTGAATATCGCATTCAAACCTTCCGAGTTCCGCCCTGTAGACTTATACTCAATTTTTGACCAAGTCTTTAGGGGTTTTGGTTTAGTCACAGAAACACTACCATCTATAATAGTGACGGTAGGAGGGCACCAACCTTCTAACACATATAAACACCCACACTCGTCTATAGATTTTAGAAATGCCATCACTCAAACCTTCCAATATACATAATTAGACCCATCAACGGGTGATGGTCTTGTCACCAAATCACTTCCTTGTGAGAATCCATTAATAACCAACCAATAGTTATACTGAATCTCTAATCACGAAATAACTGGGTCGAATAGGCAGATATGCAATGAGTGCCTACACTAAAGTACAATTCAAGGAAAACCTTGCTCTGATGCCAATTGTAAGAAAAAAATCACACCTCACGTATAGGATCTTTCTAGTAGATTATTCACAAGAAATTGCACATTAAACCTGAAGAGGGGTGAATATGACTTAATTTCAATTCGGCTTGGACAAACAACAATTTTAACATAACTCTACCACAGTTACCAGATTCAAAGTTAATTTATCAATCAATCCTTTGAACCCATTTTAATGTGAACAACCCAAAACCATCATATGAATTGATGTATGAATTAATCAATTGAAAGATTAACACTCAATTTCACAAAGACGTAAATTCCCAACCAAAGCCCCAATAACCAAAATCACTATTTAATGACTTGAAAGATAAATAATCAATTCATCAAACACACGGTGCACATGTGTGCATCAATTATAAATGTATAAGCAAATAAAGCAATAAAGAGACACAAGAAATTGTTAATGCGAAAACCCTTCTCAGAAAAAATTATGGGGAACAATACCAAAGCCTAATCTACTATCTGAAGGTGAATCTACAAGTAGTTGAGTCTTATACCTCTGCAATTAGATGATCATTTCCTTTAATAGATCTCTCCGTTGAAACTCCCTCTNTCTCACCTCACCTACCTTTAAGGTGACTCAACCTCCTTGGTAGCCCTTGGGACTTCCAACTTAGTTAAGGTGGTGAGCTTCTAAAGTTCTCCCTTCTCACCCACACTTGTTTCCCCTTTACCACTCTCGGGTTAGCTTGGAAAATGGATGGAAGACTCTCTCTCTCATAACTTCACCTTTTGAAGTTTCTGTCGGAAGGGAAGGAGTGTCANTATCACCTCACCTACCTTTAAGGTGACTCAACCTCCTTGGTAGCCCTTGGGACTTCCAACTTAGTTAAGGTCGTGAGCTTCTAAAGTTCTCCCTTCTCACCCACATTTGTTTCCCCTTTACCACTCTCGGGTTAGCTTGGAAAATGGATGGAAGACTCTCTCTCTCTCATAACTTCACCTTTTGAAGTTTCTGTCGGAAGGGAAGGAGTGTCAGCCTACTAAAGCCACGAACTCTTCTTCATCTTCTCATTTCCAAGGATGTCACCTTAGCATGAAACATCTCCAATAGAGATCCCAAGACTTTTCATTTGATCACACAATTTATCATACTAGGTACCCAATGCAAAGGATGAATTTACAATATCACTCAATATAGCATAAAATTCAAAAATGTCTCACCCTCATACATCCTCAAAATCTTAAATTGAGAGGTGTACCTTTGGAGACAAGACATATTCACTAAGGGGTCCCTTCATGGGAAGTTTATAAGATGTCTCATGCTTCATTGGAAGTTTCACAACTAGAAATCCTACCAAACTCGTTTAGTGTCACGACATTGAATATCGCATTCAAACCTTCCGAGTTCCGCCCTGTAGACTTATACTCAATTTTTGACCAAGTCTTTAGGGGTTTTGGTTTAGTCACAGAAACACTACCATCTATAATAGTGACGGTAGGAGGGCACCAACCTTCTAACACATATAAACACCCACACTCGTCTATAGATTTTAGAAATGCCATCACTCAAACCTTCCAATATACATAATTAGACCCATCAACGGGTGATGGTCTTGTCACCGAATCACTTCCTTGTGAGAATCCATTAATAACCAACCAATAGTTATACTGAATCTCTAATCACGAAATAACTGGGTCGAATAGGCAGATATGCAATGAGTGCCTACACTAAAGTACAATTCAAGGAAAACCTTGCTCTGATGCCAATTGTAAGAAAAAAATCACACCTCACGTATAGGATCTTTCTAGTAGATTATTCACAAGAAATTGCACATTAAACCTGAAGAGGGGTGAATATGACTTAATTTCAATTCGGCTTGGACAAACAACAATTTTAACATAACTCTACCACAGTTACCAGATTCAAAGTTAATTTATCAATCAATCCTTTGAACCCATTTTAATGTGAACAACCCAAAACCATCATATGAATTGATGTATGAATTAATCAATTGAAAGATTAACACTCAATTTCACAAAGACGTAAATTCCCAACCAAAGCCCCAATAACCAAAATCACTATTTAATGACTTGAAAGATAAATAATCAATTCATCAAACACACGGTGCACATGTGTGCATCAATTATAAATGTATAAGCAAATAAAGCAATAAAGAGACACAAGAAATTGTTAATGCGAAAACCCTTCTCAGAAAAAATTATGGGGAACAATACCAAAGCCTAATCTACTATCTGAAGGTGAATCTACAAGTAGTTGAGTCTTATACCTCTGCAATTAGATGATCATTTCCTTTAATAGATCTCTCCGTTGAAACTCCCTCTTCAAAATTATGAATAGCTTTACTTTAATTCCCTGCCACACGGTTCATTTAGGCTCAAACAATCTTTAAAGCTTCATACTCAAGACTCTCGGAGCACTGACATCCTTCAACCTCTTGTTGTTGGTGATGAAATGTGCTAAGAATTGTTCGGTCATTTGCTTTCAGGACTAATTCTCTCAGGGAATAAGCTCTCATACCACTTCACAACAATGTTGCCAAGACTCATCGGGAACATTCAGCATAACCATATGTGGTTTGTGTCATGGAAAGACAGAAGCTACGTATATTGCCAGAGATGTTTCTCAGGATCAATCCTCCCATCGTAGATTTTGCACCTAATTATGATGAACTTTCTTGGTCTCCACGTCCTAGAAGCTCTGAATGAATGGGGATTTCACCATCATGTTCTTTGGGACTTTATGGACTCCCATGTCCTTGACTAGGTGTAATACCCCACATGCGTTTAAAAAAAAATAAAAATAAAAAATAAAAGACATAGGTGCTCAGTAATTATTTCATTTGAAATGATAAAATAGTATAACTCAAGGGAAGAGTAGTTAAAAGATTAGTTTCGGTATGAAAATGTACAAAATAAATCATAAAAGAACTTGAACTAATTAGGTCGATGTAGAAAAGTATGTAGGATAAGTTAGGATTAAAGTTGGAAGGATTGGAAGTGAAAAGGGGCGCCCAAATGGGCGCTGGGGCGCTGCTCCGGGTACATTGCCTACTCCGGACCAGTTGTCGTAGAATCGTCATAACTCTTGCTACAATGGTCCGATTGAGCTGAAATTTTGACACAATGCAGAAGACATCTAGATCTACAACTTTCATGTTTTGCACTTTTTCAGATTCAAAGTTTATCATGATCAAAAATAAGGAAAACAGTAAGTCTGGAAAACCCCCAAAACAGACGATGAACAGTAAAAGTCGGGATTTTTGGGTTTTAAAACACCCATTCCAAGCCCTATTTCTCCCATTCTTCATTTCCCTTCCACTCTAAATACCTTAGAGCCCTAAGAGAAGAGAAAAGGGAGAGAAAAACACCAAGGTCAAGAGAGATTCCCACCTCATAAAGATCAAAACCGAATTTCTCAAGTTTTCTCTTCTCCACCCATTTCTTTTGCTTCTATTCCTCAACCACTCACACCCAAATCTCTAGAAACCCTAGGAGGACGAAATTAAGAGGAAAAGGAAGGAGAATAGGAAGATTTTGAATCTTGGGTCTTAGATTGAAGCTACAACCAAGAGGTAGGGGATTTCTTCCTAATTTCTTACATTGAGGCTAGGGTTTATGTATATACATATGTTTTCCACTCCCATCCATATTTATTTGATATGATTTGTATGATTCTTAATTCTCCTTGTAATAAATGCTATGTTTGAATAATGGGATGGTTTGGTAACCATTAAATTTCTCTTTTTCATCTTCCAAACTTGGTTTTAAGAAAAATTGAGTTTTCTCCATATATTGCCTTGGTTCTCACTTTATAAATTTAGTGTTCGATATTGTTCAACGAAAATGATCTTTATATTGATCTTTTGCTCATTTTAATTCCATCTTGCTATGACGCTTTACTTGTGAAATTTGGGTATTTTGCGATTAATTGGTAAAATGTGAATTGATTGAGAATATGTTGGTTTACTCATTGTATGGTGGTTGGGAGGGACTTGGATTACCTACGAGATATGCCGTAGAGTGTAAATGTCAGTTGAACCCAGTGGGGGGGGAGATGGTTTCTTGCACTTGTAGTGAGTTGTCATTTGGTAATGCGACCACTATCGTACGCCTGGAGTTCGAACTAGGGTTGGTATACCATTCCTGGGGAGGGACTCGTCACTGCCATTGGGATGGTAGACGCCCCTTCCCTAAGTACTTGTGATTGTGATTATAAATGGGTGGACTAGGTATAATCGTTGGGTAGATTCATGAGAAACAATCAACATACATGGTACGGGGATGAACCAACATAAATGTGATGATTGGCTGGAATGGCTTGGCCGGTGCATTGGTATGGGACGATGCATCGGAGGGAGCCCCTCCTAATTGACTTAATGTTGGAAATGGTTTGCTATGGTTAAACTTAATTTATTTCTCTCCTTAACTACTGTATGGCTTAAACTTGAGATCTATTTAAAATGTCCCGTTTTACTTCAAATTCATATATGTTATTTATGAAATGTGACCGACCCGTTTTGTATTTTATAAACCTTGTTGGAGTTGGGAAGATTTTGCTACAGAGCCTAGTGCTCATCCCCTACTGTTAACATTTTTCAGACTATATCCTTGAGGAGGAGCCAGGAGTCGAGGAGCCCGTTCTTTGGGAGACTCCGATCGACGGGAGCGTAGATCCCGAGGTGGACGCCTAGAGCGGCCCTTCTATTTTGTTCTAGACTAGGCTATGTTTTTTTGAAAGATTGTAAAGTCTAGTTATCTTTTGAAATTCCGCTGCTTATCATAGTTTAATTCTTTGGGAATGTACATGCCATTGTGGGCATATTTTTTTGGGTTAACATGTAAATTTGATGGATTGATTATATAGTAGTTAATTGGACCCGGTGTGGTCATTATAGTAGAATTGCACAGGTTGGATTTTGTGGTAGAGCTCCCCGTACAAAGGAGACTCTGCCCGAATTTTGTTAAAATATCAATGGTTGATGGATAAAAATTTCTTATTTATGGATTTATTTAGTGCTCTCATGATTGTGAAAGGTTTTAGAATGTAATGCCGTCCGAGGGGGTATTTGGGGCGTTACACTAGGAGGGTGGAGCCATCCTTGGACAATTCTATTCCATCCTTTCATGACAATCAATGGCAAAGATCTTCATCAAGTAGGAGTTTTTCCCTTTTTTCCTTTCTAGCGAGAGTTCACCCCANGAGGGTGGAGCCATCCTTGGACAATTCTATTCCATCCTTTCATGACAATCAATGGCAAAAATCTTCATCAAGTAGGAGTTTTTCCCTTTTTTCCTTTCTAGCGAGAGTTCACCCCAAGGGATGCTCTATTGGCCCAAATTAGANTGTAATACCCCACATGCGTTTAAAAAAAAATAAAAATAAAAAATAAAAGACATAGGTGCTCAGTAATTATTTCATTTGAAATGATAAAATAGTATAACTCAAGGGAAGAGTAGTTAAAAGATTAGTTTCGGTATGAAAATGTACAAAATAAATCATAAAAGAACTTGAACTAATTAGGTCGATGTAGAAAAGTATGTAGGATAAGTTAGGATTAAAGTTGGAAGGATTGGAAGTGAAAAGGGGCGCCCAAATGGGCGCTGGGGCGCTGCTCCGGGTACATTGCCTACTCCGGACCAGTTGTCGTAGAATCGTCATAACTCTTGCTACAATGGTCCGATTGAGCTGAAATTTTGACACAATGCAGAAGACATNAGAGTTATGTAAGGTGAGTAATCAATAAAGCTAGCTAGATTCCTAAGTATGAAGGTGATGGTTGGCGTGTACTTGGGTTTTGAATTTTCACAAAGAACATATTATACATGCAAGCTAGGCTGAAAGAGACTTGGTCCAGGTTCAAGGATCATGCACTAAAATTTATAATCACTAAATTCTTTATCCCCTAATATGGCTATTGGCAATGCACTTAACTTTGATCTAAGGATGGATACACTACAAATTAAACAAAAGTGTGATACCATGATTAACAAAAGAAAATATTTGTTTTTTCCTTTTTTCAATGTTTTGGGATTTTCTCAAATAACATAAAACAAGAAAATATGCATGATTATGCAATAACAAAGGAAAAATATAGCAATTACAAGTAAATCCAAAAATGATGACCAACTAGACACAAAATATCTTCTTGGATTTTCATATAACAAAGCAAAGTAAATAACCAAAGAAAAACTATTTACAATGCATTAATCGAAGATAAAATAAGCAATGCATGAATATGAACCTAGGTCCACACTCTCACCTCACCTACCTTTAAGGTGACTCAACCTCCTTGGTAGCCCTTGGGACTTCCAACTTAGTTAAGGTGGTGAGCTTCTAAAGTTCTCCCTTCTCACCCACACTTGTTTCCCCTTTACCACTCTCGGGTTAGCTTGGAAAATGGATGGAAGACTCTCTCTCTCATAACTTCACCTTTTGAAGTTTCTGTCGGAAGGGAAGGAGTGTCAGCCTACTAAAGCCACGAACTCTTCTTCATCTTCTCATTTCCAAGGATGTCACCTTAGCATGAAACATCTCCAATAGAGATCCCAAGACTTTTCATTTGATCACACAATTTATCATACTAGGTACCCAATGCAAAGGATGAATTTACAATATCACTCAATATAGCATAAAATTCAAAAATGTCTCACCCTCATACATCCTCAAAATCTTAAATTGAGAGGTGTACCTTTGGAGACAAGACATATTCACTAAGGGGTCCCTTCATGGGAAGTTTATAAGATGTCTCATGCTTCATTGGAAGTTTCACAACTAGAAATCCTACCAAACTCGTTTAGTGTCACGACATTGAATATCGCATTCAAACCTTCCGAGTTCCGCCCTGTAGACTTATACTCAATTTTTGACCAAGTCTTTAGGGGTTTTGGTTTAGTCACAGAAACACTACCGTCTATAATAGTGACGGTAGGAGGGCACCAACCTTCTAACACATATAAACACCCACACTCGTCTATAGATTTTAGAAATGCCATCACTCAAACCTTCCAATATACATAATTAGACCCATCAACGGGTGATGGTCTTGTCACCAAATCACTTCCTTGTGAGAATCCATTAATAACCAACCAATAGTTATACTGAATCTCTAATCACGAAATAACTGGGTCGAATAGGCAGATATGCAATGAGTGCCTACACTAAAGTACAATTCAAGGAAAACCTTGCTCTGATGCCAATTGTAAGAAAAAAATCACACCTCACGTATAGGATCTTTCTAGTAGATTATTCACAAGAAATTGCACATTAAACCTGAAGAGGGGTGAATATGACTTAATTTCAATTCGGCTTGGACAAACAACAATTTTAACATAACTCTACCACAGTTACCAGATTCAAAGTTAATTTATCAATCAATCCTTTGAACCCATTTTAATGTGAACAACCCAAAACCATCATATGAATTGATGTATGAATTAATCAATTGAAAGATTAACACTCAATTTCACAAAGACGTAAATTCCCAACCAAAGCCCCAATAACCAAAATCACTATTTAATGACTTGAAAGATAAATAATCAATTCATCAAACACACGGTGCACATGTGTGCATCAATTATAAATGTATAAGCAAATAAAGCAATAAAGAGACACAAGAAATTGTTAATGCGAAAACCCTTCTCAGAAAAAATTATGGGGAACAATACCAAAGCCTAATCTACTATCTGAAGGTGAATCTACAAGTAGTTGAGTCTTATACCTCTGCAATTAGATGATCATTTCCTTTAATAGATCTCTCCGTTGAAACTCCCTCTTCAAAATTATGAATAGCTTTACTTTAATTCCCTGCCACACGGTTCATTTAGGCTCAAACAATCTTTAAAGCTTCATACTCAAGACTCTCGGAGCACTGACATCCTTCAACCTCTTGTTGTTGGTGATGAAATGTGCTAAGAATTGTTCGGTCATTTGCTTTCAGGACTAATTCTCTCAGGGAATAAGCTCTCATACCACTTCACAACAATGTTGCCAAGACTCATCGGGAACATTCAGCATAACCATATGTGGTTTGTGTCATGGAAAGACAGAAGCTACGTATATTGCCAGAGATGTTTCTCAGGATCAATCCTCCCATCGTAGATTTTGCACCTAATTATGATGAACTTTCTTGGTCTCCACGTCCTAGAAGCTCTGAATGAATGGGGATTTCACCATCATGTTCTTTGGGACTTTATGGACTCCCATGTCCTTGACTAGGAGGGTGGAGCCATCCTTGGACAATTCTATTCCATCCTTTCATGACAATCAATGGCAAAAATCTTCATCAAGTAGGAGTTTTTCCCTTTTTTCCTTTCTAGCGAGAGTTCACCCCAAGGGATGCTCTATTGGCCCAAATTAGAGAAAACCTAATTCGCCTACCCCTCTCCCCCCCCCCCTTTTTTAGGTTACATCTTGGCCAACAATTGATATCAAAGCAAGGGATCTAAGCAATAGTGTGTAATAATATCATTTAGAGCAAAAAGATCATGGTAGCCCTAGAAGGAAATATAGTTCAAGGACAATTCATTTCTAGGCCTCTATTTTTCAAAGGAACTGACTATGCCTACTAGAAGGCAAGAACAAAAATCCATATCATGTCTCTAGACGATACCTTGTGGGATGAAACAGAAGATGGAGATATAAAACCCACAAAAGATAAGAAAGAATGGACGAGTGAAGAGAAAAAATTGCACACACCAAATGCTAAGGCCATGAACACCTTATATTGTGCTTTGGATAGAAATGAATTCAAGCGCATCTCTACTTGTGAAACCACTAAGGAAATTTTGCATATGTTAGAAGTCACACGTGAAGGAATTAGTATAGTTAAGGAATCTAAAATAAATATGCTTGTGCATGATTATGATCTTTTCAAGATGGATTCTCAATAAACTATCACAAAAAATGTTTACATGACTTACTAACATTGTGAATGCTTTGAGGTAACTTGGTAGAATCTATCCAAATGAGGAGTGGGATCCCAAAGTCATGGCTATCCAAGAAACTAAAGAAATCAAAACCATGCTACTAGAAGATATTCTTGGATCACTTCTCATAAACGAGATGAGCAACAAAAGAGGAGAAGAAGAAGAAAGAAAGAAAGCAAAAGAAAACTATTGCATTCAAATCAACCAATACAAAAAATGAATTGAATGATGAGGAAGAGGAAGATAATGATGAAGAACTTGCATCCATCACAAGGAAGTTCAAAATACTCTTAAAGAATCATGGTCCATTTCAAAAAGGAGAAATGGAATAATTTTCTATGGGTTAAACAAACCGGGACACATTAAATAAAATTATCCCTCATTGAAGAAGTCCTACAAGAAGGATAAGAAAGTTGAAATGAAGCCCAACTTGGAGTGATAGCGATGATAGTGATTTGGACAATGAAGAGAAGAATGGGGTAGCAAATCTATACTTCATGGCCTTGGAGGAAAATGAAGATGTAAAATCTCAACCAAAAGAGCATGATGAATTATCCTATAATGATATGTATGATGTCATGCATGATTTACATAATGGTTTTCTTGACATCACCAAGAGACATAAGGATCTCAAAAAGAAGGTTGTCATTTTTTCAAAATAAAATGATGTCTTGGAAAATGAAGATGAGAAACTCAAGACTCAAAATGGTTCTTTCAATAAAGAATCTCTTCACACTTCCTTGATTGAAAAGTTAAAAATTCAAAACAATTAGTTGAGAAGAAAGAATTGTGATCTAAACACAATTATTTCTAAATTCACTCAAGTAAGTGAGAGATTTGAAAAAATCTTATCAAGGCAAGGTTGTGTATTTGACAAGATCGGACTAGGTTTCAATAATGACTGTTGGCGATGAAATATGTCCAACCTCTGTGCAAGTTGATGAGCTAGTCTCCTTGATCTTTGTCACCCTTCCAAGTGCTTTGAGTAGTTTAGTATAGTGTAGATTCAGCTTTTTGGGACTTCAAAAATGGATTCTAGAAGCTGGAACACCGAAAATGGAAGTCGAAGACCGGAGAGGGAGCTCTAGGGATCGACCCTCTAATGCTTAAGTTGGTGTTTGCTAGAATGGATCTCAAGGTATTTGCTACAAAAGTGCTTGCGTACCTTTGGTCTTCCTCCATGCTCCCTTTTATAGTGTTTTAGATGAATAGGGGGTGAGGAGTGGACTCTAGGTTACTCCATTTGTTTTGGGAGGTTAAGTCTCCTTTCTTTTGAGGAGTCTAACCTCACTTATCTTTGTAGGAATCTCGTTGTGGTTGGATTTTATCTCGTTGAGTGGCGGGAAGAACTCCTCCTCATGGGAGAGTCTTTTGAATCCCAAAAAGGCTTGATAAAGGTGGGGACCCCTTTGAATTGAGGTATATCCACCTTTTAACCATTTATCCTCTGCCAGAGTGTTGTTGGCCTCATCTTGGGGGCCTTTTGATTTTTGAATTGTAGATAAAGTGATCCATAAGATCTCTTTCGCATACTTTCTAGGTATGGGAAAGCTGATTATTAGGATTAGGTTTGTTCTAAGATTTTCCAGTACTGCTAGAGCTTCGCTATCCTGCTAACGATAATATTTTAAAAGGTAAATCATTGCTAGAGTTTTCTCATCATGGTAATTAATTTTTTCCCACATTAGTTGCCCCTAATCTAGTTTTCCAATTGTGGCTAGGATGTGGGTCATGTTTCCCGTTAGCTTTTTGTACGTTACTCCTCGATCTTCGAAAATCGTTTACATATGTGTGTCCCTTTGGTTTAAGTGACACGGTTTCTTGTAACCTCCATTCACTGGGCTATTTAAGCTCTCTGAAGTTTTGGTTCAAGAACTACTTGATTCCCATAGTTCTTGAAACCTCAGCCTTTTGTAATTTTCTCTTTCTTCTTCAATTTTTGAAATATCTTGGAACGTCTCGATTGGATCCCCTTTCAATTTGCTTACTATAGATTTTTCTTTCTCAAAAATTTTCTTTGAGGAACTTGAATCTTTTCTTGGATTCTAAATCTATTACGCTATTCATAGTTGTTGCATATTCTTGTTTGAAATTTTTTTCATTCTTCAAATTAGCCTTCTCCTCCTTCTCTTTATGTGATTTACAACTTCCTTGGTCCCATGGCTTCTGAGAAAAAATCATCAAAACTTGTCTTCCCCCTTCATCAATAAACTAACCTTGAGGAAGTAAAGTGTTTCAAAGATACCACTTTAGGGGAAGCCTTTGTTACTCTTGAGTTTTATTCCAAATGAGTGCATAGTAGTATTATCGAGAAGGATCTTGGGCATATTCACGCCCAATTTTGCATTCCTAACTCTATTCATTCGAGAACAAAGAGGAATAAGCTTGTGACTTCCACAAAGATGAGTTCTGCCTTTAGAAAATGGCATTGACCACCGAACTCAGGTTCCCCATTCACCCTTATATCCATAATTTCTTATCTTTTCTAAAAGTTGCCCCTGCCCAGCTTACCCCCAATATTTGGAGAATATTAATTAGCCTTGAAGTTCTCTAGAGTTCTGTCCATGATGTAGGGTTATTTCCATCACTGGGGGAGATCCCCCATTTTTTTAGAATGAGGGTTGGCACCGGGCCAAGCTATGGGTGGTACTAATTGACCAAGAAGCCTAGTAGTACCGACCTACTAATCAAAATCACTACTCCCTCCAAGGAATGGAAAGAAAGGTTTTTCTTCATTTCTAGATTAGGCTGTGAATTCAATCCCTCTAAACCTTCGATGGAAAACCCAATCAAGGTTCTTTGTTACTGGGGTGTAGTGTCTCTTTCTTCTAGTAATTTTAATTGCATTCCTTTGAATACCATCTTTCATTCAATTTGAAAAATAAGAAACCAATAATTCATTTGTGTCGCAATTGAAAGTGCAACCCTGCCAAAAGAATTTCAAGATAGGGCGAAGGTGATTCAAAATCACAAAGTTAAAGAATTTGGTCTTCTAGTGACCGACACAAATTTGTTCAAATTCAAGTTGGGGCCTGAATCCCAATCTGTTGTAATTGTTGTTGTTCCTATCAATAGTAACTTGTCCACCTCTTTCTTTGGAGTAGAGAGATTTCTTTCAATCTTTGGTAATGGTTTAGCCTTTATTTTCCTTTTATCTATCTACAAGTCTACTGCCAGGACTCGAGCCAAACCTTAATAAAATGACCCTTCGAGAGGTTAGGGCTAAGCAATCTTCTAAAGGTTATATCAGGCCCCTCTGATAATTATGAAGAGGTTAAAGTTATGGGGCTCTCTTGTATCAAGAACTTTGCCTGTTATTTCTAGATCCATTGAGGTGATTCTGCTTGATGTGAAATCCTCGCTTGAGGTCCCTTTAATCAAGAAAAGATAGAAGATAGAAAATGGAAAGCTCCCTACTCAATTGTCTTCAGAAGGTGTCCCCATTTTCACCCTTAAAGTGCATGTGGAGTGATCCAGATCTTGTTATGNCCTGAGGTCCCTTTAATCAAGAAAAGATAGAAGATAGAAAATGGAAAGCTCCCTACTCAATTGTCTTCAGGAGGTGTCCCCATTTTCACCCTTAAAGTGCATGTGGAGTGATCCAGATCTTGTTATGAAGAAGATCCAGAATTTTGTCTTCGGTCCTAAGATCAAGGAGGTAATGAAACTAGGATCTTTGAAGGCTTCCAACATTTTGGTTCATTATGTATACATGATAAGTTTTGAACCTTATCTTTTTGCCTTCTTTCCTTTCTTGTTAACTCTAATGCCCCTTTTCTTTTGTTCATTTTTTCAAATGGCTATACTAAAAATAGGGATAAGTTGTTTGACTTTAATGGAGGAGAACCCTATAAAGGAAAAACTGGAGGCTGCCCTTGAAGAAGCCTTAACTGCTAAAAAGGAGCTTGTCTCTTGTACTGATCTAGATAATACCAATAATTCGTTAGCGATCAAGAAAGCTTCTAAGAGCGAGCTAGACGAAACTTTGAGACTTGCACAGGAGGAGGCTAAGAAATCCAAACAGATAGAGAAGAGTTTATCTGACCATCTTTCCACCCTTTCATAGAGATCTCAAAAGCTCATGAAGGATGCAGAGACTGCTGTCGTGGGTGATTTCAAGAAATTGTCTAAGTTCCTTCAGATAGGGATGATATATTAGGAGGGAAGGATTTGAAACTATTCCCTAATCTAGACTTCTCACAATTAGTTGAACGATGCTGAAACTCCCCTTGAGCGGGTCGCAGGTGAGGATGAAAGCTCTATTGTAGACCATGATCCCCTAGCCAAGGAGCGCGGGGCTTAACGTATTTTGACAGGAGAGATCTTATATCCCTTATCTTTTGTTATTTTTAGATATTTTGTAAACATAACTCCTTTTGACATTAATGCAATTTAGCATTATCTTCATCGGATTTTTCTTGCTATCATTTGTAGTTGTGTATTTTTTTTGTTTGGGCTTTCAAACCTCGTTCTTGTTTTCAAGAGACTTATAGCCTTTATTTGGAGGTTTGACTTCCAACATATTCATTGTTCCTCTCCACTCTTTCAAGAGTGTTTCACTGAGTTTTTTGTAATGTCAACTGTGGTTTTTGGTGGTTAGCCAAGTTGATCCCCAACGAGCCTAGGCAAGGCTAGGTCTTTTAGTAGTAATGGGAAAGTTCTAATCTTTCTCTGCTCTTTTTATAAGTTGGGAGCCTTTTATTTGGGATATCTTTCTATTCTTAACCTTATGAAAATGGTGTCTTGTATAGAGGCTTAGTTTTACTCAGTTGAGCTTGCCAAAGGTTCGGAATAATTGCACATTGTGAAACTCATTAAAAGAATGAGATTTTATTAACTTTTTTTCCATATAAGAAAAATTACATTATTCTCTAGCTAAGAATATAGAGAAAAATAGGGAAACCTTTGAAGAGGTGATGGGTTGTTGTCCTTATTGAGCTCTTCATAGGAAGGTACTTACTAGAATTACTTTTCTAGGTACTCTGCATTCTAGGCATGTGTCAACTACCTCTCATCTAAGGTTCGAAGCTCATACGTGCCAGGCCTCACCATCTTGCTAAATTTGGTAGGGGCCTTCCCAACTGGGACGCTCTCCTACGGAGAATTCCTGAATATTTACTCTTTTGTTGCAGTACTTAGTAGCTTGGTTTCGGTAGGCTACAACCCTGATCTAGGATTGCTCTCTTGTTTATTCTAATAGATCAAGATTGATCTTGAGCTGTTTCTCATTATCCTCTTCAACAAAATGTTGGATCTTGTGAGTTTCTAGTCCCATCTCAACTGAAATCACTACTTCAGTCCTAAAGAATGGAGTTGTCCCAGTTGGAGACCTTATTGTTGTTCAGTAGGCCCATAGGATGCTAGGAAACTCTTCTACCTGTAGTCCTTTTGAGGCTTGCAGTTTTGTTTTCAATCCCTTCAATAGTGTTCTGATGGTAACTTCAGCCTGACCATTAGCTAGAGAGTGGATTGGGGATGAATAATGATTTTGAATCCCCAACTCATAGCAGAATTCTTTGAGGGCACCATTGTCAAACTGTTTCCCATTTTCAGTTATGAGAACTCTGAGTATTCCAAAGTGACATATTATGGATTTCCAAATGAAACCTCTGAGCTTGTGTTCAATGATTGTGGCTAATGGTTCTGTCACTGACCATTTGGTAAAATAATCAATTGCAACTACGTCCAACCTATTTTCCCTTTTTCAACTGTCAGAGGACCTGTTATAGCAATGCCCCATTGTGCAAAAGGTCATGGACTAAACATTGGGGTGAGCTCCTACGGAGTGTTCTTGAGGATGTTGGCGAACCTATGGCATTTATTGCAACTTTGCAAAAACTCCATAGCATCCTTGTTGATAGTAGGCTAGTGGTATACTTGACAAAGAGCCTTATAAGCCAGAGCTCTTCGTCCAAAATAGTTGCCATAGGCACTTTCGTGGATCTCACTCAACACATATTAAGCATCCTCTTGCTCTAGGTAGTATAGGTATGCATAAAAAAACCTTCTTTTATAAACAATTTCACTTATCGCTACATACCTATTAGCCTTTCGACGAAGTTTCTGTGCTCCACTTTGTCAATGGAAAGATTCCATGTTCCATATATTGAATAAGAGGATAGGTCCACCCTTGCTTGTGTTAGATTACCTTTACTTCGCCATTTCCTTCCTCTATGTTGGGCCTTCAGAGGAGTTTCACTTGGATCAAAAATGGAAGCTCGTTATGAAAATATGATGCCAACCGTGCTAATAAACCAGCATGGGCATTTTCTGCTCGTAGAATTTTCTTTATATCGAAGCTTTCGAATTGGGCAGCATAATCCTTGACCTTGGTCACGTTAGTAATCATTCTTTAATCTTTTGCCTCATACTCCCCCTAGCCTGTTTGACAACTAGCTGAGAATTCATCTTGGCTTGAATGTTCCTTGCTCTATGAGAAATTACTAATGTTCTTCTAGAAGGGGCAACATGATATCGATCTTTCCTCACAATTATACAAGTGGAGATCAAGGCACTATACCGAGAGAGGGGGTGAATAGATTTTTTAGTTTTAGCCCATATTGATTACCAATTAAAAACCTATATTTACTACAATTACCTCTTCTCAATCAAATGCAAAAATTAACAATGATAACTCCTTTTACACACCCCAACCCATGTCACACATTACGATTGATTTAGATTAATCTTTAATTTATTCACTCAAAATCAATTTCACGTCAATTCCAAATCCAAAGCACAAATTGCACACCTATATATGAATAAATATTCAATCAATAAAATTCACAAACACATAGTGTGCATGTGTGCTCACAATCACAAGTATATATAACAAACAATAACAAACACAAGAGATTTGGTGATTGTGAAAACCGTTCTCAGGGAAAAACAGTGAGAAACCATCTAGGGTTCACCAAAGCCTAATCCACTACTCGCTAAGTCAACTCGAGACTTATATCTCAACTAATACCATGGTTAGATTCTCATTTTCTTACTATGTCTTCATCGAAGGCCCTCCTCCAACATCTAGTGTAGCATTACTTGCACCTCCCTACCACACTGTTCATTTAGGCCTCGAGCGATTATGGGCACACCAACAATCCTTGATATGTACACACCAATGGGTGTATCAAACCATTAACATCTTCAACTCCAATTTGTGAGGTGGGGTAGAATCTATAGTGGTAGCCTTTGGATCTTAGAAATCTAGGTTGTGGTGGAAGCTCTCAAGGTAGAAGGGTGATTTCCTCTCTTAGAAATCTTTATAAAGGCTTAACCAAGGTGTAGGTGTAGGAAATGTTATCCCTATTTATATGTCCAGAACAAGGGTAGTCTTAGTAAATAAAAAAACTCTAATTCACAAATAACTGTTCTATCAATGGGAAAGTGGTCATAGGACGGTTGTCACTGAAATGAAAATAACGTTTCAAGCACGACTAAGGTAGGCACCACTTGAGCGACCTTGGAGATCGTTCAAGCATGTCCATAGAGCAAGCCCTGTGCTTTTTATGGCTTTTTTCCATTTTCTTCCCTAAGTCATAAAGAAACTTCTCTAGCAAAGGCTAGTGAGTATAGATCAGTCACTACAAGTTTTTTAAGCATAAAACCATGGGAAAACTTGTTCTCTTAAGCACTAATGGGTTTTTCTCAAAGAGGAGATTGTGACTCAAATTATGTTTTTAAAACTCATAAATGGTTTAGAAAAACTTTTATTTTAAAATCACCTAGGAGTTATAGCCAGATCACTTTCATTTTCATTTTCATCCTAATCAATCTAAGTTAAAATTAACTAAGCATTCATCTTAGGTGTCTAGGTCATTACCTTTGTCATAAGAATGAAGTTGCATATGGTGGTTAAGTGATGTTGCATTGAATTTTGATCTCCTCCCTTCAATGACGCTTTCGGATCTTGAACTTGATAGCATCATAATCATGGAATAGGTTGAGATTTTACAATGAACTCCACAAAATTAGTCAATTACAAATATGATCTAACAGCTAATCTTAATCCGACTAGCAAGGCTTTAGACTCAACCTCATCGTTCGAGACCTTAAATTCAAATTTTAAGGCATATTTTGTCTTCAACTGGTCTTGAGTGATTAGGATTAATCATGATCTTCCCCCCTCCCCCTCCTCAATATTTAAGGAGCCATCAGTGTTAAGGACCTAATTCTTTTGCCCTAACAGGGCTGAGATGGCTCCTTCTAATTCTTCAGTCGTGTTTTCCACTATAAAGTCAGTCAATGCTTGTCCCTTGATGGATGTCCTAGGATGATAGGTTATATGGAATTCCCCTAACTCAATGGCCCACTTAGCAAACCTTTCTGATACCTCAAGCCTTTGCAAAATCTATCTAATGGGGGAATTCGTTATAATTACAATCATTTGACCTTGGAAATAGTGCAAAATCTATCTAATGGGGGAATTTGTTATAATTACAATCATTTGACCTTGGAAATAGGGGCATAGCTTTCATGCTTCTGTTACCAAGGTGAGAGCTACCTTTTCTAGCTAGATTATCTGGTCTTAGTTCCTTTGAGAACCTGACTACTGTAATATACTTGCTTCTGGACTCCTTGTTACTCCCTTACTAAGGCAGAGCTAGTAGATACTTTAGAAATAGCAAGATAGAGATATAGCTTTTCTCTATATACTGCTCTAGACAAGAGTGGCGGGGATCCCAAGTACTGCTTTAGGTTTTCCAATGCTAATGCGCATTATGGTATCCATTCAAAAGCTTTCCTCAATGTTTTGAAGAAAGGCAATCACTTATCTCTGACTCTTGAGACAAATCTATTAAGCACTTCAACTTTCCCTGTTAGGCAGTGCACCTACTTGATGTTATAACTTGGGTGCATGTCCAAGAAAGCTTGGATTGTTTTGGATTTTCCTCTATCCCTCTCTAGGAAACCAAGAATCCAAGAAATTTCTCGGAAGATACTCCAAAAGCACATTTAGCTGATTTTAACTTCATTTGGTATTTCCTTAGGACTTGGAAAGCTTCATTTAGGTAAGCAACATGCTCCTCTGCCACTTGACTCCTTACCAATATGTCATCAATATAGGCATTCAAACTGAAGATTTGATTAACCAAACGTTGGTACATTGCTCTCGCATTCTTTAGGCCGAACGGCATCACCTGGTAGTAGTACAAACCTTACCCTATAAAGAAGGATATTTTTTCTTGGTCTTCCAAAAACATATGAATTTGATTATATCTTGAGAAGGCATCAATGAAGCTCAAGAGTTGGAAACCTATTGTTGTATCAACCAAAAGGTCAATCCTTGGCAAAGGAAAACAGTCCTTTGGGCAGGCCTTGTCGAGGACTATGAAATATATACACAGCCTACATTTTTCATTTTGCTTCTTTATACTAAGACCACATTTTCAATCCATTCAAGATAGTGGACTTCCTTAATGGATCTTGCCTGTAGGAGCTTTCTTGCTTCGTCTACAATAGCTTTGGCTCTTTCAAGGACCAAGGCTTTACTCTTCTCTCCGACTGGCTTAAATGAGGGGTCCACATAACACTTATGGCCTATTACCTAGGGGTGGATTTTTGGCATGTCCTCATGGCTCCAAGTGAAACACATCTGAGTTGGTTCACAAGAAATCCTCAATTTTAATCCTAACCAGGGAGGGAAGCCCAAAACCTATATAGCCCAAAACCTATATATGTCACTTGATCTAGGGTTTCTTCCAAAGTTCTCAAGATCAATTGCTCCACCGAGAGGGATCTTTCTAATTCCGCCAAGTCTCCTGGGTCAAGACTGTCCACCTAGCATATTTCCATGTTGTTGTAATTCTTGGTCGAGATTATGTAGCATTCTCTAGCAATGATCAGGTCTCCTCTTACCTCACCTACTCCATCCTTAGTTGAGAAATGGAGGAGCAGCTAATATGTCGAAGGTACTTCTTTTAGCACATTGATGGTTGGCCATCATAGAATGACGTTGTAGGAAGATGGGCAATCCATGACCAAGAAGTCCACCAAGTGGGTAACCTGATAGAGAGGTTTCTCCAAAGGTGATAGGGATACATACAGTTCCCAAGAGAGAGGCTTTTTCTCCCAAAAAAACCTATTAGGGGAGCTCTGTATGGTGATAGGATTTTTTTTTGCCTTTTAACCATTTATCCCCTATAAGCATGTTGTTGGCCTCATCTTGGAAGCCTCTTGATTTTTGAATTGTGGATAACGTGATACATAACATCTCATTCACGTACTTGCTAGGTAGAGAAAAGTTGTTTATTAGGATTAGGCTTATTCCTAGCTTTCCTAGTACTGCTAGAGCCCTATTGTCCTGCTAACGGTAATATTTTAAAATTTTAAGCGTTTCTAGAGCTTTTCCATCACAGTAATTAATTTTCTACCACATCAATGATCAAAATCAAAGGGTTTACAAAAAAAATATTTGTTAAAGAATCAAGGTCAAGTGTTTCACCTAAAACATGATATTATTGTCATAAATTGGGACACTTAGCCTATAGTTGTTTTCCTAGGAGATCCCATCAAAATAGATTCATTCATAAATGATACACTAACTATCAAGGACCTAAAACAAGATGGGAACCAAAGACCAATCCTTGATTTGCTTGTGTAGGTATCTTTCATTGATAGTGAATGCTCAACACACATGATGGGTGACATCACTAAATTTTCAAATCTATCAAAGGAATATGGTGGATATACAACCTTTGAAGACAATGCCAAAGGAAAAATAGCTAGAATTGGTAATGTGGGTAAGAAGTCCTCACTTCAAATTGAAAATATGTTATTAATGAATGACTTCAAACATAACCTACTTAGTATTAACCAATTGTGTGATAAATGATATAGGGTTATCTTCAAGGCTAATACTTGCAAAGTTTAAAATATGGTTGACAATTACATACTATTTGTTGCTATAGTTGAGTTTGATGACTTGTATGATAGTTAAGAATAAGTCTATCACATCAAGGAGTCCCACATGTATGGTCAACATTTACTACTCGAGCCTGGGACAGTTCTTCTTTCCATGGATCTATAGGCCCCAAGGGGATGCCTATAACCTTAGTGTCCCTTTTNGCTTGATGACTTGTATGATAGTTAAGAATAAGTCTATCACATCAAGGAGTCCCACATGTATGGTCAACATTTACTACTCAAGCCTGGGACAGTTCATCTTTCCATGGATCTATAGGCCCCAAGGGGATGCCTATAACCTTAGTGTCCCTTTTCGGGGTTTTGCATGTTCTCGATGCAAAATACTCAATGTCCATGTGTCATGTCCTAATACAAGCGTTGTCTCATGTATTCTAATAGAAGACTATAAGAATATTGACTATCAAATTTTAGGTTCTAGAATATTCTGATAGAAGACTATCTCTACACTAAGTATCTCTATCTTCCTCTTCAAAGAAATTCGATGAAGCCAAATGACATGTCCGACAATGAGCAACTCAATCACAATTCACAAGGCTCGAGGTATGGTGCAACTCAGCCTTGCTACATCTGTGGTCGTCAATCTCAAGAAGGGAGGGAAGGGGTCTATTAGGGGTGTCCATGGGTGGAGCCAGGCTGGCTCGCGAAATTTTTTTCAGACCGGGATTTGGGTATGGATAGACTACCCACAACTCAACCCGCGAGCCTATTGGGCGAGCTTGCAGGGCGGGCCTACTCGCGGAGTTTTTTATATACAACTTCATTTAAAAATAATGCATATTTTTATAACTTAATATTTTTGTAAATTATATTATTGAATCAAAAGTGGAGTCAAAATAGACAAAAGGTTAATAATAAATAATTTTATTTTTGAATAGGGGAGAAACTACATCACAATTGAATGAGCATATCCCAATTAGATTAACACCTACCCATCTATCTATCATTTGCACAACTTTACCTTTTAAAACGTGTATGCTTAATACATTAAAAAGAAAATAATACATTTATAGTATCTAAATTTCTAAATTTAAATTCTAGCACTAGGGAACTTATGTCAAAGTTTCAAATTTAATTGTCTAACAGTCTAACTTTTTTTCAAAGGGAGGGCGAGCGGGTTCTTGGGTTGAGTTTTAACGGGTTTTTGCAGGAGGGCTTTTGGGTCGGGTTTCGGGCTGAGTAATAGGTTTTGGGGCAAGCCGAAGCTCTCTTTTTAAGGATATTGGACTCACACTCGGGCGGGCCAACTATCGAACATATCGGATTTTAGGCCTATTTTTTTTGGGCCAGGTAACAGGACTCGTTGGTAATCCAGCCCATGGACACTCCCTAGGGTTTGTTGTAATTGTGGCAATGAAATGGGACTACAAAACACTGAAGAAGCAACAAAATTAAAATTAAGTTGGTGAGGATTTTGTTAGCTTTTAGGACATGTTTGGTTTAGGTATTAAGAGTTTGAATTAGATTAATTTAATCCAGTGATGATGTAATACCAAGTTTGGATTGGATTATAGCGACCCAGTGTTAATTTCTCATTAATCCTGACCCGGTTCACTATTGTCATTTAAAACCAAATATTTAGTAGTAATAAAATATCATGTGGTATGTGGTATTATTTTTAACAAGTTAAGTATTAAAAACACAATGTTTTTATTATCCTTGCAAACCTAAACTCACACAAAAGTTACACAATATGCAAATTATTGTCCTCAATATTTGTTTTATCATTTTTAATCTAGTACCATCCACTATTATATAATCCAAACATAAACTTGATATTATGATTATAGATTATATATTATTTCAAGCTTGATCCAAACTTGTTACACAAGAAGATGATCAAATAGTACTCTTATTGGCACTATTTGTATGAATTGGATGGAAACCAATTATCCAATCTCATCTTTTGTTTATACCAGAACCAAACATGCCCTTAAGGTATATTTGATGCTCTAATTTTGCCTATTGATGACCCCTAACAAAACTTCGAGCGTAAGGTTTATCAAGGGGATACAAGGCTAAAAGATCGCTGGAAAAGGGTGACATGAGAATCAATCAAGCTTATGTAATAGAGTATCAGGGGTGGCTCAAGACAATTTAGGGCCTAAAGCAATACTTCTAAGTAAGGTCTTCTATGTTTAGTATTAATATTTTTTATTTAAAATTAATTTTTCTTGCTTTTTGAGTTGCAAAAGTATTAATTAAGTTTTTATATTCAAGTTTTACTACCATATCTTTTTCAATTGATAGTATCGCTAATCTAGTTAATCTTTATTGTGACATAGTCAATCTTAAGTAAGATTTTATCAATTTTAATTTTGAAAACTTCTTTCTGCAGAAACAACTGTTACAGGAATTGTTAATAATATTCTATAAGCAATGCATACATTTGGAAAAGAATCTAAATTTTTTATATAATTTAGTATCTCAATTGGAGTATTTTCTTTTGTTTGTAAAATTTATTGTAAAACATTTAGTTCTAAAAATAAATCTAAGCCATCAATATCAGAAAAATTTTCGTATTTTAAGAAACATCAAGATCCAAACAATATTGTTTTAAACTATCATTGGTCAATGATTTAATTTTTTTAAGTTAAATCAAAAATCAAAAATATTTTCGTACTTTTGTAATTGTTCAAATCTATTCTTCAGTGAAAAAATAGCTTGATCAATTATATATGTAAAATAATCAATTCTAAAAGATTCTTCAATAAATTGTATTATCTTATCATCAATATTTTCATCAAATTATTTTTATTCTACGAACTCTACGTTTTTCACGAAATATAAGTTCTATACTCATTTCACATGCAATCTCTTTAGATAAAATCGTAGCATTTGTAAATCTACTTTCCCTATATTTTTCAAAAAAAAAATGAGATCTTTTAATTGATCTGTAGCAATACAATATGCATATTTTTTGNTTCCTATATTTTTCAAAAAAAAATGAGATCTTTTAATTGATCTGTAGCAATACAATATGCATATCTTTTGATTGTAAATATTTACTAACTAAATTGACGAAAAATAAAATATAATACCAAATAGTTATGCCCAATAAGAATTCAAAATTCTCATTCTCATATGTTGCTAAACAATTGGCTTCACTCATTGTTTTAGGATCTTCACTAGTTTTCGCTAATTGCAATAATGCATCTCTTATTCTTGAAGCTTGAAATCTTATTGCTTTAACACTTTCAAAATGACTTTTCCAACATGTTTATGATAATGGCTTAAGAGTTAATCCTTGAATATTATCTTGTAAAATTTTCTATTATTTTGTGGAAGAAGAAAATAATGAATATATACATTGTACTATTCCAAAAAATGATATAGCATTGGGACAAGAGTTAGTCATATCACAAAGTACTAGATTTAAATTATGACAACTACATGGTGTGTAAAATGTTCTATAATTTATATTGAGTAGCTTTTTTTGTACACCTTGATGTTTTCCTTTCATACTAGACTCATTATCATATCCTTGTCCTTGTACATCATTAATATCTAGTACAAGATTACTTATTACATCTATAAGTTAATCAAATAAACATTTTCCACTCGTATCACCTATTTTAATAAACTCTAAAAAAATTTCTTCTTCTGTTTTTATTGGACTTATTGTAATATCTACGCATCGTAATATGAGACATTTGTTCTTGATGACTTGCATTGGGAGCACAATCAAGTATGATTAAATAATATTTTATTTCTTTAACTTTTTTAATAATATTACTTCTTACTTCATTTCCTAACAAACTTATCAATTCATTTTGTATGTTATGTTCAAGATAATAGTTATCAATTCTATCTTGTTGAATACGACGAACGTGTTCTTATATTATCAGATCAAATTTCGCAATCATTTTAATTAAACTTAAAAAATTGTCATTATTTTCTTGATATATCTTTTCATTTTTTTCCCGAAAAAATAAATTATTTTTACTAAGATTCTTTACAACGGCAATAATTCTTACTAATACATTTTGCCAATATTCTTTCTCTCCATTAATTTGTTCTTGGATACTTTTATCAATTGTTTTGTTTAGGTCCAATCTTGTTTCTAATTCAATCCAAGTATTCATATTAGTTATATGCTCATTAGTTATTTCATGATTTTTAAACTTAACACCAATATTTCTCCAATATTTTGTTCCTTCATTAGGTAGTTTACTTGTAGAATAATTCATATTAAATAACTTGTAACAAAAAAAAAAAACTTTATCCAAATCTTTTGAATATACTAGCCATCTTCTATCAAGTATTTCCCCATTTTTTAATTTGCGAATATAATGTGTAGTGAAAAAAAATCTAAAGTGTTCATTCCGATGAAAATCTAAATTATTATATCTAATTGGACCATTTTCTACTAATAAATCTCTTAATTTCATATCAATATTTTTCCATTGACTTGAATCATAAATATTTATATGACTATAATCACTTGTTTCATTAAGATTTTGACTGTCTTCTATTTCATTACCTTTTATTTCACTATTTTCTTTTTCAATATTTTCTATTTCATTATCCTCTATTTCATTATCTTTTATTTCAATATTTTCTATTATCCTCTATTTTATTATCTTTTATTTCAATATTTTCTATTTCAATATTTTTTATTTTATTCTCTTCTATTTCATTATATACTTGTTCATTTCAAAATTTTCATCTAAATTTTTTGTTACATTATTTTTGTTACTAGTAACAAATTTATCAAGAGATCCTTTTTGAGATAATATTAGTTGATCTAATTTTTTTTTAAAAATTTTTTGTATCCACTTGGTTGTCTTCTAGGTGTCATATTATTAATATATTATAACTATATAACAACCAAACAAACACAATATATAATATAGTTAAAATATATAACAAAAAAATTTCAAATTATGAAATAATAGCACCTGGCTTGAATGATTTCAAATGTTAGCTTTTTGGTTCTAAACCATGTCCCTTATGTTGCAATGAAAACTCGAGTTGATGATGGAGGATGGAGTCGAGTCAAGTCACCGTCTTGGCATCTCACCGTTGTATGTTCCCGTGAGTGATCTATGAGTTGAGACTTGAGAGCACTAAGAGAGAGAGAGAGAGAAAAAAGAAGAATAGTTTTTTTGGTTTCAGTTTAATGAGAGAGAAAAAGAAAAAGAAGAATTGTTTTTGTGTTGGTTGGTTTACACACACACAGAGAGAGAGAGAGAGAGAGAGTTAAAAGTAAGGTATGATTTGACTTTTTGATTTTTTTTAATTTGATATGACCTTTCCGTTCAACCTTTTTTTTTTGTTTATACTGTTATTTTTTTTTNAGAGAGAGAGAGAGAGAGAGTTTAAAGTAAGGTATGATTTGACTTTTTGATTTTTTTTAACTTGATATGACCTTTCCGTTCAACCTTTTTTTTTTGTTTATACTGTTATTTTTTTTTTTTAGATATTTAATATTTAGATTGGATTATGGGCCTAAATAATTGATTAGGCTTATATTTTTATAAGGCCTTTTTTACATAGGTTATTTACAGTGTTTAAAAATTTGGGCTCTTCTTTTGAAATGGGGCCTAAAGTTCAGGCTTTTTTAAACATGTTATTGGGCTGGCCCTGTAGGGTGTGTTTAGGTAGTGGGTTAGGATAGGATAGGATTTCT
This sequence comes from Ilex paraguariensis, assembly GCA_963454935.2. NCBI lineage: Eukaryota > Viridiplantae > Streptophyta > Magnoliopsida > Aquifoliales > Aquifoliaceae > Ilex > Ilex paraguariensis. The sequence goes on along the minus strand of CAUOFW020003992.1, from coordinate 493,739 downwards.
TTTTTTATATCCTTACTCATCCAATCTAAACCCACTTACCCACTTTAAATCCAAAGTTAGAGAATATATGCAATCCAAACCTTCATTTGGGAACAAATGTGTAATTGTGTAGGCCCCATAAATTATACCAAAATTTTTATATTAATTTACTATTTTACCCATGAGTCTATTTGATTCAATTCAATCCCATCGCTTGTTTGGATATATACAGGAGATCCCTCAAAACACTCGGTTGAAGCAAACACACAAAGTGGGGCAAATACACAGAGACAAAGTTAAGGTATATATATATATATATATATATATTGTCTGTGTATCTACACAAATTTTGAAAGATGGATATTGAACAAAAGCAAGAAAATTCTTTGATCGAGTACTTCATCAAGCAAGCTTCAGTACACAAAGGCTCTTCATTTTTTGTCTTCTTCGTCGCTGCTGTGCAACAGCCCTTGGACGAGCTCTTACAATGATGCTTGGACGAGAGTGATTGGAGAAAGAGAGGGGCAAATAGATCTGGATCTCCAACGGCCATGAGATCGAAGCAAATCTAGATCTCCACAATGAGCCAAATCTGCTTCCATCTTGGTCTACAAAGAGAGAGAGAGAGAGAGATTGACTTACTTGAGACTGACGTCTTCGTCGCCTTCACAGTCATCACCTTCATAGCCTTGAAATGAAGAAAGAAAGAAAGGGTAGACATGTAATTACTCAGCTTATCCAGTCGATTGGGATTTAAACCCAGGGGGGAGGTGGGTTAATTTTAACCCATGTAAGAGGGTTAATTTGTACTGTCGCAACCGGGTCAAGGTTTGACCCACTGTCTTAATAACCTATCCTTATGGGTGTTAACCCACCTTAACCCACTATCCAAACACACCCATAGATTATTGGATCGAGGTTACCCATGAACCCTATAGTGTTGGGTTCATATCCTATTAAAATGTTGTTGGGTTCATATCATATTAAAATGTACTTAGTTCTTATTGAATTTATTTATAGTAATACATAATGGGGTTAATATTGCATCGCATATAATTCATGGTTGCTTTGTGGAAAAAGTTGGATGGGATTGGAGTATCATTTCCAACTCATTCCACACACCCTCTCCCCATGGTGTAGAAAGGCATAAATCATTCTTCATTTCCCATCATTCACCTTGCTTATTTATATAGTTTGTAGGTTTGTGGGACCCGCAAAAAAGATGACCATTAATGGTATTTTTATTTGTTAATTTACAAAAATGCCCTTTCATTTATATATGCAACGGTTTTGGAAGAGCGTTTTAGTCTTTGTGTGGGCTTGTNAAGGTTTTGGAACAGCGTTTTAGTCTTTGTGTGGGCTTGTACTACCAATGCCTCTATGACCAAATTTTTATACCACTTGCACTATATATGGTATTAAATACACGGACGGATTTATTAGTGGGCTGAAGCCCAGAATTAAAAAAAAATGAAAAATTGGAAGGAGGTACACCCCAATTATACTTAATTGTANACGGTTTTGGAAGAGCGTTTTAGTCTTTGTGTGGGCTTGTACTACCAATGCCTCTGACCAAATTTTTATACCACTTGCACTATATATGGTATTAAATACACGGACGGATTTATTAGTGGGCTGAAGCCCATAATTAAAAAAAAATGAAAAATTGGAAGGAGGTACACCCCAATTATACTTAATTGTAAAAAAGTACATAGAAAAAAGTGTTGGGTAATTAAGTTCTTAATTTTGATACTTATTTGTATCTAAGTACATTATTTAAATTTTACTGATTTTTTTGTGATATTTTTGTCCTTCATTAATCCATGTATATTTAATGCATCACTTTTCTTTGGAAAGTGATACATGAAACATCTCCTAGTTTTATGGGAGAACTTTAATACATATATATATATATATGTATGTATATACTTGTTGTTAAATCTCTTATCTAAATTTTGAATTATTTTTTAATGCACCTTGATTCATGTATTTTTTTTTTTTTTGAAAAGTGATTTTACTTTTAAATTAATTTAATATCTGAATAATGTAACAGTGTAACAATAAAAGTGTAACACTAATAGTTTAATAGTATAACAATAACAATGTAACAAGTTATTTATACAAAATATTGTACTATTACATTTTGTCAAACATATAATTTCATATAATTTCATTCAAAATAGTATATCTCCGTTTTAAATTTGTTACTACATACACAAAATTACTGAACAATATTTATGTTACAGTGTATTTGTTACACTATCTGTGTTATAGTGTATTTATTACACTATTACATTATTCGGATATTAAATTAATTTAAAAATAAAACCATTTTCCAAAAAAAAAACGCTTGAATCAAGGTGCATTAAATATAATTTGAAACAAAATCACTTTGCAAAAAAAAAAANTCAGTCGTCTCTCTCGATTTCTTCTCTCTTTCAGATGGTCTCTCTCAATTACTTCCCCCAAAATCATGTCGAATACATGTCAGCAATATCTTCTCTCTCAGGTGGTCAGTCTCTTCCCCCAAAATCATGTCAGTCTCTTCTCTCTTAGGTTGTCACTTCACCACAAAAACCCTCCCCCTATCCATCTTCTGCGCAAACACCATCTAGTGGTACTCCTTATCTTTTGAAGGCNTAAGGAATTTAAAAAGTATATATGTATTAACAAATACACATGAATCAAAGTGCATTAAATACATATTTATATGTATTAATAAACACACATGAATCAAAGTGCATTAAAAATAAGAGATTTTTGAATTAAATGGCCCTAAAATGGGCATTTATGTCTTTGTAACTTAGTTGTGTACTTTTTTCCAAAATATTTTGTTCTATATACTTTGTCAAATAAGTCTAATTAGGTATACCGACTTCCGAAGAACACAAAACAAAATTTATCAGTAAGTACCAGCCCACCTCCCCCCCCCCCACCCGAAAAAAAAAATTCCACCCACCCAACCCAGCCCACCTGCAAAGCTTGCCCAAAATCAGTCGTCTCTCTCGATTTCTTCTCTCTTTCAGATGGTCTCTCTCAATTACTTCCCCCAAAATCATGTCGAATACATGTCAGCAATATCTTCTCTCTCAGGTGGTCAGTCTCTTCCCCCAAAATCATGTCAGTCTCTTCTCTCTTAGGTTGTCACTTCACCACAAAAACCCTCCCCCTATCCATCTTCTGCGCAAACACCATCTAGTGGTACTCCTTATCTTTTGAAGGTTTTGCCTTCTTGAGATCAAGGGTTCAAATCCCCCGCCTCTTTCCCCTCCCAAAAACTAAAACTGTTCATATTATACGCTCATAGTGCTTGAAGTCTTAGAAGCAGCAAGTTAGTCTGCTAATTATAGAGATAGACTCATCAAAATTTATCAAAATACATTTACTTCAGAAATTTCCCGTTCAAATATTTTTTAGCACTAATTTGTATGCCTGTTTGCCCGCTTGACCACAAATTTGCACTAACCTATAACCTGTATACATTTATTTTTGCCTATAACTGATTATTTGCATTTTTTTTTTTTTTTTTTGGTGTGCAGGAAAGCATTCCTTGTCCGAATTCACCTGAAAAATTGAAAACTTTAGGAAGCAAAAGATACAGATTGGGTAAGATTGATGTTTAACTTGCTATCATGCACTTGGGCTTTCATATAAGTCATACCTGGCCACACCAGCATTCACCTCAGTCCTTAGTAGGTGCATTTTTAACAGTAGCTGCATTATCAGCAGCCGACATCGTTATGGCCAAAGATTTTATACCACAGATGTTTGTTTTGTCCTCAGCTGGTGCTATTGCCAGCTTATTTATTGTCCCACACCCATTTCAAGTTGTTGTTTCTCAGTTTCAGTTATGCTTTGACTTCGTATTTTATTTGTTCATTGGCAAGTATGTCATAACACAAGCATGGTGGGCAAATTGCCGGTCTCTCAAATTTTTGCATTTTGAAAGGTTTTGGATAGTAAACAAAGTTGAAGGCCTTTTTCCTCTACACAAATACTCTTTATAAGTAACTTAAATCCCTGGGAATGATAAACATTGCAACACAAGTGGTGATAGTCGTTTGCAAATAGTTTCTTGAGTTGTCAATTGTCATTTGCAAATGGTTTCTTGAGTTGTCAATTGTTGCCACACTTTACTTGCTGCAGCAGTTGCCTCTCCTTGTATTGTTAAGGCACACTACCTCTACGTTTTTACTTCTCATAAATTCAAATAACATTTTCAGATATCTCCGTAAATATCACAAACGAACCATAGTTGGAGGGATTGCAGGTGGGGAGTAGACATAGATATCTAGAGGATCCCATATTTCCTTTTCTAAGAATTTCAATCAAGCAATGTGTTTTTCAATCTGTAGGCTTTTCTCCAGTGGTTATTGGTGGTGATGGCCTTTCACGCTATAGGACAGATTTTCATGATATAGAGGTATGTATTCCAATAGCACTGAAGAAACAGGACTGAAGCTTGGGATTTGATACTGCATGCAAGGTAATTACTATTTTTGTTTTATTTTTTATTTTTTATTTTTCGCCTTTGGCTTGCGTTTCCATGCATTAATATTGTGGTTTGCTTGATTGATTTTTATAATAAACTTTTTCCCCAATATTAAATTATATGCTTTAAATTTTGCTTGTTCTATGCCGAAACCACGAACATTCTAATCAAACAAGATCATTTCCCACCCTTCCCCTAACAGCATAGGGTCCTACAAATCAAACCAAAGAGGAAACTTAAAACTCATAATTGTGTAGTTATNCATTTCCCACCCTTCCCCTAACAGGGTCCTACAAATCAAACCAAAGAGGAAACTTAAAACTCATAATTGTGTAGTTATGAAAATAGTAAATTTAAAAGGAGATGAATGTGTAATTTATGTATGATATGTNGCAATTTAGGTATGATATGTTTCTAGGTGATTTTTGGGACAGATGAACATAAAATTAGATTTGGTNGTAATTTATGTATGATATGTTTCTAGGTGATTTTTGGGACAGATGAACATAAAATTAGATTTGGTAATGAAATGTGTGAGGCCTAGGAATGAGTAAGTGTTTATGAGTTTACATTTGTATTTTGTTACTCATATGAATGTTTAGCTTAATTTAGGATAAACAAAAATCATAATTCCGCCCTTCATTAAATACCACTACATAAATGGGATATGGGCAACTGTTTATTGCGGGCCGATATTTAACTAGCTTGTTATAAATGGGTCCAAGAAAGCAAAGCAAACAAGGTAGTAAATGGGTCAGGACTATTTTAAGCTTATCCTGGCCCATTATACTGGCCTTTTCCTCAAAGCAAACATCCATACTATATAATCAAATTCATGTTGACCCCTTTACTTCCCGAATCGCATATATCCACCCATTTGCACCCATGTACCAATTCAACCCACTACAATTAAATTTAAATTCACTAATGCTATGACCATTTCATGGTAGATTCACAAATCTTTGTCTAGGTTTGTCAAACCCTAAGTTGAATGGCGTNAATGGGTCCAAGAAAGCAAAGCAAACAAGGTAGTAAATGGGTCAGGACTATTTTAAGCTTATCCTGGCCCATTAAACTGGCCTTTTCCTCAAAGCAAACATCCAAAGTATATAATCAAATTCATGTTGACCCCTTTACTTCCCGAATCGCATAGATCCACCCATTTGCACCCATGTACCAATTCAACCCACTACAATTAAATTTAAATTCACTAATGCTATGACGATTTCATGGTAGATTCACAAATCTTTGTCTAGGTTTGTCAAACCCTAAGTTGAATGGCGTCAAATGTGCATTAAGTTTATCGGCAAGTTTGATATATGTTGGTTTGAGATTAAAAATACACAAAATTATAGAACCAAATGTTCTTTTAGTATCATATCAAAAAAAAAAAATCTTTGGTGGTCAGCTAAATTTTTTTAGTATTTGAGACCGAAAGCGTTAGAATTGATTCTAAAATTCAATTCTAAATATTTTTAGGATCAACCCCAAATGTTACGGCCCACACTATTTTTAGAATTGATCTCCAACGCCCCTGAAAGATTGTACTTGGTTCCTAAAATTTTTAACTTGATCTCAGAATTTATATTTTTTTAGACTTAATCCTTTTTTGTAGTAATTTAACTCTATAAAATTATATTTTAAATTAAAAAAATAATAAATTTTGGTATTACAATACCTTAAATAAGTTCCAACTCTAATTTCGGAGTAGTGACATCATATTCACAAGTAATTCGTGGAAGATGACTAAAGGTGGCTACCGTAGTAGCTCGTGGCATAACGACTTTTGCCAGTGCAAAAAGCCTTGACAGCAACACTTTTGTATTCCATTATTGTCACTCTTCTTGGACTGATTAATCAACCTAACTGTGATTACTTAAATCTCCATCCAGCAGCAGTAACACAAGACTTGCGTTGTCCAATGATATTGTGAACAGAATAATATAGGAAAAAAGAATACTATGTTCAAGAAGAGAAAACCAAAGAAGAAAAAGAAACTAAGATAAGGTCGTATCATCCTCGTTAAAAATTGTGCCCATCGTATTTTGAGCCCGACTGAGTTAACTCGACCTAAATTATATCGATTTTTCTCAGATTTATTGGGTTTTATCGGTCAATCTCTATAGGTTCTACCAATATCGATTGAACTTGATTAAAATATACAAAAATTAAAATTGATGGGGTCCATTTCCTTTTGAAGTTCTGATCAACAAATACTATCACATAAGTTAATTCGGTTTTTTTTTTTTTTTTATATGGGGGATTTGAAAAAATGATATAAAGAAAAAAAACATATGAACCTCTTGAAAACTCCCAAAAGCTACCCTGTCCAGGCTCGTGGCGGTCAGAGGCCATGTTAAATGAAAGTCATCTTAGTCCTAATAATTTGATGGCCATCATTTTTGTGCGTGCAAGATCCTGCACAATATAAAAATATTGGGAACAGATCTCTCCCCTGGTGAACTTTGAGTGAGCCGGTCGAGTGGCCAAACACGCTGCTTGAGACAGCCTGCAAGGTACGGTGGTAACCTGGAACGGCAACGGAAGATCCTGGAAAAGGAAGAACGATCCTATACGTGTGAAAGGTTTTCCTGGAATAAAGAGGAACAAGTTAGAAGGGTGCCGGAGTGTGTTCCGGCGTATCCCCTCCGACGGTCTAGTCAGTTTTTGAATGAGAGAGAGGAAGAAGAAAACACTGAGAAAGATGTATTGTAGTAGAGAGTTTGTGATTGCATACCCGCTTTGCCTTTTGGGAGGAGTATTTATACCTTAAAAGCTCATGATTGCTGTCAGTGTGGTCAGTAGGTGATCATTAGGCACAGGTAGCGTGTGTATTGATTTTGATGAGGAATGTCTTCTCTAATTGACTGCTCGGGGTCCCGAGCAATCAATGCTGAGTCGTCGGGATGCCGACGGTATAATACGCTCCTCTCGGGGAGGATGCAATAAATGCTCTGTAATAGGAGCATTTATTGCCTTTCATTTCCGAGCCTTACCGCATTGAATGCGGTCTCATCAACAGAAGGGTGCAATTAATTATTTGCTTTCCCAAGCCGCGTGTCAGCAACGGCATGCGGTTTGTCTGTCTTTGATGTGACATCATTTGCCACGCGTCCATCCCCTATTGGCTGTGACCTCTGTATTTCAGTATGTTCTGACATTACTTGTGTAAGACGAGGTCATGATGAGCAGCCTAGACTAGACTAGGCTAGTGACCTATACGTCAATAGCTTATCCGGAGTAGATGAAGCGTCCAGGACGGAGTAACTCTCGGCACCGAGGAAAGGCTCGTCTCGGGGACCGAGGGAGGCATGCGACCGAGGTACATAGATGACCGAGGACACGTGTTGGTTGTAAAATATACTGCCGAGGACACGTGTTGGTTGGTACCTCGGGGGCGAGGACATTCGTCGCCGATGGTGCTTGATCCAAGCAACAGTGTTTTAGCAAAACCGAGGACACGTGTCTTCATCATAGGGCATTTCATAAAAGTCCCATCAACTGCCCCCCAGCCTTCGATCTTCTGACACCGAGGACACGCGTTGTAAGGAGACGAAGGGTTTCCCAACTACCACCCGTCCTTCATCATGGCCTCGAGCCGCTTTCCCCGGCTTGGGATGTCGTGCGCATTAAATGCGCTATTTCGGTCTTCGTGCCCAATGATGAAAATTGCCCCTATATAAAGGCGGTTCCTCTCCGGTTTCCTTCGTTTTGCCATTTCAAACTTTCCTCAGAATTACGTCTTCTTGGATCTTCGCCGGAGTTCTCGTTTCTTCTGCCATCATCGACCGCCCTTTCTCTCAAAATCACAGAGCCAGCAGACCCATTGTTGATCCCTGAACTTTCTGGAGGGAGTTGTTTTAAAGTTTTTCCAGAAAAACTCCATTTTTGACGTTCGGGTGAGTTTCAGAACCTTCTTTCTTTTCGTCCTCCTAGCCTTTTTGTTTTCCGATTGAACGGTGGTGTCATCCGGTCGACACGTCGTGATTTAAACCCTCGGGAAACTTCCTCAGGGGTTTTCAAGAGTAAATACCCTTTTCTTCCTTTTCTTTTAGAGATGCCTCGTCGTCGCCCTGCTCCCGAGAATCCTCAGGCTGGTTCTTCGGGGTCAGGGAAATACAAGGTGAAAGGCGAGGAGCAGATCGATAGGTTTAGAGCCAAGTACAGCATTCCTCCGTATGTAGACGTAGTGGATTTTGACCCATCGGTGCACTCACCTGTCCTCGGGGCCGAGGATTCCATGCCTTTCTATACCAAGGCCATCATAGAGGGTGGAATTAGGTTTCCTTTACCCCCCTGCTTCTTCAGTTCCTCTCCCGCTTTCGCCTCTTCCCGGGCAATGCTGCCTTAATGTCTTCCGAATAATCATGGGGGTCTTAGAGCTCAATAGGCGCCTCGGGGTAAATATTGGGCTCAATGATCTCCTTTTCTGTTATTCCCTCCTTAGAGTCATGCCTCACCAACACTTCTACCTCAAAGCCAGGGACCCTTCCATGTACCTTGTAACCCATCTTCCGACTCGGACAAGGGGTACAAGGACGATATCCTAATCTTCAAGGGATCTTGGCAGAGAGGTGTTGGTCCCGAGTACAATGACTTATTATGCCCTCTGGAATGGAGAACGACAAGTACGTCGGTTCCTTTGGGTTTCTTATTTGTTTCTCGGGACTTCCCATATTCATGACAATTTTTTTGTTTGTGCAGATATTCCTGCTCGGGAAACAGCTCCTCCTCCTCGGTCGCTGGTGAACTTTGCCGACCTAATCACGGTTTGGAGGTTCACGGGTGACAACGGGTTTGGCCGTGCTGCTCATATCCTGCTGAACTATACCCCCGGGTATAAGAAATTTTCGCAGCTTCCGCAACCTTTTGAGCCTTCGCAGTGGTCAGAACTCTTCGATCAGGCGGCGAGGCTAGAGGTTGAGGAAAATTTGGAGGAAGACCCGGATCGGGCTTCAGAGGCAGAGGTCGAGGGAGTTGCTGAAGAGCTCGGGGTCAGAGAGGACGTTGTTCCTTCAGACGCCGAGGTGGGGACTTCTGGGGGAGACTTGTGGCCAGACTTCCAAATCCTTCAATCTTTGGACGCCGAAGACGCTCTCGAGGCAGCGATGTCTAACGCCCCTCGCATTGATTTGGGGTTCCTTAGGCAGAGGCAAGCCCTCGCAGCCGGGAGAGGTCGGGACGACCGGCGGTACTCCTGCGGGGACCAGTTCTGCCCCATCATCGAGGGTTCTTGGTCGGGGTCAGGTGCGAGACCGGGATCCTCAGGTGGAGGAGGAGAGAAGGGTCAAGCATCGGCATGACGGCCTTAGCCGAGGACCCAGGGCACCTCCCGCTCAACAGCAAAGCGGGAGGGGTCGTGGATTACCCCCTGCTCCCCCACAACAGCAGCAGCAGCAACAGCCCCGACAACAGCCACAACAACAGCAGCAGCCTACTCCTTCCCTTCCGCCTACAGTGGAGGCCGCGGAGTGGAATCCCCGAGCCACTGATCACATGAACCGAGTGATCAGGGTCGACGATTCCATTCTGCAGGATCCTCATGTCGCCCATGCAGTGAGTGAGACACTGCATTTTGAGGCTGACATGGAGGCTCATAGGGGGCGATCAACCAACGTGTTGTTCCGCTCCATCATCCAGAACTCCCTGGTGGTGAGTTTATTTTTGCTTTGGTTCCTTCACTCTTGTTTTCCATTTTTGTGATTAACACTTTTTCGTTCCTTTGCAGGCTACCCAGCAGATCTCCATCATAGCTGCTCGGTACCACGGGTCTAGGATGGACCTCCAGAGGGCCCGAGGTCAGAAGGAGGAGGCGGAAGCGGCCCTCGCCCGGGCAATGGAGGATGTAGCTGCCCGGGATTCTACCCTGGCGGGGCAGGCTGCTCAAATAGAGCAGCTCCTCAAGGACGCCGAATCGGCCAAGGTGGGCGCTGAAAAACTAAGTGCCGCACTTGCCGATGCTGAGAGGAGGATTACCGAGCAAACGCAGCGGCTTTCTGCTGCGGAGGAGAGGGCAGTGGGCTCCGAGGAAAGCTATCTGACCCTTACCCAGGAGCTAGACAGGATCATGGCCGAGGAGCTGAACAGGAAATCGGAGGAGCAGCTGCGGGAAGAGTTTGCCGATGATGTGCTTCCCGCTCTTGAAGAAAATAGTAAGGAATTCTTCAAGAAAGGGTGGGACGAGGCACTCCAGTCCGCTGGGATCCCCTCAGACTCCCCGCTCTTCCGAATGCACGAGTATGTGCCCTCGGCAGAGATGGCACGGGTCGAAGCAGAGGTCGCTGCCGAGGACGAGGCACCAACACCAGTGCAAGCGTCGGTGGATCTGCCCGAGCCGGTGATAGTGGATCTTTCCAAGGACGCCCCGTCGGACCATGCCCTTGATTTTCAAAATGCCCCCAGTCTTCCTGTTGCCGAGGTTCCTGCCCCGCCTGCTCCAGAAGCTCCTCAGTCCTTCCTTGCCGACTCGCCCTCGGCTGATGTTCTGGAGGTGCCTGGAGCCAGATGAAAGCGCCTGGAGCCGGACGAATGTCTTTTCTTTTTGATTGTATCTTTTTTGCTTTTCTTTTGTAGCCTCCGGGGACGCAAAGCCCCTTGTTGCAATGAATCGAATATTTCTTTCCTTTCTCTGTGCACAGTAATGTTTCGTTTTTCTTTCCTTCTGTGTATAATAATTTACAAGTATTTTTGAACTGTCTTCGGGTCATGTTCGCCCGTCCTGGAGGCAAGATCTTGTGTCTGCTTCGGGGACGGGAGTCCTTGTACCTTTTCCCTGGGCCTTGTCCTTCATGGATGCTTGTTTCTGCATTTGCTTCGGGGATAGGAGTCCTTGAACTCTGTCCCCAGGGTCGTACCCTTGCAGGAGGCTTGCTCCCGTATGTGCTTCGGGGACGAGAGTCCTTGAACTCTGTCCCCAAGGCCATACCCTTGCAGGAGGCTTGCTCCTGTATGTGCTTCGGGGACGAGAGTCTTTGAACTCTGTCCCCAGGGCCATACCCTTGCAGGAGGCTTGCTCCGGTATTTGCTTCGGGGACGAGTCTTTGAACTCTGTCCCCAGGGCCATACCCTTGCAAGAGGCTTGCTCCTGTATTTGCTTCGGGGACGAGAGTCCTTGAACTCTGTCCTCAGGGCCATACCCTTGCAGGAGGCTTGCTCCTGTATGTGCTTCGGGGACGAGAGCCTTTGAACTCTGTCCCCAGGGCCATACCCTTGCAGGAGGCTTGCTCCCGTATTTGCTTCGGGGACAGGAGCCTTTGAACTCTGTCCCCAGGGCCTTACCCTTTATCTTCGTTTGGCAAGCTCTTGAGGGAGAGAGTACTTCAAAAGTAATACTTCTTTAGATTCATAACATTCCATGGTCGTATTACAAGTTTTCCACTCATGTCTTCTAATCCGTACGACCCGGCGCCTCCGACTGATATCACTTTGTAAGGCCCTTCCCAGTTAGGTCCCATCTTTCCCTCTGTTGGATCCCGGGTATTGGCCGTTACCCTTCTGAAGACCAGATCGTCTATCCGGAATTCTCGAGTCTTGACCCTCCTGTTGTATAGTTGGGAGATCTTCTCTTGATACTTGGTTATCCTCAAGGCGGCTTCCTCCCTTCTTTCTTCCAGTAGGTCCAGATCCAATCTCAATTGATGATCATTTCCCCCTTCATCGAAAGCTTGGGTCCTTATGGTCGGGAGCCCTACTTCGAGGGGAATGATTGCCTCCATCCCGTAAGCCAGGGAGTAGGGGGTTTCGCCCGTCGATGACCGAGGGGTAGTCCTGTACACCCACAAAATGTTTAACAGCTCTTCCGCCCATTTTCCCTTGGCTTTCTCCAACCTCTTCTTGATCCCATTGATGATTGTCTTGTTGGAGGACTCCGTCTGCCCGTTGGCTTGAGGGTATGCAGGGGTGGAGTAGAAGTTACGGATCCCGAGATGCTCACAGAAAGACTTGAAGCGCCCGTCAGTGAACTGAGTCCCGTTATCCGATACCAGTGCTCGAGGAATCCCAAACCTGACGACTATGTTCTCCCAGACGAACTTTTTGGCGTCTATGTCTCGGATGTGACTCAACGGCTCCGCTTCCACCCACTTGGTGAAGTAATCTGTGGCTACGATGAGGAACTTTTTATTTCCCGGAGCTTTAGGCAGAGGTCCAACCAAATCGAGCCCCCATTGGGCGAATGGCCAAGGGCTGGTGAGGGGGTGTAAGTCCCCCGCAGGTTGCCTGATCGCAGGGGAGAACCTCTGGCACTGGTCGCATTTTGGACATATGCCCGCGCATCCCTTTGCATTCGCGGCCACCAATACCCCTGAGACATAATGCGGTGCGCCATTGATCGCCCCCCAGAGTGCCCCCCACATATTCCTTCATGTACCTCATACAGGAGGTCTTGCACCTGATCTTCTTGGACGCATAGCAAGTAAGGCCCTGAGAAAGACCTCCGGTAAAGCTTCTGATCCGAAGAGACCCAAAATCTTGGAGCTTTGAGCCTTATCTTCCTAGCTTCCTTTGGACACTCCGGGAGATCTCCCGTTGTCAGGAACTTGACAAAGGGATCAATCCAACTGGGCGGCTTGGGTGCGTCCTGGATGACCATCACTTCGAGGTTTCGGTCTATGCAGGATATAGGGAGATACTCAATGGTGATCCTGCGTGATTGGGAGGAGTCCACCGCCGAGGCTAGACAAGCCAGGGCATCGGCATGCGTGTTTTGTCGCGGGACACTTGCTTGATTTCAACCGGCCGAATCTTTGGATCATGGTCGTCGCCTGGTGATGGTACGCCTTCATTCTAGGGTCCCTAGTTTCGAACTCCCCGTTGACTTGATTGACCACCAGCATAGAGTCGCAATGCACGATCAAATTGGTAACCCCGTCGCCTCAGCTAATCGAAGTCCTGAGATGAGTGCCTCGTACTCAGCTTCATTATTCGAAGCCTTGAATCCCAGCCGGATGGCCTGCTCCGCAATAATCCCATCTGGAGAGGTCAGCAAGACACCGATTCCGGACCCCTTACTATTTGACGAACCGTCCACACATAAAAGCCATGGCGATCCTTCAAAATTTGTTGGAGATGCTAAGTTGGGAGGAGGCGGTCCTTCTAGAACAGGATGCTCCCCTGAAAACTCTGCTATGAAGTCTGCCAGTATTTGACCTTTTATTGCAGTTCGGGGTTTGAAATGAATGTCGTGCTCCCCCAACTCCACTGCCCATTTGGAAATCCTTCCGGAGAGTTCGCCCTTCTCAAGATTGCTTTCAAGGGCTGATCGGTCAGGACAGTGATCGGGTGCGCCTGGAAATAATGCCGCAGTTTCCTGGCAGTGGTGACCAAGGACAGAGCCAGTTTCTCCAGGGGTAGATATCTCGTCTCGGCATCAGGAGCGCCTTGCTTATATAGTAAATTGGCTTCTGGCGGTGCTCATGCTCACGGATAAGTACCCGCTCACCGCAAACTCTGAAACTGCCAAGTACAGGAACAGCATCTCCCCCTGGATGGGGACGGACAGGGTTGGAAGAGTCCTTAGGTATTCTTTGATCCCAGCCAGGGCGTCCTCGCACCCCTGGCTCCACATATTCTTCCCAGCACTCTTGATTGCTCCAAAGAAGGGTTTGCATTTATCCGAGGAGCGTGAGACGAAACGGTTAAGTGCAGCCAGCATCCCTGTGAGTTTCTGGACTTCTCGGACAGTGCGAGGGCTTCGGATGTCCAGGATTGCTTTAATCTGATCCGGGTTGGCTTCGATTCCTCGTTGACTAACCAGATATCCGAGGAATTTTCCTGACTCCACTCCGAAAACGCACTTCGCTGCATTCAGCTTCAGCCCATACTCCCTGAGAGTGGAGAAGGTATCCGCCAGGTCTGTCAGATGATCACAACTCCGTTTGCTCTTTACCAGCATGTCGTCTATGTAGACCTCCATGGTGTTGCCGATCTGCTTTTTGAACATCCGATTCATCAGTCTTTGGTATGTTGCCCCGACGTTCTTCAGTCCAAACGGCATCACTTTGTAACAATAAACTCCCTTCGGAGTGATAAATGCGTCTTTTCTTGATCCGGGCATAGAGAGGGATCTGATGATATCCTGCTCGGGCATCCAGGAAGTCCATTCGTTCATATCCGGCTGTGGCATCTACCAGCTGGTCCACCTTTGGCAGGGGGTAGTCATCCTTGGGACATGCCTTGTTTAGATCTGTAAAATCTACGCAGACACGCCATTTCCCCCTTTCTTCTTTGCGCATACTGTATTGGACAGCCATTCTGGGAACTGTATCTCTCGAATGGCATCGGCTCTCAGGAGTTTGTCTATTTCCTCATTGACCGCGTTGGTGTGATGCGGGGCCATACGTCGTGGCCTCTGCTTTACTGGCTTGTGCGACGGGTCAACATGCAGCCTGTGAGTGATTATCTCAGGGTCTACTCCTGTCATTTCCATTTCGTTCCAGGCGAACACGTCTGTATTTCCCCTTAAGAACCTGATCATCTCCTCCTGTTCGGCTGCGGGCATCGAGGTCCCAACTAGAAATACTTCTCTTCTTCTCCTTCAACCAAGGGCACCTTCCGGAGGTCTTCAACCGATCGTTCAGCTGGGTCTACCCGGGGGTCATCCATCCCCGGACGCCCGGACTGTAATTGCTATTTTTCCATGATCTCTTCCGGTGCTCGCCCCTTCTCCTGGCAGGACGCCCCGGCCCGGACGGCCGAATAAAAACAGTTCTTCGCGGACGCTTGGTCCCCCCGGATCTCCATGATACCCTCGGGCGTGGCGAATTTTAACTTCTGGTGGAAGGTGGAGTGCACCGCTCCCAACGCATGCAGCCATGTTCGCCCCATAATCACGTTGTAGGGAGAGTCCGTATCGATCACCACAAACTCAGTGTCGATGACAAAGGGACCAGTGGCAACCGGCAATGTGATTTTACCCACGGGCAAGGCGAATGAGCCGTTGAACCCGATGAGGGGTGTTTTGACTTTGGTGAGGTCTTTGGGGCCAAGACCCATCCGTTTCAAGTTTCGAAGTACATCACCTCCGAGGAGCTCCCTGAATCTATCAAAATTCTCTTGACATCGAATTTCCCTATCTTCGGGGTCAAGACAAGGGCGTCGTTATGAGGAATCACCACGCCTGTCAAATCCGCGTCGGAGAAAGTAATGCCAAGCTCACCCATCCTGGCCCTTTTACTTGATGGTCCCACATCACCCTCGGCTACCTTTCTTGTAAAAGCTACCCTCTTGAGGTCGGACTCGAGCTCCTTGGACGTGGGGCGCTCCAGCGGACATATATGAATGACGTCTATGACGTTGTCTGGTTCCTCGGCGGGGCAAGGGCTCGTCTCTCTTCTGGCCTAGGCTCTATGTATTCTTTCAAATGTCCGTCTCGGACCAGGCTTTCCAAGAATGATTTGAACACCCTGCAGCTTTCGGTGCGATGCCCGACATCCCGGTGATATGAACACCTAACTTTTTGATCACGGGTGGAGGGGTCGCTCTGCATCCTGGGCGGCCATTTGAAGAACGGCTCGTGCTTGATTTTATGGAGCAACCTGAAGATGGGTTCCTTGAAGACCGTGTGAACTCCTCTGGACGGACCCCCTGGGTGGGGTAGTAATCCTTTCGGGGAATATCTTCGCGTTCATTCTCCTTTCTCTTGGGTTGGAGGGCTCGGCCTTTGTTGCTTTCCCATCTCGTCCTCGACCCTCGAGTACTTGTTGATCCGGGCCATCAGTTCCCCCATATCCGAGGGAGTCTTCTTGGTCAGGGATCGGTATAGGTCTGTGTCCCTCGCCAAGCCGAGGCGGAAAGATGCTGCTGCCATGACCTCCGAGCAGCCTTTTAGTTCATTGACCTCCTCCCAGTATCGGATGGCGTACTGGCGAAGAGTCTCGGATTCCCTCCATCTGAGGGTCAATAATGATCCAATGTCCTTGGGCCGCTTACTCCCCGTGATGAATCGGGTTAGGAACTGCCTTGTCAATTCTTTCCAGGACCCAATACTGTTTGGGGGAAGCGTCTCGAACCACCTCATCGCAGAGTCTCCCAAGCTCATAGGGAACACCCTGCATAGAAACCGTTGGTCCGAATGATAGAGGGACATCATCTGCTTATATTGTCTGATATGGGCTTCGGGATCGGACCGCCCATCATAGGTTTTGAACCGTGGCACGACGAACTTTCTTCAGACCTCCATCTCACTGATTTCCCTCATGAAGGGTGTTTGCATGACTTCGTCCTCGTCCTCGGCCTCGTCCTGGACAGTCTTACCCTTTCTTCTGGAGTCTAATCGGGCTCTGAGATCGACTTCTTCCCTGACGGGATGCCTCCTGAAGTCCCTGGGTTCATTGGTAAGCCCCTCGTTTCTTGGGCGTCGTGTAGATTGGGTTGAGTCCTCCTCGGATTCATCTCCCTTCCTCTGTCTGGACAAACCTCGTCAGAGGTCGTCCAGGGCCAATGGCCTCGCTTTCCTGGAATGGTTGTCAAGATGATGTTCGCCGGCTCTGGGTCGCTTCGGGGCCCTGGAGCTTTCTGCTTTGTGGTCTAGGTGGTTTCTTAGATCCTTTGTCTCCGCCTCTTGGACGGGGAGTCCTCGGGAAAGGAATGAATCCCTCGACCCTCCGCCTGAGATGGCAAACTCGTCGAGCCGGCTAAGGACGTTTACATTGTCCTTCTCCAGCTGACGTAACCTATCGCCAAATTTTTCTTCAATCACCTCTGCCAATTGACGAGCCAAGGGGGCTGATCCTCCTGACCTGATCCTCATACTGGTTTGAGGAGTTACCCCCCTTGACCGAGTAGAGGCACTTTTATTCGTATTGGTGCGATCCCTCCCTCCGTGATGGCAGGGAGCTTGTAACTCATGATTCCTTTGGTGGGGTCCTTTCCCTTTCTGTCTGGTGTTCACCATGGTCACTGTTCTTTACAGAGACAAAACTAGGAAAATTAGTCGCTTCCCATAGATGGCGCCAGATTGTGCGTGCAAGATCCTGCACAATATAAAAATATTGGGAACAGATCTCTCCCCTGGTGAACTTTGAGTGAGCCGATCGAGTGGCCAAACACGCTGCTTGAGACAGCCTGCAAGGTACGGTGGTAACCTGGAACGGCAACGGAAGATCCTGGGAAAGGAAGATCGATCATGTACGTGTGAAAGGTTTTCCTGGAATAAAGAGGAACAAGTTAGAAGGGTGCCGGAGTGTGTTCTGGCGTATCCCCTCCGACGGTCTAGTCAGTCTTTGAATGAGAGAGAGGAAGAAGAAAACACTTAAAAAGATGTATTGTAGTAGAGAGTTTGTGATTGCATACCCGCTTTGCCTTTTGGGAGGAGTATTTATACCTTAAAAGCTCATGATTGCTGTCAGTGTGGTCAGTAGGTGATCATTAGGCACAGGTAGCGTGTGTATTGATTTTGATGAGGAATGTCTTCTCTAATTGACTGCTCGGGGTCCCGAGCAATCAATGCTGAGTCGTCGGGATGCCGACGGTACAATACGCTCCTCTCGGGGAGGATGCAATAAATGCTCTGTAATAGGAGTATTTATTGCCTTTCATTTCCGAGCCTTACCGCATTGAATGCGGTCTCATCAACAGAAGGGTGCAATTAATTGTTTGCTTTCCCAAGCCGCGTGTCAGCAACGGCATGCGGTTTGTCTGTCTTTGATGTGACATCATTTGCCACGCGTCCATCCCCTATTGGCTGTGACCTCTGTATTCCAGTATGTTCTGACATTAATTGTGTAAGACGAGGTCATGATGAGCAGCCTAGACTAGACTAGGCTAGTGACCTATACGTCAATAGCTTATCCCGGAGTAGATGAAGCGTCCAGGACGGAGTAACTTTCGGCACCGAGGAAAGGCTCGTCTCGGGGACCGAGGGAGGTATGCGACCGAGGTACATAGATGACCGAGGACACGTGTTGGTTGTAAAATATACTGCCGAGGACACGTGTTGGTTGGTACCTCGGGGGCGAGGACATTCATCGCCGAAGGTGCTTGATCCAAACAACAGTGTTTTAGCAAAACCGAGGACACGTGTCTTCATCATAGGGCATTTCATAAAAGTCCCATCAATTTTCAATGTTAATTTCATGATAGTGGGTGTCATGGATGTTTAAATTTTCAATTATTCGTAAATTTTGATTATATTTTATCTTACTCTATTCGGTCTTATTAAGCGGCGCAACTCAAAAGAATCAGATAGGCCAACAAAAAATCTTTTAGTATTTCATAAAAAAATCGGATAGGAAGAAAGAATACCTACAAAATTTTAGTATCCCCCCCCCACCACACACACACACATATATATATTAATCTTTAAAAATTAAAGGGTTAATTATAAATTGTACCCCGAAAGATCATTTAAATTTTAATTTGTATCCCTAAAGATTAAAAATCTCAATTTACACTCTCAAAGATAAAAATTTGTATTAATGTGTACCCCCAAAGATCAAAAATCTCAATTTGCACCCTCAAAGATAAAAATTTATATCAATGTACACCTAAAACTAATCGTCGTCAGTTTGTTGCTTAAAATTAAATTAATAAATTATATCTAAATCCCCTCATACTTGTTACTTAATCATTTGAACTCATTCACATTTAGAATATTACTCCTACATCTCACGACGTTTGTGCATGTGTAACACGTAACCCCCTTTTTGTTGATATCTATTAATATAACCATTAAAAAATATAATGTTATTCTAATAAAAAATTATAATTTCATATTATCCTTTATGATTTTATCCTAACATGAAATTAGAATTTTTTATTATGATAAAATTATATTTTTTAACAGTTATATTAACTGATACCAACTAAAAAGTGTTACGTGTTACACGTGTATAAATGTCATGAGATGTATGAATAATATTCTAAATGTGAAAATATTCAAATGATTAAGTGACAAGAATAAGGGGATCTAGGTATAATTTATCAATTTAATTTTAGGCAACAAACTGACGGCAAATAGTTTTAGGTGCACATTGATACAAATTTCTATCTTTGAGGGTGTAAATTGAGATTTTTGATCTTTGATATGCACATTAATACAAATTTCTATTTTTGATGGTGCAAATTAAGAATTTTGATCTTTGCGGTGCACATTGATATAAATTTCTATCTTTAATGGTGTAAATTGAGATTTTTTATTTTTGGGGGTATAAATTGAGATTCGAACGATCTTTCAAGGTGTAATTTACAATTAACCTAAATTAAAATTCAAAAATTTTAAAATTCTAATATTTTATTAATATTTATTATTTTTTTATATATGATGTATTGATGTTTATGATTTTTTTGTTGTGTTTTATTTTAATTGTGTATGTAATCAATTAAATGGACTCGTCGTTATATTTATCCACAAAGAAAAAATAGAGAATTAAACACATCCCATCACCATCTCAATTTCAACGCTTAGTTTTCATGTCACCTGTCCAACACCTCTACCGTTAGCATCATTACAATGACAACCTTTTCAAGCAGCACTGACAGATCCGGTTTCAAATGCAACCAAAAATAAGTCATAATGCCTAAGAAACTATTAGGTGCATCTACTTACACAAATTGGAAGATATTATGGTGGGCGAAAAAATGAGAGAGAGGTAATGACCATCAAATGGGCATTTCACTCTGGCAGCCAAGGTCAACTCCACTCACAATTAGGATCAACCCCTCCCTTCCCCACCCCCCCCCCCCCCCCACCCACCCACCCACCCCACCCCACCACAACAAAAAACGTCATTTCAACACCATCAGCACCTATCAACTAGATAAAAGAGCATAAAGCGAGACTCAGACAAAAGCCCGATATTAGAAAATCAAAATCAACAACCAAACACTCAAAACCCCTCTGGCGCCAGGCTGAGTCTCGCGGCGTGAGGCAAGGATTAGAAGATGGTGCTTGATCAGTGAACCAGGCATGAGAGGTTTGATCCACTGAAAAAAAAAAAAAGGGGGCAAATTCTAGTTTATTCTCTCGTGGTTTATTCCTTGAGCAGATAATTCTTCTATGCTTTAGAAGTAAGAACATGATCCCATGTGCTTATCGACTAAATTACATTTATTAAGTTTTTCGTTAGAACAATCGGAAGTGATGAAGACGAGCTGGCGATTGACCAATGAAATAATCAAGGTCCTCCAAAATAAATATAATCAAATGTCAAAAATAACCATCTTACACTATGTTAAAAGCTTTCTAAGCTTCAAATCTTCATTTCGTTCAGAAGCTATTGTTTGGACTTTGGAGCTAGTATGGAGTTGGACTTGCTGCTTACCGGAGTTGGAGGAAGGAAACTACCATAAAAAAAGGTAATTTATTGAAATATGTTTTTCTTATTCTAATTATTTTTATTTAAAATTTTTGTAACAACTTTATAATAATATTTTGTTAGAATTGGATGTCATAATTGAGCAACTCAAGGGCAGGGGAGTCTATGGATTTGAGGTTTAGTATCCAAATACGTGTGTGGGCCTAAAACGATAATCAAAGTGGTTGATTCCGATAAACCGATGAAGGGAAGATTGTATTAAGACTAAAAATTGTGAATTTTGTGCATGGTATTATCTCATTTTAGTTTCGGACATCTCAGCTAGTATGCCTACCACTCTAAATGATGATGAATTTAAAAAATTGAGCAATAGGATGACGATGAATGAAACTAATCAAGAGGTCGTGAAGTTGGATCAAGTGGCCATGAAGTCTATGTTAAAAAGAATGTTCATTGTGCCTATAATTTATTTGGCAGTGTTGGTTTTAGTCTTAAGGAAGAACTAGAAACATGTTGTCTATGCTTTGAAGGCCTTTTTAGTCTTTAATGTAATGTGAAGATGTAATATCTAATGGAATGTTTATGCAATATTTGTAATGTTAACCTATTCCATGTAATGAACAACTATTTGACACAATAGAACACGTTTTGCTCATAAACATCTATGGATTGCTGGACATATAAATACCAAATGCTCACAACCATCTGCTACTTATATCATGGTCAATACAAATTTTCAAAAGAGCAAAATACTGACAACCATCTACCCATATAACCAAAAAAAACATAGATGTTGAATACAAACAAAAGAGCACATAAACTGTTACTGATTGATATAACATAAGACAAAAAAATATTCAGACTGAATTTTGGTCATTTATTGGCCCTAATTCCACCCAATATGCTGGATATAGTTGCTTTGCCACTAACTGGACCACCCACTTGTTGCACTGTACACATTCCTTGTAGACTGAATAGGTGGAGATTGCACTAGCTTGAGTGGGCCTTTGTGCTGCACTAAACTTCCAAAGTATATTAAACTTGGACCTTTGTGTTGCACTAAACCTCTGCCAACGACACCACTCCCAGAACCAGTCCTCTCAATACCACCAGCCCTCTCAATACCTCTCCCAACTGCACCACTCACAGAACTTCAATATGTTGGATAATTTCTCCTCTTTTGTAGGTTAGACATTGTGCATTCGACTGAATGGCTAAGATTAGTGGATAGACAGTGTATATTTGAGAGTATTATACTACTTTTATAATCACCATTAACGAAGTGAGCCGTGCAGTTTAGTCCATAAGCACAGCGGGTGATGCACTTATTTCCAAAGCATTAAACTCATGGTTTACATAAAACATGAAAGAATAAGAAATGAGCAAGTTTCTAGTCAACAATAAGTTCCGATGCTTTGCACCATGGTCCCCACTCGCAAACAGGTGTGTAAAATAAAACTGATACACCACAGCAGCACACTTCAAAACTGGCATTTCCCCATACTCCGCCAAGTGGTGCACATGATACTTGATACTTTATCCCCTTCCAGAAAAGAGGATCCCACCAAGACCACCACCAAAAATCTATACAGTTGAAGACCTCACCACGCTACCACCGACCCAATCCACAGTATAACAAACAAAATAATCATAAACAACGAACAAGAAGAATCATCCATTTCAGAAAAAACAATCAAAACAACATATATAAATAATCCACTCTCTTGCATCATCTGTTTAACACAAAATCTTTTAATAGAAGGGGCAAAATTACACACAACCTCTTTTTATATCTTCCATTGTTGCAAGCAATGATCCTTCTTTGTCTTGGGGGAAATGAAAGGTTATACAGGGGGAGGAACCATCCCACCAACCCCCAAGTAAATGAAAATAAGTTTTAATCCTGTGTCTCTAGCACAAGAGCAAGATACTTCAAGTTTTCAAAGTAAAACGAAGGGGTGTTTTCAAATATAATCAAGGAAAATTTTTGCTCCCAACCAGGAGATTTCAACACTAAGAAAGGCAAGCCTATCCCATTTTTCTGCCCAAAGACCATGATTTCACTAGATATTCAAGTTGCTACCACCACATTCCATTAGGATGATTTCAATGACAATCTTGATACTTACCCCTCAACGCAGTACGAAGTTAACGAAAATGAGTTTTACGTTAACGGATTCGGGTCATAGTCGATTTAACCAGTCATATAAATTTGGCACATGGATTGACATGAATTCGGGACTATATACAATTAGATCAAAGGTGGGTTAATAAGTTGTAAGGGACTTTAGATACCACAAGAACCCACAAGACCCATTATTACCACCACCCCCACCCCACCCCCACAATATACAGCTTAGAAGGAATTGCTTCCACGTTGCTTTGTAAACAACATAGGCAAAATCTTAATTGAGTTAGATCTCCATTCATCGAGAATCTTTTGGTGGATAGATGGAATAAATACATAATCATCAGAATTACGAGCGCACAATAAGTGCCCCCAAATTCTAATATACATGGTCATTATTGCTTGCTGAGCTTCACAATGCACAATTCTTAGAAGTTAAATTTGGATAATAATTAGAATTTCCAAAGCCATAAAGCACGGATTCCACAGAGAGAAAACCCAACATTGCCAACAGTTATTATCTACAACCATCAATCCCATAGAAGGGTTTTCCCAAAATCACTAATGAAAATTAATACACCAAAAAAACCTTACCACTTTCAGAAATCCTAATCATTCTTGTCATCATCATCCTCAGCTTGAACTCGATTTAGATGGAAATGGCCATGACAATTAGCCACCAATTTCCTCGCCGGCGTCGCATCAACAACCGTCGCCGATGACATCTCCATTTGACAAACCCTAACAGCCCCAAACAACCTCTCCGGCAATTCCTCCTCACTCTGACCCTCAACAAGAAACCCCATATCAATAGTCACCGCAGTCACATATCCCAAAGCCAAATGCAAAATCGCACTCGCAATAGCCGAGCTCCCAACATCAACATCAATCTCAAGATAATTTTCACCTCTAAAATACCGACAATTCAAAGCCCGACCAAGCAAACAGGCCGAGTAATTCCCCACAGCAGCCTTCACAATCCATGGGCCTTTGATAATTTTGTTCACAATTTTGAATCGATTGTTCCGATACTGATCATCGCCGTTTATGAACTTGTAGAGGAGTGAACCGGGCTGAACGGGCTCATCGAGAGTGGAGAAATAAAAGACCGCACTGTAATGATCTCGGCCCGGAACTTGAAGATTGACGGCGATGATGAACGATTTCAAGGACTGACCGTGGGACTGGGCTTTTCTAAGACTGGTTATTACTCGATTGTCGGGACGAGAAAGTACGTGATCAAGCTTTCCGTGGGGCGATTTCAGCCAGTCCACGGCGACGGTGTGGAGGAGAGATGAGCCGGTGGAGGATTTTTGCTTCTTGGAGAAGTAGTTTGGTTCCCGGAGATTGAAGAGGTCGCCGGGCGGTGAGGCCCAGCCGTTGGATCCTTTGTCGAGGTCCACGTGTTTGAGAGATCCACCGTTGATCGTTTCTTGGATCCAATCGGGGGTTGTCGCGGCGGCGGTAGTGGTGGCGGAGGTGGAGGAGCTCCGGTGTTTTTGCTTTTGCTTTGGGCACATTTTTCCTCTCTCTCTCTCGTTTCTCTCACTCTATCTCTCTAGTTCCACACTCTCTCTCTGCAATTGTGTATTTAACGCAGCAGTCTGTTGGGTTGGTGTGGGGTGCTCCCGCCGCGAAATTTACTGTACTCGGTAAATACACGTCGGAAGTGAAAATACATTTTTGACCTTGAATTTCTCAAGGTATTACTAGAGAACCATTTTCCTCCACATGCCAGCAAATAGAGATTGTTACAAAATATCATGGCTGGGATTTGGGGCAAAAAAGGAAAGTATCTTATTATTTGGATTACCAAAAATTACTTCCTATAACAAATGTTGAGGTTAGCGGTTCGTCTAAAGTTCACCGTCTCGTTATTGGATATTATAGTTGTGAATTTGATGAAACTCTGTCATTCCCCTCCCTATAATAATATCTAATCAAAAATTAAATAAATATGTAATGAAAATCTTTTATTTTATGATAGTTACCGACAACAAAATCAAATCCTATACTAACAACTTAAATAAAAAGAAAATCCCTTATAAACACCTATATTTATGCATATACAAGTATGTACATGTGTATATCTATATGTATGTGAATAATAATGTTGTTGATCTTCCTTATTTAGGAGCTTTGTCATATTAATATTTGGGCTTTTATTATTATATATGGATCTTAAGTACTAATTATATCTAGAGGGAACTTATAATCATTACATTCATGCCTAAATTTTATTTAAATGTTTGTGATTCCAAAATCTACTCGTAACAACGTGCCAAAAAGTAGAATGCGAGAAATTCATATTTTTCATATTCGACTATAAATTAAGTAGTGAGGATGAAAAAAAAAAACATACGCTATCTTGTTCGTGTTCCCATCTTTCCTGCTGCCATCTCTAAAGCAAATGCCCCCACCTCCCGCGCAACCCCGACAGATAGAGCACTTAACCAACCTTTAGATTGAATAAAGTGAATAAGTTAGTCACCTCACCTCTATTTCTTACCCCGCCCATTGCAGATTTGACGAAATTATTCATATATTACTCGAAACTTCGATTGTAAATAACATGAGAAGTTTGAAGATAATCAAAATATATGCATTTCTATTTATCAAATAATCTATTTTAGCCTTCCTTTGAAATGAAATTATAAGTTGGGCCTTATTTTGTTGATGCATTAATTTGTTATAACGACAAAAATGTGATGTTACACACAATGATAAAGTGTCGCGTTTAAAAAAAAATGGAATAATTGAGGTTTGAATGTCTATCCTAATCGTTCAATTAAACTCAATAAAATCATAAACACAGTTATTTAGAGTCCGCTATATAAATCATATTTATCTATTATCCTCTATTACAAGTCATTTTTTTTATTAGATCATAAGTTATCGTATATTTTTTAGATAAATCACAGTAGCACCTACTATAAATTACTGTAATTACAAAGACACCCCTTTAAATATCTTAAATATTGTCGACTTCCTTTTTCAGGTTTTGTCTGGTAACAAAGTGAGAAAGAAAGATTGTTTTGATTTGGAATATAACTTAACCTATAATTTTGTTCATTGACAATTTGAGTATCCAATAGGAAAACTTTACTGATGTAATCATATTTTGAGATTGTCTCCAACAGCACTAAAGGTAGGGTATTATGTGAAACTTATATATAAATTACGAGAGAGGTTAGTATTTTTCAAATAATTGAGGGAATACCTCTATAATTAGGTCAATCTACAGGGCATGTCATTGTAATTTACCCTATCTTTTTTTCATTATTACATTTAAAGTTATTTTAAGTTTACCTTTACTTCTCACATTCCCATTGATAGAGATCAAATCACTTTTTTGCATTACTAGTGATTTATAAACATGGTCAAATCAGCCAAGCCAATAGCAAAGAAAAAAAAATCAAATAAATCGATTTTCTCTTAATATCTCTCATATTAATGTCACTTCTCCAATTTCATGGACATGTACTCAATTCTAATTATATCTTGATTTTATATTTTATCCCTAATTATTATGATAAAATTAATTATACCCACTTTTATACTTTTATCTTTTTTTTTTACACCTATTTGACTTTTAAATTATTTTAAATTCTTTTATAAGGACTTTTGAACTCATTTATTAATAGTACAGTAATATATAATTATTTATATCTATAAAGAAGTAAAGTTCTATATATGTTAAATTGCTATATATATATATATATATATATATATATATATATATATATATAGTTATCAAGTTGAATTCTATGGTTAAATATATGTTATCTTTTATTTTTTTGCAAATATTACAAGTGATCTAATTAATTTATTAAAAAAAATAAAAATTAATAATTTTATAATATAATTAGAGACGCAAAAGCCTAAAGAGGTCAAAACTATATCTAAATAAATGACAAATTAGTTACTCAAAAATTTATAGAATAAATTAATAATTAAAATACGAATTAATTATTTAACACTTAATTTATTATTTAATTAAATTATACAGATAATTTAATTTTTTTATAAAAAAATATAATTTAAATTTATTTACACACAACGTATGTCATGTAAAAAAAAATAAAAACAAGCAACTCATAAAAGAAATAAAAATACATATTTTTTTCTACATTGCATCCAGTCAATACAATCAAAGATTGACATAATCATGTCCATGACACAATGGTGTGCATGAGATACAGATTTAGCTAACAATCGTGTGCATGACAATTTCTGTGGAAAAAATTGCTTTGAGAAGTACTTGAATCTAACAATCTGTCCTAATCCATCGTTGTTGAACTAGTACTGGAGGAAAAAAAAAAAAAACTAGCACTGATTTTTAAATAAATTCAATTAATAAATTAAGTCAAAGAACTAGGTCCAAACGATTTTAATCTTAAAATTTTGCTGGGAACCACGGATCTGGAGGATACCAAATTGGTGACCAAATTTCTAATTATTTTTAACGAATTTTATTAAATTCTTTTTTTCTTCAAGCAAAAATAAAAAAAGTGAACATTTGTTGACTGTTTTTAAAAGTGATAGATTTGTATTTTCCTTTGAGAAAAAAATGTATACTTAAAATGTTTTTGGCCAAAAAGAAAAGCTACTATCAAAAGCGTCTTGACAACTTATATTATTTTGGTATTAGAAATTCTCTCTTAAATTATGTGAATAATTAAAAAAAAAAAGGAGAATTATACTCAGACCCCCTAAAATTTATCACTTAATAATTTAGACTTCTAACATTTGAAATATTACACATAAACCTCTTAAATTTTGTATACGTATAACACTTAAATCTCTGTCGTCAATGTCCGTTAGTAAATTATACTCAAACTTCCTGAAATTTATAATTATGTAATATTTAAACCCCTTAAATTTAAAATATTACACTTTGACCTTTTATTAGTTACAAATTAACAAAATCTATTAAACGACCAAATTAGTCTAATT
Source organism: Ilex paraguariensis (assembly GCA_963454935.2). Lineage (NCBI taxonomy): Eukaryota > Viridiplantae > Streptophyta > Magnoliopsida > Aquifoliales > Aquifoliaceae > Ilex > Ilex paraguariensis. The sequence goes on along the minus strand of CAUOFW020003992.1, from coordinate 465,931 downwards.
AAAGATTGAAGATATTGTGTTTTATTACAATTTAATTATTTATTTGATTTTTTAGTTTTATTCCAATGATAGTATTATTGTATACTAATTATAATTTTTTTAACAAAAAAATGAATTTTAATTTTAAATTTTATTTCAGTAAATAAAATAATATAATATAAATTTTGGTTATAAAATTTAAAATATTTGATATTCTATATTTAATTGGATTATTTTTTTTATTTAAGTATAATATTTTAAACTTGAGAGATCTAAATATTACACATATACAAATTTTAAGGAGTCTGAGTATAATTTACTAATAGAAATATTAGCGGATATTAGTAGTAAGGTTTTAAGTATTACGTGCATACAAACATCAGATGGTTTGTGTGTAATATTTTAAATATTAATAATCTAAATGATTAAATTACAAACTTTAAGGGGTTTAGGTGTAATTCTCCCTACAAAAATCTGTATGAAATAAATCTTCTCAGGGACATTTTGGTATTTTTATCAACGCTGCTACGACGTTAACTCTTTGACAGTGTGTTGAACCTTTTGACTTCATAGTTTTTGCTGATTTGCCACGTAGAGCATTCACTAGTAGTGCACGTAAAGTTTTGGGTAATTTATATTTTACACCCTTAAAATTATAATTGCATCTTTAAAATTTTAATCGAGTTTGGATTCAATTTTTTCATCCAAATCTAATAACTGGTTGCAATAGAAGGATGTCATATGACTTGTTTATCAAGGTATATTTGTTAAACAAAAAAATCTCTCACTAAGATATATAGGTATTTATCTCTTTATCTCACGTTACCTTTCACATTTTCATTTTATATCTATTTTTTTAAGATTGATATCTTTCTTTTTCTCAAAATCAAACGAAACGAATTAAGGTTTTGTTACATATGCTTGAGGATTGTTTCACCCAAAAATTGTCCATTTACCCAAGTCTCTTGTTGGACCTAGAAAGTCATTTTGTCATAATTAATAAGTCAATTAGGAAGAATGGAATAAGTTGAAATTAAATAAGAAGAAAGGTTTAATTGTTGTAATTAAAACTTTAAAAACTAGATAAAAAAATAGGTTACATTCTTTAAAGGGATAATTTATATTTCATCCGTTCCTAAATATCTGTCGTTTAAGGTTTTTGTACAAGGAATAAGGAAACTATTAAATAGTTGTAATATGAGTAAAAAATAATTACACAAGACTAAAATACTTTTATTCAATACGTATTGGAAAAAAAATAAATATGAAAGACACTTATCCTCCACCTAATCTAATGCATTGAAAAGTTAAGGATAAATTTGGAAGAAAAAATATTAATTATATTTTAATTTCATTAAACAACAGATATTATAAAACAAAAAAAATTACGTAAAATAACATATATTTAAGAAGAGAGTAAGTAATTTATTTTAAAGTATTTTGTGCAAGGAGTCAATGCCGACCAAAAAGTAAAGGAGGCTTGAAATTGACAAAATGCCAACGCATTAAACCAAAGAGTTGTGGTTGACGGGAGCTAACGGCAAACGTAACGGCAACAAAAGTTTCTAAAGCAAAAATAGTTGACAAAGGCGAAAGTCTCAACAGAAAAAGTAGTTGAAATCCAGGTGAGTATTTCTCAATGTTGGGTCTAACACTTACATCACATGAGACCATCGTAATGGAAAGTCAAACTATTACCTAAATTTAAGTAAAAAACGTAATTTAATATACACCTCTCTAATAGATAAATTTAAATTTAAATAAAAACAAACTTAAATTTAAAAGAGGATAAAATATGACCATTAAATCTTTAAAAGAATATAAAATCTCACCATTAAAAATTTGAGTATGAAATTGAGTCTCCTTTTATTTGACTAAAAAAAAAATAAGTCTCCTTTGATTTATTATGAATTTGAATTTAATAGTGGAGAAGATTTTTAAGAGTGTTTTTATCTAAATTTAAATTTGAATTTAAAAAAAGTAAAAATCGGAGATGCTCTCAATATTACCACCAAATGTAAAACAAGTGGGGTCACCTTGTCCATTTGTTTATTTAATATTAGATAGTTATACCATGTGATACTATTGATGTATTGTAACTATTTTACCCAATATTTACACCTATCATAGTTATGACCCATGTAAAATTTTATTATTATTTTATTAATAATTTTAAATTAATTAAATTTAAATAATCTTCTTCTTCTTTTTTTTTTTTTATCTGTTTTGATTGTGTTATCAATTTCTCTTTTCTTCTCAGGTTTCAAAAACTTATCTTTCTTATAGACTCAACTGCATATGGGTTAATTAATTTAATTTTTGTAAAATTTAATTATTATTTATTTAATTTTGCTTGTATACATCATATATATTAATTTTTGGTCTTTTATGTTTAATAAACTTTAAAGCATGCAACATCATATAAATAAACAAAAATATATCAATTCATTTTAATCAATTGAGAGAAAAAATAAACTTGTTAAAATGTTCATTTAAAAAACAATTTGTTAACTCTGCCCTTGAACCCTTATCTTATGGTGTGTTCTTGCTGTAAAGTTGGAAATTATTTTTCGTTCTTGAAGGTAGCATTCTTTTTCTTAATTTATGAATTTGAAATGATGGTGAAATATATTTAATGATGGGTCTCATTGTAACGTTAATGAATTCATTATCATATCATTGGTAACAACTCATTATGTCCTCAAATTATGTTCATAAATTATATCCCAATAGCATTGATCTTTCTATTAATGTTGATTTATTTAGCTTCCATATATTTAGGGAGTAGTTATTGAGTTGATATGATATGTTATTGTTTAGCTTATTTTTAGGTGGAGAAGTCGGGTTTCCTTAGGTTTTCTTTGATATTTCTATGGTTTGTACGCAATTGATCGGGGGGGAAATTAATAAGAAAACAGAGAACTTGTTCTCAAACACCGCATTACTCAGATTGAACTTGTGTTCAGACTGGAGAATTCACCTCTAAGAACTACAGCTTTCATCATTGGTGTTTTCATTGAGAGGGGTCCTTCAACCTTTTCTCGGAAGCCATGAACGAAGCTTGTTTTTTGAATTATGGTAAAAAGACCAGCATCACACAAGGAGCGAATTGAGAACCTGGAATTGAGCATGCAGGTCATCACTTTGGAGTTGTAAACCAAGTAACCAGGAGACTCAAAAGCGAATCGCACAAGTGGAACAGAACATCCGACGAAGCCTTGGTAACAAAGGCTCAGAAGGGTCGCACAAAGATCGCACAAGTAAAACGATGGTGTCAGATTCAGATGAAGATGACTCTGATAAAACAAAAGAGTCCGATAGCAAGTCGTCATCAGCCGAAGAAAGCAGCACTCAGCGTAGTGGTAGCAAGAAGGACAATCACAAGCACAAGATGGTCTTTCCAAACTTTAAGGGAGAGGATCCAATCTCGTGGCTAACTCGTGCCAATCAATATTTTGAATTTCAGGAGATTGAACGCTCGGAGAGGGTTCGATATGCCACCTTTTATCTAGAAGGAGAGGCCAATGTCTGGTGGTAGTGAATTTCGTGGATTTATTGCAAGAAGAAGAAATCAATTCGGTGGAAAGATTTTGAAAGGGGGATGTTCATCCGATTTGGCCCAATCGAGTATCTAAATTATGATGAAGCTTTATCACATGTGAAATAGGTAAGAAGCTTGCGCGAATACCACAAAGAATTTGAAAAACTAGCTACTCATGTACATGGTGGCCTGGGAATGCCCTCATAGGCGCGTATGTTGGAGGTCTCAAATCTGACTTATCTAAGGTCGTGAAGGTGGCCAGGCCCAAGACGATCCAGCAAGCCATGGAAGCCGCCAGAATTGAAGATGATCGTATTGCTGATAACCGCAAAGGGTGGAGAAGCGAAGCGGGTAAAACAAATTCTAAGCCGATGGGTATAAGCTCACCACTATCCAAACCACCGCCTACGGGAGTTAAGAAGTTGATGTGGGATAAGATGCAAAAGAAGCGGGAGAAGGGCCAGTGTTTTAATTGCGATGAGAAATTTGTTCCAGGACATCGTTTCAAAGTGTCACGAGTTTTCCTGATTGAACCTGCTCACAACGAAGATGAGGCTGAGGAAAATCATGAAGGGCCGAATGAAGAAGGAGGTGGTTGTGATTCGATAAAAGGGCAAGATGCAGAGATATCTGCTCAGGCCTAGGTAGGGGTCAAGGGACCGCGAAATCATGCGCGTTCATGCCTGGATACATAATTGACCAATTACGATACTAGTTGATAACAAATCTACGCATAACTTTATCAGGTGTGATTTGGCAGAGAAGCTCAAGCTTCCAATGGAATCAATTGAATCCTTTAGTGTCCGCGTTGCTAATGGAGAAAAACTGATCTGTGATGGTTTGTACAAGGACGTGCCTATTTGGCTACAAGGTATTAAGGTTAGAACGGATTTGTTTGTCTTACCATTGGTGGGCCTGGATGTTGTACTGGGAGTGTAGTGGTTGGAAGGCTTGGGAAGAATGGTGTCCGATTATGCAAAAAGGATCATGGAGTTTGCATGGGGGGACAGATGAGTCACATTGTAGATGCAGGATGGCCTAGGTTTAGAGGTTGATCAAGTTGAAATGAGGAGCATAAAGCGGATGCGGCAAGATGGTGCACAGTGTTACACTATTTACTTTGCTATTTTCGGTGATGATGTAGCGTCTAGAGAGGGGGAATTTGCTGTCGAGATTCAAGGAATTTTCTATGGTTTTGGTCGAACCCAAGGAGCTGCCTCCTCAACGGTCTTTTGATCATGCTATTCCATTACTGCCTGAAAGCCGACCAGTGAATGTGGGTCCCTATAGATATGCATACTTTCAAAAATTTGAGATTGAAAAACAAGTCAATGAGATGCTAGACAACGAGTTGATTCGGCCTAGTAATAGCCCATTTTCTTCCTCGGTTATTCTTGTCAAAAAAAAAAAAAGACTAGCCTCGGCGATTTTGCACGGACTATAGAGCTCTCAATCGGGCCACGTTAAAGGACCGTTTTCCTATCCCAACTGTTGATGATATGATTGATGAGCTTGGCGAAACTCAGTTCTCTTCAAAATTGAATCTACGTGTATGTTACTATCAGATTCAGGTTAAGGAGGAAGATATTCACATGACGGCATTCCACACACACAATGGTCATTATGAATATCTCATAATGTCATTTGGCCTATGCAATGCGCCATTGACATTCCAATTTGCAATGAATACTATCTTTAAAGATTACTTGCGACGGTATGTTATCATTTTTTTTTGATGATGTACTCGTATACTCACGAAGTTGGCAGGAGCATTTACAACATCTTCGGACAGTTTTTAAAATTTTGATGAGCAACAAGTTTTATGTCAAAGCTTCCAAGTGTGCATTTGGGCAAACTTAAGTGGAGTACCTGGGCCATATCATCTCACAGAATGGTGTTAGTATGGATGAACGTAAGGTGGAAGCCATGAGACCATGGCCACAGCCGAAAAACATCACTGCTTTACGGGGGTTCCTAGGCTTGACATGCTACTACCGCAAGTTTGTGGAAAGGTATGGATTAATTGTGAAACCACTTACTGACATGCTAAAGCGAGATGGGTTTAGGTGGATGGCTGATAGTCTTCAAGAGTTCGAGCTGCTCAAGGAGGCTGTGTCACGAACTCCGGTTCTTGCGATGCCAGACATTAGTATGAGTTTCAAAGTCCATACGGATGCAAGTGATATCGGCATTGTTGTTGTGCTGGTCCAACAAGGGAGACCTTTGGCCTATCTTAACAAGGCGTTGGGATCCTCTAAGAAAACTTGGCCTATTTATGCCAAGGAGATGCTGGTTGTGGTAGAGGTAGTTCGTCTTTGGTGGCCATATCTAATAGGAAGGAAGTTTACCATAGTGACGGATCAACAACCACTCAAGCACCTTTTGGAGCAGCGAATTACCACTCCGGAGCAACAAAAATTTGTAGCCAAACTAATGGGTTTTGACTTCAATATTATATATCGGCTAGTGAAGGAAAATATGGTGGCGGATGTGCTATCGCAAAGGGAAGATTCTGTTGAACTACAAGCTACTTCAGGTCTTGTGTTTGAAGTGTGGGAATTCAGGCTCTCCTCATGTCTTGTGATTATTGACAGGAAGTGTTGGGCAAGCTCGCATCTGATCTCGAATCGGTGAAAGACTTTGAGTTGGCTGATGGGCTGTTGAAGTATCACAGCAGGGTGGTGGTTCCATTTGATGACCCGTTACGTCGAGACATTATGCAACACTTTCATGATTCAATGGTGGGGGGTTATTATGGGGTGTACCGGACTGTGGTCAGAATTTCTAATATCTTCTTTTGGCCGAGGCTGCGACGCGATATTCGCCAATATGTAGCTGCATGTGATGTTTGTCAGCGGGTGAAATATGATGCTCGAAAACCATCTGGCTTCTTACAGCCACTTCCCGTCCCAGACCAGAGTTGGGATGACATTACACTAGATTTTATTGAGGGTCTACCTCTTTCTAATGGATACAATGGAGTTCTTGTGGTGGTGGATAGATTGACAAAGTATGTCCACTTCATTGTTATGGTTCACCCGTATACTGCAAAGTCAGTGGCACAACTGTTTGTTGATAATGTTATCAAGATCCATGGGATCCCAAAGTCCGTGATTACTGATCGCGATGGAGCGAAATTAACCGATTGCAAGGGTCCCAATTGTCCATGAATTGGGCGTATCATCCCTAAACGGATGGTCAAACTGAGGTAACCAACCACACCTTTGAACATTGCTTGCGCTGCTTTGTTCACCAGAATCCCAAGAGGTGGCATGATTTTTTGTAATGGATCGAATACTTGTATGATACCACATATCATGCTTCTACTAAGCGATCGCCTTTTTAAGTATCTCTATGGTCGAAAACCCCCTATGTTGGTTAGTTACTAGGTGGGTTCATTTGTGAATAATAAGGTCGACCATGAACTGCAAACTCGTGATGCTTTACTTCGTGAGCTCAAGGAAATCTCGAGAGAGCAAATAACCGGATGAAGACTTATCAGGACTAGGGTCGATGTGAGGAAGTTTTCGAGGTTGGAGATTGGGTTTATCTTAAAATACGACCGTATCAACAAATTTCAGTTACCCAACGAGCATTATATAAGCTAGGTAGTCAGTTTTATGGGCCGTATCAGGTGGTGAAGAGAGTTGGTGAAGTGGCATATAAGCTGAATTTGCCTTCGTCAGCACATATACTCCTCGTAGTTCATGTTTCCCAGCTGAAACGGCATGTCGGTGATCCAAGCAAAGTGATGCCACAACCACCAGCTATTGATGATGAAGGAAATATTGTCGTTTGACCACAAATAGCTTGGAAGTATCGACGAATAAAGAAGGATAATTGGTTCCGGTGGGAAGTGCTGATTCAGTGGGAGTCCTTGCCAGCGGAAGAGGCCACGTGGGAGGATCTCAATATGATACGACTATAGTTCCCTGATTTTAGCCTTGACGACAAGGATCGTCTTCATAGGGATGGGAATGATGCGAATGTCGGTAGAGAACTGAAGAATGCCTATAATCGTGTGAGGAGAATGAAGATGCGTGAGGAGAAGAGGTGTGGGTCCATTAAAGAATCCGCAGCTCACACGAGATAATGAGTTTGCATGGCAGCATTTATTGTGTTTATTTTCTGTTAATGTAGATTTATTTAGTTTCCATATATTTAGGGAGTAGTTATTGAGTTGCTATTATATGCTATTGTTTAGCTGATTTTTAGGAGGAGAAGGCGGGTTTCCTTTGCTATTTCTATGGTTTTTATGCAGTTGATTTGGGGGTGGGAGGGGGGGGGGGGGATACTCAACGTAATCATCACATGCAATACATTCTTAGTGTCATGATGTATCAATATAATAAAAAAAAAACAGAGAAATTTGGCTTTAGGCCGGGTTCAACATTTTTAAGGTCAAAAATCTATAAAATCAATTATTGATAAAAATATTTTCAATGAAAGAAATTATTTAAAAACTTTTACCATTATATAATTTTTATATTTAATTCCACTACAACAATCATCTGAACGCCGCCACCACCATCACCATTAAGCACCATAACCACCTGTCGCCAACTATTACCACTATTCATCACCACTAACCACCACCTCCACCACCATCACCCACTATCGCCACCAACCTTCACTGTCATCCACCCATCGTCACCCTCTCACCAACCACCACCATTACTCACAGTCAACCACCATCACCCACTAAAACCCACCACCCCCCAACCACCACCACCCATTAAAACCCACCACCATCGCCGTAAACAACCACACCCACAATCGTTGCCAACCACAACCTACCACCATAATTCACCACCATCATCGCCCACTACCACCACCAACATCACCACCCCTCTCTCACCCCACCACCAACCACTACCCATCACCTAAAAATAGTAAAAATTAGCTCACTATCTAAAACAATAAAAAACTAACCTACCATTCAACATTGTCGTCACCCACAACCAAATCCACAACTACTATCCACTCACCACGACCCACAAATCGCCACCGCCACCACTACTCATCATTTCTGCCAACCACCATCATCCAAAATATTAAAAAACTAATCCACTATGCAAAATAGTAAAAAATTAATCCACCACAAAAAACAGTAAAAAACTAACTCATCACCTAAAATAGTAAAAATCTAACCCACCACCCCAGCATCACTGCCAACCACCTCCATCTACCTCTCAAAAGAATAAAAACTTAACCTATCACGCAAAATAGTAAAAACTTAACCCACCACCCAACATCGCCACCAAACACCACCCACCACCATAATCCACCATCCCTAACACCACCAAACATCGTCACCATCACCACTGCTCACCACTAGGGATGGCAGTGGACCGGAGAAAAAAAGGTATTCATTCAAACCCGTTAAACCTGCACGGGGATGAAGGTAGGGATATATATATATATATATAAGATCATAAACCCTAATCCCATTCTCACCCACGCACCCATAAAGTTAATATCAAAATTCAATGGCCCACTTTTTTTTCTTTGTCTAATAAGGTAAAATCTATTACCTTTTGTGTACGTTTTGATGACTTTTGTTAGATTTGTGATAAATTTTGTTAGATCTAAGCATTTGTGTTGTGTTAGCTATCGAAAGTTTTTGTTTCGGATCTATGGTGCGTTAGATACGATGTTTTTAGATGTTGCTTGTTCTGGTTTTTTTTTTTTTTGTTAAATCTGCAATTTTCATGTGTTAGATATGCAATATTTTGAATTTTCTAATTTTATGCTACTTGAATATGGTATTTGTTGAATTCTAATTATAGCGTTAGATATGGTTTTTGCTGATTTTTGAGTTTATTCTACTTGAATATGATTTTTGCTATTTAAAAATTATTGGATAGACTTTTTGCTTGAAAAGTGCTAGATAGATTTCTTGCATACTCACTGTACCACATGTTAATCATTATTAATGAGAAAAATTATGTTGCAATCTTTCGTTGGTGTCATGCAATTTTTTGAATTATTTACAATGTTAGATTATGCTGGGTCTGGGCTTGGGCTTGGGCTTGAGCAGAGGTGAATGCGAGGATTACAAATTTATCCGCGAACGAGAATGGAGATGAAAATTATATCCGTTAACGAGGGTGGACCGGGCTGGACAGAGTTTTTAAGTAGGTACGGGGATGGAAACTACACATTCGGCTCTCGTTTCAGTTCACTGTCATCCCTACCCACCATCCAAAAGAGTAAAAAACTAGTCTATAAACAATGAAAATGACTCATTTCAAAAATAATGTAAAACAATGAAAAATTACTCAACTAAAAAATAGTGAAAAAACAATGAAATCTAAAAAAATGAAAAATTATTGAACGAAAAAAAAGTTAACCACAACATACTACCTCAAATTAAATTAAAACAATAAATGTGAAACAGTAAAATTTATCTAATTTTAATGTTTAGGAGGGTAAAATTGAATTTATTTCTGCATTTTGGTCAATAAAATTAGACCTTAATTTACCTAATTTTCTTGGCGTTAAAATACACAACATTTTAAACAGTAAATTTTATCTAATATAAATGTCTGACAGTAAAAATTTTATTTTTGGCTGATTTGATTCTCCGTTTGCTCCTCCTGTCCCTCTTTGACCGTCCCTCCGATTATCTCCGATCCCTTTCTCTCTCTACTCGTACTGCTCGTTAGCCATGGAAGTGATTTGAACTGGTTTCGAAGAAACACGCACACACACATAGAAAAAACATATAGATGGATAGATACAGAGAAATGTATGTATAGGAGGTATAGATAGATTTGGTGGAAAGAGTTGAAAAGAGTTTGTCACCACCTCGGAGTTTTGGGACTTTTAGCAGTAGTTATGATATAAGGAACGAAGTGTTCATATGGAGCCACATTTGGACATCAATGGCGATTTCATATTCAGAAGCCCATCTCCTCTTCTTTCTTGTCTTGGTTTTCATCATTTTAAGCCCATTCGCCGGAGCTCAAGTGGGTGATTCTTCACTTCACCGAAGCTCTTGAATGGCCTTCAACAATTTCTCTCCACGACGACTTCGACATAGAAGAAGGCATAGACAGTGGGTTCTTGTATTGTAGGTGTCTGTACGGGAACATAAGGAGATGAAACTCATAAGAGCTGGAGAGAACAGAACAAAAGATAAGAGAGAATACTAAAGGGTAAGTTGGTAATATAAAAACATAGAAAAATTAGATTGAATTACAAAAAAAAAAAAAAAAAAAAACGCTGATATGGACTTAAAATCATAAAAGTGCAATGTGTGAATTAAAAGATGAGTAATGTTATACGGTAATGCTGGCTCCAAATTAGGTTAGTATTATTGTTAATTTTATATGAATTTAAAAATTAAATTTAATAATTACAATTATTGATTTTACTGTAAGTTCTAATATTTATTGAGATTTACTAACTATTTAATAATTTTAATTATCAAATATAATTTTTAAATTTATATAGTATTAGTCTTAAAAGATAAAAAAATACACTTCAATAGAATTATGACCAATTTTTACTAAAAATAATAATTAACCAAATAAATAATAAACAATTTAATAATCAAACTCGGTCTATAAAAAGATAAAAAGATAACAATTGAGAAAATATTTCAAACTCGGTGTATTTTCTGTGCTTGTAACGTCTCTTCCTCCACCCATTGCCCCTTTTTCGGCCAATGAAGGCAATGATACCCATGTTGCTAATTTTACATCAACTTTCAAAGATAACTCAGCAAAGTTTTCAATTGTGGTATACACGTCGGCCCGTAGTTCACCTGTCACGTCGCCACATTCCCCATTCGTTCATTCGTACAACTGACCTTTCTCTCGTCACATCTGCCCTTGATTCATTTTTGGCGACCCACGTCCCTATTTGCGTGGCGGCGTTTGACTAATATTTGATGGGATGAAATTCAATTACACTATGGGATAGCGCTTGATTGGGTTGTAATGTGATGTTTTCGGAGTTGGCTTTATAGAAAAAAAAAGGCAAAAATTAGTACGATACCGAAAAGATAAAATGGATGTAGGGTTCACACTTATATACTCTTAAATTTATTAAAACGTATAATTGATTTAATTGATATATATTTTAAAAATAAATAAAACCTCTACAAACTTAAAAAAATGTGATAATATAAATTAAAATTAGTTTTAAAAAATGATAATTATTTATCTTAATTAAACCTAAATAAAAATATAATAAAAACCTATAACGGGTTTAACATGTATATATTTTAAAAATAAATAAAACCGCTACACACTTAAAAAAAAGTGATAATAGAAATTAAAATTATTTTTAAAAAATGATAATTATTTATCTTGTTTAAACCTAAATAAAAATATAATAAACAATTTACAATATCTAAGTTCACCACTATTTTAATTGATAATAAAAATTATAATTAGTTTTAAAAAATTATAATTATTTATCATATTTAAAACTGAAATAAAAATATAAGAAAAATTTTACAATAGGTGATTGAGTGACATTAAATTTTAAAAATATTAGAGGTTAGGATTAAGTTATTAAGTTTACGGAGGGTAAATTACAATTAAAGTTTAGCACGTATTTTTTTTTTTTTGGCTATTACTAAAATGTTACAACAAGTTATATTGTCACAATTTTTTTGGGTAAAATTGTCATTTTTTGGGGTTATATTTTGGTTGAAGTTAAAATTATTACAACATTTGTTTTTCAAGCTAAATAAATTCTAGCAAAGTTATCAAATATGTTAAATTAAAATAGGTCAAATAATTTGAGAAAATATGAAATTAATTAAAAGTTGAGGGTGTAATATATAAAATATGAGGAAAAATTGAAAAAAAGTGATAATTTTGAGGTATAAGTGAAATTTAGTGAAGCTAAAATCTTGATAGATGGTTTGAGCGATCAAGATTAGTCAGCGATCAAGATTGGTTTGCAAACTTGATCGCTAGGGAATGCCCGATCGCTAAATAGCGATCCAAGTTAGATCACTCAACATAGCGATCAAAATTTTTCTTCTATTCCCCCAAACAAACAAAAAGGAAACTGAAAATCTAACTCCTCAAACCCTAAATCAGTGATCTAACCCTAAATCAACGATCTAACCCCAAATCTAAGCCCAAATCGATGAAAACTCATCCTGATTGCATACCTAAAACTAGGGGTGTCTCGTGTCGTATCAGTTTCATGTCGTGTCACTTTCGGTCGTCTTATTTTCGTATCGCATCACTTTCGGTATGTGTCGGGTTCGTGTCAATATTCGTGTTAATAAAAAATTATTTAATTTGAAAACAACTAATATAATATTATTTAAAAAATTATAAAATTCTTATTTTATATCTAAAATACTCATTAAATAATTATTTTTTATTTACAGTACTCATTAGTCTTGTTATTCGTGTTGAACCTTAATTTAACTCATTTACTTCTCGTGTCAACAAATCGTGTTATTTTTGGGTTTGTGTCAGGTTCGGTTCGAGTCGAGTTTGTGTTCGAGTCAAAAATTGACACCCCTACCCAAAACCCTAAATCATGTGAGGGCTTCAAAGTTTGGTGCCCTACGAAACAGCCTACATCATGCTTCTTCGTCAGAGAAGAGAAAGAAAGATGCCTGCGACTTGGGGTCTCGTGGTTATCTAACTTGTGTGTAGAGTGTATACTATACAGTGATTGTCACGAGAATTCGGCTCTTCTACTGTAGTTTTCTTTTCTTTTCTTTTTTGGTTTAATTAGCGAAAAATTAAGTTTCTTTCATCATATTTTTGTATACATAGTTGTAGGGCTATTAATCAAACTGAGCTATTTGAGCTTGGTTTGACTTCGACTCGAGTTCAGCTCGTTCAAACTCGGTTTATTTTCTAAACGAGCCCGAACTTGAACAAGTTTTTAGGCTCATTTAGAAAACAAGTCATACAAGTTCGGCTTAAACTCGAGAAACTTGACTCGTCTATGTGCAAATACTCGGGCTCATTCAACTAACAGCCCTACATAGTTGTCTCTGTCTCTCTCTCAATTTCATAAATTTTTTTTACAAATAGTTGCATAAGGGATGTGTTTTGGGGTTGAACAAATTATGATTTTTGTGAGTAATGGTTCAAAAGTAATGCAATCCTATTTTCCTTACATTTTCATCAATTGTTATTGCTCAAAATAATAGATAATTTTCCATGTTATTACTCTTTTTTTTACTAGATTTTTTTCTTGTTACAACAGAATGACCGATAGAAAGAAATATAGGTCAAAAGTTGTAGATACCAGTGAAAAAATGAAGAGGAAGAAAAACTGTAATGATCCTCCCTCCTCCTACTCGAAGAACAAATGTAATCATCTTTCCTCCATTGATTCCACTGTTGATCCCACCTTCTTCAATCCAATTGATCCCACTGTTAATCATCCACCAAGTTCATCCAACCTCATATGCAATGAGGACATATCTTTCTTCAACAACAATCGTAAACAGTGGTGTGAGAACTGCTTTAATTATAGGCCTTTGTTATTGGAAAGAGTGTTTTATTAGATCAATTAAAAGAGGTAGAATGTGATGTTATTTTTTCTCTTCATCAATGGAATTTTGTGGTAGATATCAAGAAGACAGATAAAGCATATTATACATTGGTGAAGATATTTTATTCTAATATGTATGATATTAATAGAGATGATCACAAGTTTAAGTCCCTTATGAGGAACGTAAGTTTTGAAGTAACTCCAGAGTTAGTTTCAAAAATATTGGGAGTTTGTCGACCCTTCATTCCTAACAATACCCTTACCTATCCAATCAAGAATTTTAAGGACATACCTAAACTGAAAGATGTTCATGCAGAAATTGAGGGTTTACCTAATAAATTTAGTGAGAGTGTTGACAATCCAGAATTTTTTCAACAAGACCGTACTCCCAAATATAGGATGTTAAATCTTATAGTGGGGGTACAATATTATACCAAGAGGACATACTACTAATTTTGGATTTGATCGAGCTCATCTCTTGTATGTCATTGGACATGGTATATGTATAGATTTACCTTGTTTAATAGTTGATGAAATTATTTCGGTACAAGGTATGAAGGATAGGCGACGATGTCTCTCATTCCCAATTTTGATTTCAAAGATTATGGAGGATTGTAGAATTGTGATTCACTCAAGCAACACTTACTCCACTCCCATGAATCCAATTTATGGTGGGACAATAAAGAAGAGTTTGGGGTAAGAAAGAAGAATAAAACTCAACAACCTTAGCCACAAGTCGAGAATGAAGTTGAAGCTGATGATGATGAAGCCCAAGCCCAGGATGTCCCAAATTCTTCCACCGCTGGTGTCCCAAATTCTTCCACAGCTGGTGTCCCAAATTCTTCCACAACTGGTCTTCCTCCTGATCCATTGCAGGTATATGGAATGTTGTTGGTACGATTGGGCAGAAAGATAGAGAAATTTGAAAATACTCAAAATGAAATAAATGAGTCTCTGAAGGGGATCGATAGTAGGTTGGATAGAATTGAGTCTTTTTTTTATGAAAAGAAGAGCAATAGCTAGGAAGTGACAATTATATGTAATTGTAGTTGTTGGTTTTTGATACAATAGTTGAACTAGCAGTAGTGACAATTGTATGTAATTGTAGTTGAACTAGCAGTAGTGTTTTGTCAAAAATCTAAAATATCTTTGTTCTTTATATATAAAATGAGCATGGTAATGATTGTGATAAGCATGATTGTGATAATTTAGTAGTAAGATTATAGATTCTTACCGTAATTTTACCCCTAAAAATACACTAAAAAAGTTGTATTCTTACACCGTATACACTAAAAATTTGATTAATTGACGATTATTTCAGATGTTAATTTATTGAATTAAGTGGTAATTGGATGGATATGAATGTTAATCTAATTTGATGAGTTGAATGGTAGACAGAAGTTAATTTGATAAATTAAATATAAATCGATGAAATTGAATGTTAGTTTAACAAAGTGAATTTTTATTGGATGTTAATTGAATGATTTTGGATATAAATTGGATGAATTTAATATTAATTAAGTTGAATTTTAATATTAATTTGATAAATTGAATGTTTTAATGTAATATTAATTTGTTATGTGAATTAAGTATTCAGTCTCTTGCTAGTAGATGCAGTTTATGTGAGGTGGAGGAGGAGAGTTCTAGTCTCTTGAAGGGTTTATAGGGATAAAAACAATTCTGCAACTCCATGTTTTGATATTTCTCCTTCTTCTTCCCTGTTTGAGTTTTTTTTTTTTTTTTATGAAAAGACTATTGCTTAATCTTAGTTTTAATGATGATGATTTTATAATCTCTTAAAGCGTTCACAGGGATAAAAACAATTCTACAACTCCTTCTTCTTCGTCTGTGTTTTTTTTTTTTTTTTTATAAAAGCGTAAGGCTCAGTGGTAAATAGTCGGTAAAAAGTGTTGATGGGTAGTCGGCAAAAAGTGTTAGACTTGATCACCGGTGGAAGTTTTTCATTATTTATCAATCGTTTATTTTATTTTTTTGGTATCATACCAAAAAATGATAGTCGATACTCTAGTCAAACCGATATTTTGAGTTTGGTGATGGCTGTGAAAAGTTGATGGTGTGTGTCCAATGACAATGATTGATTGTTGTATGCAATGCGGTTCAGAGTGGTGATAGAGTTAGGTTTGGTGGTGCTACAAATCTGAGGTGGTGGATGGGAAGTGATGGCTCTAGAGGATCCAGTGTAGAGAGATTATGGAAGTGATGGCTCTAGAGGAACTACTGTAGAGAGACTAGGGATTGAGGGAGGGGAATTTTTTTTCTCTTGTAATTATGACAATTCATGTGTTGAATTTCACATCAACTACGAGTTGAATTCTGAACCTTAGTTATATGTATCAAAAAATATATTATGTTGAAGGTCATATTTTTTTTTTTTTTTTGGAAGTGAGAGGGGAAATGAGATTTCAACCCTTAACTTTAAAAAATAAAATCTTCACAAATTAAAGAATATTATTAACCAAAAACCCATTGATCATAAAAGCCTAAAGAATAAATGAATACTAATTTTGGGCATTTCATATTGAATTCACCCATGTTGGAAGATATATTACTTTTTTTTTTTTGTTATTAGAGAAAATGGATGAAGTAAAAGAGAGTGCTCAAAAACCACTTCGATAAGACTTTATTGGTGGAATCATAAGGTCCCTGACCGCACCTATTACTCTTTTTGGGAACGAACATAGTTGTACTAGTATAACGATCAACTCTATAACTCAAACATTCAACTTTATGATGAGAAGTTCGATTGGTATTTCACTTGAACACCCCACTCGGTGGCTGCAAGATCCTACTTGCTGTCTCTATCTGTTTATTTTTCTTTATTCGTTTTATTTTGGCCGGTGCTGGTTGGATTCGAGTTGTCCACTGCTAAAGTGTTAAAAACAGTTAAACAAAACAGACAACAAAAGGGTTGAGAATCGTTGGCTCTTGAGATATGCGTAGATTTGGATGGGAGGCATTCACACGATCGATTGGAAAGCCATAATGTTACGTCTGAGACTGAGACTCTTCGCCAAAGATCTCGACAATCTTTGAAGCTGGTATAATAGTCTATCACGCCTAAACATATTTAAATAAAAAATATTTATAAAAAATTTAAATTATTTTTATAATCTAATTAAATAACAAATTATGTTCCGAAATAATTAATTCTCATTTTAATTATTTATTTATTATACCAATATTTGAGTATCTAATTTTTTTTTATTTTTTAAGGTTTCTTCCTAGTTACTTTAAACATTTTTTCTTTTATTTATAATAAAGTTTCATTGTAAGATTGTCATTTATTTGAATATCTTAATATATTAAATATTTATTATATTTTTTTATCAAAGAGATTAAATAAATTATAAAATATTATTTATATTATAATATTATGATATTATTGCGTATAAAAAAAATTATATATGATATATATTTGATAGTAAAAGTCAATCTGACAACTAAATGTAGATAATAATAGAATACAAAAGACTGTATGTAAGTAAACTACTAATAACTGAGTTCAAAATAATTTAAAAATCAAATACTACTTATAAAAGAGTCCAAAAGAACTTAGAAGTTAAATATGAATAAAAAATAAAAATTATATGAAAATAAATATGTAGGTATAATTGATTTTACGATAATAATTAGGGATAAATTAAGAAATTAAATTTTTTTACAGATGCTAACATTTATAAATAGTAAAAATATAGGTATACAATAACAACATATTTAAAATGTAAATTAGAAATTAACAAAATTGTCCATAAAGTAGGTGTATCTAGTCAATTAAAGCATTGTCATAATTTATTTTTAAAAGCTCTTTTTCCAAATTTCAATCAATATAGTCAAATCGAATAGATATTGTGACAATAAATAACCCTTTGTGTTTATTATTTGAACCAAGTCCATTATAAATAAACTAAAAAAAAATTTTAAATAAAAAAAAAGTGTCACATGCCAAAGATATATAGAACTTACAAGACCATCTTATTTTGTAAAGAATGTATGGTTATTCTGATGAGTAATATTATTGTGACCTATTTCACTGTAATCTTTAAATTGAATATGGGTTATATCAAACATTAAAAATTGATATTTATCCAATTATTCGAATTAAATTACATCATTATGTAAGTAAGTAAAATCAGATTTTTATGTCTAAATAGTATCACTCTATTCTGAATGCATATATTAGTGCTTAGAGAGAGTTTCTTTAGGATTTAAAAGTTTTATAAAATCCAATATTAATAATATAGCTACAAAGAAGGGTAATCTTCCTAAATTTACAAGGCATGGAAGAAACCTTTGGCTTCACCTAACTTGAATGCTGCCACAAATATGCGCTGCAAAGGAGCATTTATTACTCAAGATTTGGTGCATCTTAACTTGAGGCGATCTCATTTTATCCCATCTACTATTAAATTTTTTTTCATATTGCCGTGAAACTATTGAAAAAGGTTCACTTTTTATCTCGATTATTGTCACTTTTCTAATATTGTCGCTTTAACTATTTTAATACGTTTCACATAGCCATAAACTCAAACGATTGTTAGATTTTCAATGAAAAATGGCCACATTCCTGATAAATCAAACCATAAATGTGGTATGATTAGGCAAGAAGCAGAAATACTAAAATCTCTGTATTTCTATGTGATATTGTCAGTCCTAGATATTCCCAATGTGAATAACTATATCCAAAACTGACAAAGAATAGTTATAATCTCAGCATCCCTAACAAACTAGTTATATCTGATTAATCCTAGTGAAAATGCATACTGATTGAACAATAATGGAATGTTATCAAGGTACCATATGCCAAACATAAGGCACAAAGCCATGAACAGGTGTACAGGTAGGTGTGAATATAATTAGTGTGTTTGCCAGCTCATTTATTCATGATTCTTGGTGTTTACATATATTTTGTCCAATTTATACTATCCTTGATTTACTAGTAACTTACAGTTAGCTTTGAAGTTTTTGGTTCTTGGGGTAAAAGTTAGCTTTCAAGTTGGAAACACAACAACTTACAAAAAAATAGTTTTCAAAACTTAGGAGTTATACGATTTTCTTCAATTGTATGCCTCATGAAATCCGACTTAAATAGTGGAGAATATTATGAACAAGGTCATACACAGTTAAATTAACGAAGTAAAAAGAACACAGAACACGTAAATATATCTCGTAAAAGTTTATCCAGATAAACCATAAAAGTGTCAGGATTAAGCTAGAAGCACACATATTTTTGGAATACCTACTTTTCACTAATAATGGTTGGAATTTCAGTTTCTCTACTAAACTACTTGCCTTTTGATCAATTTACTAAAAATATTGGGGCAATATTTTAAGGGAACCTCAAGTTATGCTAATCCTAGGTATCAAGATATCATATGACAAACATAAGGCACTTAAGCCATGTACAGGTAGGTGTGAGTATTATTAGTGTGTTTGCCAGCTCATTTATTAATGATTTGATTCTTGGTGTTTACATATATATTTTTTTTCATTCTATAGTATATTTGATTTAATTATTATTTACAGTTGAAGTTGGAGACAACTCAATTCTATATGTGGCCTTCAAAAATGAAATTAAGTGATTCTTCAAAATCTTAGGAGTTAAGCAATTTTGTTAAATGTTAAGTGATGGGGATCGTGTAGGAATAAGATAGATATTATAGATTAATTATGATAGTTATTTAGATACTTTTAATAGTTATCTTTTAAATCTTTTTTTTAACTTTTAAGGGTTTAGTTGTCATTTTGATTATTTATTTGTTTTAGGGTTTGTGACCTCCTTATATATATAGAATTTGTGAACTCCCTATATATATAGGGGATACATATTTGTTGTGGGATACTTTTGATTTTTATTGATTATTGATATTGAATCCTTCTTCCTCAATTCTCTCTCTATTCTCATCCGCTTCTTTTTCTTTTCTTATCATTTTCTTCTTTCCTTCTCATCTCTAATTCTTCCTTACTACGATCTATATCAATTTAGTATTAGAACTAATACGATTTACATCAATTTGGTGTCAGAGTCCAACTTCGATTCGTACAAATCACCAAAAAAAAAAAAAATTGTTCATCGAGACTGTTTATTATTCATTGAAAAACACTGTTCATCGCCATAAACAGTGAAAAAAAAAAAAAAAGAACTGTCCCCAACAGATTCAGGAATTGCTGCAACATTCCAGCTATTTCAAAAATTATAAAACACCCGTAAAAAGTTTTAGAATTGTAGAAACATCTCCAACAAATCCATAAAATTGTAGAATCATCCCCAAAATTTTTAAAATTTTCTCTTGATTATGGTATGTATACTCTCTTAGAATTTGAGACTAATATTTTTTTTTATTGAAAAATTATAGAATTTGCAAAGAGTTCAAAACATATTTTCTCCTATTTAAGTTTTCTCACTTCTTGTAATTATCAATTGCATTCTTGAACTTATTCTTAAGTTATTCTCATCTTTCAAAGTCAATCATGAGTTCATATGATCATTATGATGTCTATTCATATATTTATCCAACATCAAGAATGTCTCATGTTCACAATTCTTCACAGCGTCATCACTATACATATTCCATTCCTAGAGTTTATCGGAGTCATCATAAAATCCATAGTAAGTCTGAGTTTTATTATAAAGATTATCTAGAATACTACTTTGGGACACATAAGTCACACAACAGTTACCAACGCCATGCTTCTCAAAGTCATCATCAAGGTCAATCTTCAATGTCATTAGTAACCATTCAAAAACCCAAACTGCCCTAGAGAAAAAGGTTGAAATCTTTGAAATTGGAGTTACCAATACCAAACATTCACTTGGTCATTTACGTGAAAAGTGTAGAAGGTTGAAAAATCAATTATCTTAATTAACAACTCAACTTTCCCACTTGACTAAAATTCTTGCAAGTTAGCAAATAGAAGAGAAGAAGGAAAAGTCTCCAGTTTCATCTAATGTCGGACACTCGCATAATGATAACCATATTTCTGTTCCGTTGGGTCCTCGTGCTTTCCATCCTTCAAAGCATACTTTCAATCATTTGAACATTGATACTAGTAAAGAAATTATTTTTAATCCTATCATGTTTCCTACCTTATCGGAGCCAAAAGTTGAATCATCACTAATCATTGAACAGGAGGAAAAATCTATTCAATTGGTTCATATGCAAGATGTTGAACATAGTGAGCTATCTATTTTAGAATCTGTTGGCAATTGTTCTATGTCTACTATTCCGAATCATGATGACATTATTGTGGATTCTTCTCCACCTAAGATTGTTGACATTGTTCTGGATTCTACCCCACTTGAGAGTGTAAACTTTGTTTCATTGTCTACTGTCAAGTGTTTAATTGAGTCCATACTTTCTTATTTTCAGTAGCAGAGTGTTATAGTTACTCCTTTGTCATTAATGTATTATCCCACTGAATGTCTTTTATTCAAATCTAATGGGAATTATTTTGTTATTCTTGAGTTTGGATCTAATGCTATTTGCTTAATTTTTCATTGAATGTTAGTATTAATTTAGATTTTTATTTGGAGGACATGCTACTTAATCGAGGTACTCCAGAATCTCTTATTTTGTTATCCAGTGTTTCTACAAATGAAATTGTTTCTTCCTCAGCACTAGCTCTAGTTCTTATCTTTCCACTTCCATCCATATTTCGAGCCAAATAGATGATGTGCTACGTGACCAGATTTACTTTGCTATAAATGGAGATTATTGCATTTATTCTGCTCGAAGGAAAGATATTGATAGTTCTTTCATTCTAGATGAAGCATTTTGTCATCTTCGTTCTGCTCTCGTAGGGTACTTCTACTTTGAAGACTCTCTGGATGAGAGTTTTTCTCAACCAGAGAAGAATGATGGAGTTCGTATAGGAATTAGATAGATATTATAGATTAATTATGATAGTTATTTAGATACTTTTAATATTTATCTTTTAAATATTTTCTTTTAACTATTAAGAGTATAATTGTCATTTTGATTATTTATTTATTTTAAGGTTTGTGATCTCCTTATATATATAGGATTTGTGAACTCCTTATATATGTAAGGGATACATATTTGTTATGAGATACTTTTGATTATTATTGATTATTAATATTGAATCCTTCTTTCTCAAATTCTCTCTCTGTTCTCATCTCCTTGTTCTTCCCTTCTCATCCTAATTTTTCCTTACTACGATCTACATCAATATAGTATCAGAACTAATACAATTTACATCAATTTAATATCAGAACTAATACGATCTACATCACTAAGATTTACATAATTTGACTTGAGCAATGGAGAGCCTTAGGCTGCACCACACATGGGTATCTCATTAACTTCCAAAGCTCCAGTCCCAATTTTTTTTTTTTTTTTATGGTTTTCGATAGCTTTCTATCGTCAACTATGTTTCTCCATCAATACACGATCATCCATATTGAAGTTTGTGTGAAGTTCAATCTTGCAAGTGATACGATCGAACCTAATTGTATAATTCTTATTACACGATTGTCTTGAAGTAAAATTCATCCCCGAATTTCAAATCAAATTAAGAAGATCTAAATTTGTAAGAAGTAAGGTTGGCACAGTTCATATGTGCCGCGGGCACCCCCCAAATCTTGACTATCTATCAAGCTAAATTCCAATAGGCGTGGGCATTTGCTATACCATAGTATGCATGTTATAAGGATTAGTGTACCTTTTGGGTACAGTACAATGTATTTATAACCCCAAGTCTTGGTCAACACAGAAACCAGTAGGACCAAATGCATGCATGCAATGTGCATGCTATATTCCCATTACCTACCCCACTACAGTATCTGCCAAGCCAATTTAAGACCAAATGCAAAATAATGGTTAGGCTTAATTATACTTTATCTCCTTAAATTATTGTCATCATTCTAGCTACAAATCATTCAATTTTGGACACAAAAATCTATGTGGAGAATTTCCAATGCTAATAGTCGATGGCTAGTTTTGGTCAAAAAATCTATAATATAAAACAGTAATGTTACATTGGTCAAATTTTGTGATCAAATTAAGAGCCTAAATAACATGATAACATATTACTTGAAGTCTTTATTGGGGCCCAAATGACATGTCACTAAATAAAGAAACTCAAGTCAGCTGTTATGTCATTTGAACTCTTAATTTGGTCTTAAAATATGATCAATGTAGCAATACTGAATATAAAATATGACAAACTTCAATTAATTCATTTGACAATTTCAAATAAACTCATTAAATAGTCACCAATATTTCTATCAAAATTATTCACATTGATTTATATTGCACAGTGTCTGCCTTTAAGCACAGATTACCCCTAATTATAATATAAGAGAGCACAGTGTGTTTAAAACAATATTTGGTGATAAATTAAAATCACAACCATAATTTAAAGGGATAAAGTGTACTTAACAATATTTTCTAGAAATCTTATGAGCAC
Organism: Ilex paraguariensis; assembly: GCA_963454935.2. Classification (NCBI taxonomy): domain Eukaryota; kingdom Viridiplantae; phylum Streptophyta; class Magnoliopsida; order Aquifoliales; family Aquifoliaceae; genus Ilex; species Ilex paraguariensis. The sequence goes on along the minus strand of CAUOFW020003992.1, from coordinate 442,476 downwards.
TTGGGGTGTGTTTGTTAATTCAAATTCAACACTTAAAATGAAAAAAAAAAAAAATTTAATGTCTTTTAGAGCGAGTAATAGTTAAAAGCGAAGGCGGTTCTGGCTAGAAGCGAAGGCACCTTAGGACCGGCCGGCTATGGCACCACATTCACCTCCAAAGTTTGAAAATTTTGTTTTTTTCATTATGATCTCTTTGAACTTTGTAATATAGGTTTTTTTTTTCTTTTTTATTTGGCCCCTAATTTTGCATTATTTAACCCCTAAGTTGCTCGCAAAAGTGATGATGGTGACGAAAGGAGTGGCTTTTTTTACTATTGATGTTGAAAACTTAACAAATCAGTGGCAACACCTCGAGTTTCACAAATTTGGTTATGCTCAAAAAAGTACTCACCAATAAGCAGTATTTCTGAGCAAAGAATAGAATAAAAGACCTTTAAAGTTAGCATCAATAATTCTTGCTTTGTCATTGTTGTATTCTATGCAAGCTATTGGACCACAGACGTGTACTATTTTTATTGTCTTTATGCTCATAAAATAGGGCAAATTACATTTTATACTACAAAGATTTATTATTTTATACCCTTAAATTAAATTTCTCGCGTTACACTTTCAATGCATTAAAAGTGTTATAATGTTGTCCTTTCGTTAGTTTTCGTTATACATTCCGTCAACATTAATCATGCAATTTTTGACGGAATAAATAATAAAAGCTAACAGAAGAATTACATTTCAACAATTTTAATACATTGAAGAGGTAATATAAAAAAATCTAATATTTGAAGGTGTAAAGTGAAAAATCTTTAATTTTTTGGATAGCTAAGTGAGGTTCTCCCCCGTAAAATATTAAATACAATAGCAATGCTTAAAAACTCAAGTGAAATTCAAAATATTATAACCAAAATATATATCATTCCTTAAATAAGTGGGTCCTATCAATTTTTTAGTGAAACTCACTCATCCCACTTTCATCCAATTGATGATATGAATTTAGGTTTTAACTTTTAAATTTCATTTGAATTATGTAACATTTTCCTAAATACAAACGCTACTGGCCAGCTAGACGGCAGACAAAGAAAGGGAAACAATTTTAAGCCACCACCATGGTTTTATCGGTTGTAATCTTTTTCTTTTTTTTTTAGGTTTTTTTCCCTTCTTTTATCTTGTTTTTAAATCAAAGTTTTTTGTATTTTTGTTGAATTCCTCAAAGCCTAATATCATGTACAGTAGTACACATATATAAAATGCTATTTATGAAACGGTGACTTATTTTATAAATATAGATTTCGTACAAACTTTCATAGAACCATGATTCTCAACCAACAACAATCTAGCTCGAATTTTCTTATCCCGTAGTTGTGTGTATATATATATATATATTTTGGATGGATTCATCACTATACCCGAAAAAAATGATATAAACCTTATTTATACTAATATTAGTCAACCACTTAGGAGAGAATGGGATAGGAATGTCTTTTTCTTCCCATTTCTTTTTTCTCAAAATTTCCTTTATCTGATTACAACACACGCTTAGTTTACCATGTATCCCATATACCCACTCCTCCACCCTACTAATTTAACTACCACCCATTTTAAAGAATTATTTGTATCATTCTATAATTTACTATAATTCTTATCCAAATACAAACTAAAAAAATGAATAAGCACTTCAGATTGCGGTATATCAGGTGGATGAATAATCACTTACCACTGATCCAGATCCGACCTATTTGAATCAATTCGTTCATAAAAATCAATGTCCATGAACTTTTAGTAGTAGCTCATAAAAAGGCATGACCCAAAAAGGCTGGTTACAATGTTGCTTTAAGACATCATTGCTCTCACTTTCAAGGCCATGATGCGACAATGGTAATCGAAGAATGCACTAATGGCCTGTCTTGTTGCTTGAGAAGCTTCTTGCTCTGGTTAAAGTAACAGGCCATACTTTCGGTGTTGGGATAACCTTGAAAGTAAATAATGCTCGAGTAACAAGGACAGATGAGAATTTAATTGTAGGGGAACAATTCTTTTGGACAAGTCTAAACAAAAAGTTTTGATGATACAATTCAAATCTCATAAGATAAACAAAATGACTTTTGCTATTCGTGGTTGAGATCCCTTTAAATTTTACTTTAAAGTTAATTTAACGGCTAATATTAACACCCTAAATTTAATATGACAAATAGGCTCCTAAAGGTGTGTTTAAAGTGACTTTTTAAAAGTACTTTTAAAAATTATTTTTTATAAATACTTCAAAAACAAATAGTGTTTAAAATCGTCTTACTACTATGTCTATCACCACCACCACCGCCACTGTCGCCACCACCACCACCGTCATTGCCGCCACTACCCCCCACCACCACCATTGTCGTTGTCGCCACCACTATCACCGTCTCCTACCACCACCACTGTCGTTCACCACCTCTTACCTCCACTATAAACCGATGTTTAAATTCTTTTAGCTCTTATCTATATTTGTAATTTGATTTTGAATATGAATACAAATATGTTTATTGTTTACTATTTTTTATTACTCTGTGCCTTCAGGCACAGGTAATAACTATTATATAATAAAATAATTTGCAATTCAAATTTCAAAAGATAAACAAAATAATTTTTGTTATTTGAGGTTGAGATCGCTTTAAATTTTACTTTAAAGTTAATCTAACGACTAATATTAACACTCTAAATTTAATAGAAAAAATAGACCCCCCAAATGTGTGTTTAAAATAACTTTTTAAAAATATTTCTATAAATTATTTTTCATAGATACATTAAAAAAAATAGTGTTTGAAATTGCACGACCACTACCTCTACCACCATCACCACTGCCACTGTCGTCGCCACCACTACCCCCCCCCCACCACCTCGCTGTAGCTGTCGTCGCCACCACCACCATCGTCACAGCCACCTCCACCACCACGATGATCATTGTCACCCACCACAATCATCACCATCTCCTACTATCACCACTACCACCTATCGCCACCCACCACCTCTAACCCCTATTACTACCGATACTTAAATTAATTTATTTTTTTTTGTTTGTAATTTGATTTTAAATATGAATATAAATATATTTTTTATTTTTTATTTTTTATTAATTTATGCCTTCAGACACAAACAATAACTAATATATATATATATTCAAACCATAAGATATGGTCGCCTCCCACCCGGCGATCCATTTTTAGGACTCTCACTGTCTAGATAACATTGTCACAACTTTACACTTAAAAGGAACCTGTCACCATCCCTTGGGGCTAAAGTTGCTCAAAATTAACATACAGAAGCTTCCAAACCTGTTCAAATGCCAACTTAAAAACCTGTTTCAAATGCAAATTCTATCAACTCAGATTCTAATTGTATCGACAATCTTCCGAGTAGCAGTTCACGTCCATATCTGAGTGCCATCTTGCATTTCTCTCCTCAACTGGAAAACTATTACAGAAAGAACCAATTACCACCAGATCCATACGCCTAGATTTCACCTCCCCCCATCTCCCTCTAATTGCCCATTCTATAGGTACACCTTGCGACAGAACCCCCGCCTTCTGAATACCCAAGCTCCAGACTCTGCTTGTAAAAGAACAACTAAAGAAAGATGATTATGAGATTCAATACTACCAAGGCAAAACACTGATAGCCATGAAGATAAGACCATGCAACCCCAAGGGTACGTCAAGTGATAATAAAGACAAGTTGTTAACCCAAACATCTTGAGTTTAAATTTTGACAATTCCTTGAGATCAAATCATGAGAAATTTATTGCTCATGAATACCCTAATTCCGACATAGATAACCTGTTTTTAATTGGACCAAAAAAGAAATTAGTCAAGACGTGTGTAAACTGGCACAGACAACCATGACCGTTGAGCCAAAAAAAAAAAGATAGGATCATTCTGCAGCATCTTATCCCGAGTCTTAAATCTCTGTTTAAGAGCTAAACACAGATTAAGGAAGCCCATCGGATAACCAGATTACAGAACACCATTCAAACTCCAGCTTGTGTCTTTTCAAAGAATCCCATCGGGCTGGGTACTAAAACCTCCAGTTGGAAATGGTAACAAAGCAACTTCTTCTCCTACTGCGTACTGCTAGCAGAATAGGGGCATTTCCTGTTTAAGCTCAATCAGATTAAAAGAACTAACCTCAGGACAGGAACATTGATTCCCCTGAACAATCCAATCCTATGTAGCGTTTCTAGGGGTTCCAGCATCACTTATAACTCTCTTATCATCCTATAAATAGTAGGTCCAGTAGCAAACCAGTACACCCATAGCATTTTCACATTACCATCACCATTCCTATAGCTGATCAATGGTCTACCCACATCTCTTCAGTTGCAAAATTTTCCTCCAAGATAATGCACAGTTTGGGGGATTCTTATGTCCCAAAGGTTTCTACCTCTAACTAGACCCTTAAAACAATTAACCCATTGAAGGAGATCCAGGTTGTACCAGATACCTGAGATTTTTAGACATTACTGCTTTCTTCCACTTTTCAATATTCCTGATTCCCAATTCTCCTTCATGCTTTGGACTTGTCACATCATCCCAGGCTACCTTGGCACCTGCTGTCTTCAGCTCAGCGCCAGACCATAGAAAAGCCCTTATAAGTTGCCCTCATTGCTTAATATCCTTATTTGGAAGGACAAAAAAAAATGACCATTACCCCTGATTGCCAAACAGAACAACTTTACTGAGATGTTCTTTACCAGCATAAGAAAGGTACGAACTGGTCCTACTCTTCAGATGAGCACTTGACCATTCCACCAGATTCACAATATCATGACTAGATGTTACGTGGAAATGAGGGGCTGGCCTCCCAAATTGCTTACTAAGTGTTGCTTGCTTAAAGCCAAACAACTCTTTGATATCCCTTGCAGTAACTTCATCAACCCCAGCTAAGAACAAATTACTTGGAGTTTTGATTAGCAATAAAACCAAAGGAGGATGAAAAGACATCCACAGTATGCCTCTAGCATAATGCAGAACCCTATTAAAAGAATGTATGCAACTCACCAACAAAGCATAAATGGAATTTCTCGTCCAACTACTCCTCTAATGGTAAGGAAAAGTAGTCCTGCGGCTGATTAACACAGGAGAACACCTCCATACTATCATAAAACCTTCAACATTCAAACATTCTTGGATCCAGTGGACAAACAAAGGAGGAATCGTCATTAGGTGCAGAATATAGAGCAAAAAATCAACTCTCTCCTTCAGTAAATCAAACTTAAGGAGGAATCTTCATGTGGTGAAGAGTATTGAGCAAAAGATCCCATACCAGAGAGTCATGAGCTTTCAGTAAATGAGACTTTACAGAACATCGAGGTGTAACAGAAGGCCTATAGTGGCTTCTTACAGTTTCTTGTGCCAGCAGTAAAATATATCATATTCTCCTTCCTTGTACAAATACAGATTCAGCTGTATTAATCAGCATAGGCGGCCCAGGCTTAATCCAGTTAGAAAGCAGCTTGGTTATACACTTGTAATCCTATTCTGCTCCCTTGTGTGAATAAAGACTGCAAGGGTGTTTTCCTGCAATTATTTGAAATAGAAACAAGGAACGATGTCAGAAAAGGGTCAAGAGTGTACCCTGCTTATCCCCTCTGAAGCTCATGTCAATCGGTGCTCAAGATTGAGAGGATAAGTGTACAGTGTAAAGCTAGTTCAGCATGCATACCTGTGTTGTTTTATTGGTGTATTTATACCTTTGAATATGATGATGTGGCAGACACTCGAGTATCAAACCTAGGCCGGACAGCCAATGGTCATCCAGCCACGTAATAAGTGCTTCCCCTTCACGCTTCATTAATGCTCAAAGATGGGACAGTTAGGGTCATATTCTCGGAATAGGCCGAGCATTCATGTCCTCGAGCCCCATAGACACCAATCCATTATGCACATCAAGTGCACTACGCCAAAGTACTCACAACCTACCATCAAGTATTCAAGGCAACATGCCAAGCATTTAATTGGATACCTCTGAGGACTATCCGACTCCAGCAAGGGTCATGCCTTGGCTTTTTGGCGTCTAATTATGAATCTCCTACTGACAAGACGATAATGATTGCCAGTCACATCAGCACACTACACGACACCTACACCCCGATGACAATTAATTCTTGAGAAGGGCCATGTACATGTTCGTCTCCTTGTGGGTCATACTTGCTCAATCTGAGATGTTCGTTGCTCGGCCTTAGCCCTTGGAAGTTTAGGGAACGCACTTATGCCACCATTTTTTGAATTTTCATTAATTGCTCCTGTCTCTTCGGTAACCATTCCCAAATTGAGTATTATAAAAAGGAGAATGTACCCAAGGTTTGAGACTCTTCACATGATTCCTTCTCTCACACTGCTTGATTTCCCGAGTAGTTCTTTGCCAAGACTAAGCTGAACTCCAAGTTCTTGTAAGTATACTCGATCCCTAACCTTCTTTGTCATTCCTCTCTTCCCTACCATCCTTTCTGTAGTTTCCGATGGCTAGAACTAGTAGATTGAACATCCTAGGGTCATTGGTAGACCCAAAAAAGATGGCAAGCTTAGGAAAACCCAAGTGACCGAAGCTCTTTTAGACGGCTTCAGGTCCACCTATTACATTCCCGAGATTGTATTTACCATAGTTTTTGATCCCTAGTTCCATAGGGAAGATATAGGGCATCCCAAGGTTATGCCCTTCTATACTAAGGTAATCATGGAGGGGGAAGGGGGATTGTCAAGTTCCCCCTTGCCCCTCTTCTTTTGAAGTTCCTTATGCAATTTAGACTCTTCCGATGTCAATGTTGTTTGAACTTGTTTAGAATAGTAATGGGCATAGTCGCCCTCAATTTTCAACTTGGGATCAATCTCAGGTAGACGAGATCTTTTTTAGTCAACAACAAGAAGTATTGCCTCAAGGCCTGGGACCCCTCTATGTACTTGGTGACTTACATACCCGACTCGAACAAAGGATATACCTAGGATCCCATCTTGATCGGTGGCAAATGGGAGACAGGTGATAGACCTAAGCATGAAGGCCTCTATTGCCCTAAGAAAATGAGGGTGTCAGGATACTAACCCCTTTCGTTTCATGTAGAGGAAGGGTACAAAGGGAGGTCGCTTAATCACTGAGTTCCTCGATTGCCTTCCGAGACTGGAAATATTCTGGAGAGGACAACTTTGCTCGGGCTACTCATGTGTCTCTTCTCTTAAGTTGCTGGACCTTTCAATCCCTTTATTTGGTCTGCTCGAGAAGAAGACGACGACGAAGCCAACTTAGAAGGTGACCCCGATCGCGAATCCGAAACCACTCCCCCCCCCTACTTCATTCCCTCCGAATCAAATATGCTTTGTCTGCCCAAGATCACCGCCGAGAGTTTGGAGGCTACAGTAGCCACCAAGAGAGCTATTGCCTCAAGACCCGATGACACCTCCTGAGTTGTCGCTCCCTCTCAACAATAGCAACAACAACGACCACTTCACTAACAACCTTTACCATCGCTCGTGCAAACTCTGTTGCCCTAAAGGAAACTTCTACCACCTCACGGTCAACACTGACAAAAGGTAAGAGGATTCTTCCAAAGAACACAGGATCAAACACCACCATGACTCCCAAGCCCCTCTGTCTCACCCCTGACCCCGCCTGCGCCAGCCAGGGAAAGACTAAGCAGACAGAAGAATGGGCCCCTCAAACGATCACTCGTAAGGACAAGGCCATGTTGTTAACCGACTCCATCATCAACACAACCGACATCGCATTGGCAATCAACGGGGATCTACATTTCAAAGTTGACATGGTCATCCGAAACCACTCAAATAATTGCATCCTTCAGGGGGTGATTCAGAACAACTTGGCGGTATGTATCTTAGAACTATTCTCTTGTTGCATACCCATCACTACGAGTTCTTAGGTAGTTCTTGTGTTTTCCAAGCCAGCCAGTAGATGGGGGTAATCATTGATCATTTCTGGGATTACAGAACCAAAGCCAAGGAAGCCTAGTCCGAGCTCAACAAGCACATCTATATTGCCGTGTAGAAAAGACCTTCGCCATTCAAATGAAGCATATCAATGTTCTCATAATGCGAATGTTCAGTCCTTCTTCCAACCTGGAGAAGAGGAAAGCTTATGAGGCTAAGGCAGAGAGAAGAATGAAGGAAGCCAAACTGAAGGTCTCTACTGTCGAGGCCAAACTGTTGAAGGAAAAAACCAACAATGCTGCCCTGACCAGCAAAGTTGAAGGCTTGGTTGAGGCTCAACCGAACACTGAGAGCAAAGAGAACTCCATTCATCTCTAAGTGTTCAACTAAATGCTATAACTAGTTCACAAAGGCCTTTACTATGGTCAGAACAAGTCCTTCAAAAAGGGATGGGATGAGGCTCTACAAGGTGTGGGGGTGTATGTCGAGTCTAAGTTGTTCCAGCAACATCCACACATTTCTCAGCTAATATTTGATGATGAGAATGGTGCTCCCTCAAGATGCTGAATAAGATCCACCCGTAAAGGAATGTCATGAGGTAGCGGCTGAGAATGTGGCAAGGGACCCGGCACCAACAAATGAGCCAATCCCAGTAAGTGACAAGGATTTAGGCAAAAGTGTGATGTCCCCTCTTTAGCTCCCTTCCATACACTTCCCCTTCATCCTCGGGATGCCGCACTCCCTGATATTCTAAACGTCAACAAGAACCTTGGGGAGTTTAGGAAACTCGAGGATATGTTCGTTGATCTCAGCAGCAATGTGAATGGCAAAGATGACTTGAAGGCGAGGCGGCGTGGCAGTGCTCAAGGCGGTGGCGAATAAGAATGTGGTGCCAAAAATTGGAACTTCCGTGACCCCTATGGAGATTTTCTATTTTATTGTTTTGCTTAAAAACTTTGTAGGCCTTTTCATTTTCGTTCTTTTTTCTTCTTTTTTTTTTTATGCTACGAGGGACACAAAGCCCTCGATTTATTTATGCAATTTCCTTTCTGGTGGAAATCCCACTAATAATGCGATTCTATTGATTTGTTCATTTTCAAGTGCTTGTTTATTTTCATTGGTGGAGGCTTATCCTCTAGGGGTCGTGCCCCTAAGGACCAAGCGCGAGGCTTGTGTTGGTTCTTTTCAAGGGCGGTGATTCATTCGTGAAGGGTTATCCAATCAGGGTCATGCTCCTAATGACCAAGCGCAAGGCTTGTGTTGTTTCTTTTCAAGGCGGTGTCATTTGTGAAGAATTATCCCTCTCAGGGCCGCGCCCCTAATAACAAGGCTTGTGTAAGTTCTTTTCAAAGGCAGTACTTTATTTGTAAAAGGTTACCTCTCTCAGGGTCGTGCCCCTAACAATCAAGCCTGAGGCGTGTATAAGTTCTTTTCAAAGAAAATGCTTCATTTGTGAAGGCTTACCCCCTTTCAGGGTCGTTCCCCTAACAACCAAGCCCGAGACTTATGTTAGTTCTTTTTTAGGGCCATGCTTCATTTATGAAGGTTTATCCCTGTTGGAGTCGTGCCCCTAATGACCAAGCGCAAAGCTAGTGTCAATTCTTTTTTGGGACAATGATTCATTTGTGAAGGCTTAATCCTCTCGGGGCCATCCCCCTAACGACCAAGCCCGAGGCTTATGTAAGTTCTTTTCAAAGGCGGTGCGGTGCTTCATTTGTGAAGGCTTACCCCTCTTGGGGCCTTGCCCCTAACGATTGGGACCTAGTCGCATGTTTATAATATCCATGTCATAATAGAAATTCATTGATAATATGTCCTCAAATTTGATACATTCCATGGTCGGGTGACATATTTCCCTTCCATGTCTTTAAGCTTGTATGGGAACTAGTCACATATTTATAATATCCGTGTCATAATAGAAATTCATTGATAATATTTTCACAAATTTGATACATTCCATGATCGGGTGACGTCTTTCCCTTCCATGTCTTTAAGCTTGTATGACCCCATGTCCCCCACCGTAATGACCTTATATGGTCCTTTCCAGTTGGGGCCGAGCTTCCCGTTAGTTAGCTCTCGAGTGTCCTCCACTACTTTACGAAGCAGTAGGTCCCTCACTTAGAAACCCCTAGTCTGGACCTTCCTCTAGTATTGTCTGGAAAACTCTCCCTGATATCTTGCTAATTAGATGGCCGCAAGCTCTCTCCTTTCCTTGGCCAAGTCAAGGTCTTTGGCTCAAGTTTTGTCGTTTTCCCCGAACTCGAAAACTTGGCTCCGTATCATTGGGAGCCCAATCTCCAAGAAGATCACCGCCTTTATTCCATAGGACAATGCAGAAGGGTTTTCCCAGTTGAATGTCCGTGGGATGGTCCGGTATGCCCATAAGACGTTGAACAATTCCTCAGTCCATTTGCCCTTCGCTTTTTCTATTCTCTTCTTGATTCTTGTTACAACGCTCTTGTTGGAGACCTTGGCATGTCCATTACACTATGAATATGCTTGGGTTGAGTAATAGTTTCGACTGTCAAATCCCACACAGAACTCTTTAAAAGGGCCACTATTGAATTATGTGCCATTGTCGGACACTAGGGCCCAAGGAATTCCAAACCAGGTGATAATATTTTGCCATACGAATTTCTTAGTGTCGGCATCTAATATGTGGCTTCAAGGCTCTGCTTCAATCCACTTTGTGAAATAGTTTATAGCCACGAGGAGGAATTTCTTGTTCAAAGGAGCTCTTAGCAACAGACCTACTATATCCACTCTCCATTGAGAAAAAGGCCAAGGGCTTGTAAGTGAGTTAAGGTCCCCCCCCCCCAAAGCTACCGAATGATACGCGCGAACTTCTGGCATTTGTCACATTTTTGTACATATTGTTTAGCATCCTTCTACATATTAGACCACTAGTACCCTTGGAAAATAACCCGATGAGCAAGAGATTGGCTGCCCCGTGTGGCTTCCGCACATTCCTTCATGGATTTCATACAACAGTAGTTGGATCTTTTCTTCTTCAAGAATCCATAACAGATACGTTCCCAAGATGGATTTTCGATAAAGTTTATTATTGGAGGATATCTAGAACCTTGGGTTTTGAGTTTCATCTTCCTGCCTTCTTTGAGGCACTCTGGAAGTTCCCTGGTCGACAAGTATTTGATGATGAGATCCATCCAACTCGAAGGGGCGTTCTGCGTGTTAATGGGAGTATCCCCTAGGCATCAGAGCCTATGATGCCTGGGTCTGGCAAATATTCCACCATCATTTTTCGAGTGATCTTTGATGCCGGTACCAAGGCTAAGCAAGCCAATGCGTTGGCAAGACTTTTATGATCTCTTGAGATCTGGGACACCTTGACCACTTCAAATTCCCTAATTAAAGCCTTACTTTATGATGGTAGGCCTTCATTCCGTAGTTGTTAAAATCGTCCGATTCGCAAGTCAAATCGTACTAGTCGGTCGGTTCGATCCATGGGCAGGCCGAGTCAAATCTTATGGTTGAATTGTTTTGGATCTGGAATCGAAACAGAATCACACGAACCGAATCGGAAGTATCATCCAATTTGTTCTATTTTTTTTAAACCTAAACGACGTCGATTTGACGTCGTTTGCAATGACCCACGCCCTAATAAATAACTATTCCCTCTTTCTCAATTTGCCTCTCATGTTGTCTGTTGAAAGAGACCCACGCACCACGACTGAAGCTTCGTCGACCTCCAGGTGCGTCTCTTCCTCCTCTTCTTCTCTTCTTACCCGCAACCAAACAGTAACCGCAGGCTTTACGTCTTCTTCAAATATTGCTCTATTTCTACATAAGCTATGTCTGTTTTTTTATTTTTGTAGTTTCTTAGTTTTTTTTTTTTTTTTTTCGTTGTTATTGCCTTTGGGGCCTTTGGGTGGAGATTTTACAGTTATGAATGTGGGTTTCAAACTTCAAATGATGCTCTGGTTTTCACATTAGCAATGCTCTGTTTTTTCATTGTTGTAATGTAATTTCTTATTTTCTTATTTTCTTTTTTTTTTCGTTGTTGTGGCCTGTAGGTAGAGGATTATTTAGTTATGAATGTGGTTTTCTATATATAAAGTATAAACTATATAACTGTGGGTTTCAAACTTCAAATGATACTCTATTCTATTGTACTATTTTTTTAATTAGTGATGCTATGTTTTTTCGTTGTTGTAGTTTCTTAGAGGATTTTTTTCGGTGTTGTGGCATGTAGTTAGAAGATTTTTTCATTGCTATAGTTTCAATTTTCAAATGATACTCAAGCTTCAAAATATGCATTTTTAATTTTTAAACTATATGCTCTATTGTATTTTTTCTCTTTTCAGTTGTTGCTGAAGACTTGAAGTTGAAAATGGTAAAGAAGAATATAAAAACAAAATAAAACAAGAATGACGATTTGACATGGGATGTGATAATAGAATGCACTTGAAGTGCAATTATTGTGGCCTTGACAAATGGGGTGGTGTGAGTAGACTGAAACATCATTTTGCAGGGACTCGTCTTGATGTAGCACCATGTACCCAATGTCCACCGGATACTACAGAAAAATTCTTCCAAATGTTGGAAAACGAGAAAGAAAAAAATGAGGATCCTAATGACTGCTTCGTAGAAGATGTCGAGAGGGGGACCGGAACCATGGATGCTTTTGTGGTTAAAGGCAAGGGGAAAGGTGCTAGATGAAGACAACAAACATTAAATGAATTGGTGAAGAAAAGAGAACTAGTGATTCACGACATATGCCGTTTCTTCTATGGACATGCACTAGGTTTCAATTTAGTTAAAAGTCCATTGTTTGATAAGATGATGCCATCGGTTGATGAATATGGCAGGGGATTAAAACTCCCTAGCTATCATGAGGTTAGAGTTACTTGTTTGAAGAAAGAAGTGGAAAATGTTAAGGTGAGTTTGGATAAATATATAATGGAATGGAAGAAAAGTGGGTGTACTTTGATGTCGGATGGGTGGACCGATGGGAAACAACTTTCACTCACAAACTTTCTTGTTAATGGCTTGGAACGGTGTTTCTTAAATCGGTGGATACTTTCGAGGTTATAAAGGATGCTAATAAATTGTTTGCGTTACTTGACTCAATAGTGGAGGAGATTGGAGTGGAGAACGTGGTTCAAATGTTGACAGATAGTACTTCGGTTTATATAACCGCCGATAGGTTGTTGGAGGACAAGAGGAAGAAGTTACTTTGGTCTTCTTGTTCCGCTCATTGCATTGATTTGATGTTGAGTGATATTGGTGATTTGTCGATTTTTCATGACACAATTTCAAAAGCTAAAGAAGTTACAATTTTCATTCATTGGCATACTTGGGTGCTTAGTAAATTTAGAGAGTTTTCGAACAATATGAAATTGACATGACTGGCGGTTATAAGATTTGTCATTGCATTTCTCACCCCTAAAAAGTTTTGATGATAGGAAGTCTTGTCTTCGACGCATGTTTTCATCGAAAGATTGGGCTAATGGGCTTTTTGTTTCAAAGATTTATGCAAAAAATGTGGAGAGCATAATATTGTATTATCAAAAATTTTGAAAAGTAATCAAGTATTGCTTAAAATCTGTGATTCCACTTGTTAAAGTGTTGAAGTTAGATGATGGATAGGGTCATGGGATTTTGTTCCTTGGCCCTATCCATTGCTTCATATATATCCATGGTCGGTTTAGCATGGAATTTTGGGCAATGGATAGGGCCATGGGATTTTGGGCAATTTGTTCCTTGGCCTTATCCATTGCTTCATATATATATCCCATGGCCGGTTTAGCATCACCATTAACTAACTTCAACACTTTAACAAGTGGAATCACAGATTTTAAGCAATACTTGATTACTTTCCAAAATTTTTGATCATACAATATTATGCTCTCCACTTTTATAGCATCAATCTTTGAAACAAAAAGCCCATTAACCAATCTTTTGATGAAAACATGCATCGAAGACACGACTTCCTATCATCATAACTCTTTGGGGTGAGAAATACAGCGGCAAATCTTGAAACCGCAGGTCGCATCAATTCCATGTTGTTTGAAAACTCTCTAAATTTACTAAGCACCCAAGTATGCCTATGAATAAAAACTGTAACTTCTTTGACTTTTTAAATTGTGTCACGAAAAATCGGCAAATCACCAATATCACTCAACATCAAATCAATGTAATGAGTAGAACAAGGAGACCAAAATAACTTCTTCCTCTTGTCCTCCAACAACCTACCAGTAACTACATAAGCCGAAGCACTATCTGTCACCACTTGAATCACATTCTCCCCTCCAATCTCCTCCACTATTGAGTCAAGTAGCTCAAACAATTTATTAGCATCCTTTATACCCCCGAAAATATCCACTGATTTAAGAAACACCGTTCCACTAGGGCTATTAACAAGAAAGTTTGAGAGTGAACGTGGTTTTTCATCGGTCCACCAGTCTGACATCAAAGTACACCCAATTTTCTTCCCTTCCATTCTATATTTATCCAAACTCATCTTAACATTTTCCACTTTTTCTTCAAACAAGTAACTCTAACCTCATGATAGGTAGGGAGTTTTAATCCCTTGCTATACTCACCAACCGATTTCATCATCTTATCAAACAATGGACTTTTAACTAAATTGAAAGCTAGTGCATGTCCATAGAAGAAACAACATATGTCTTGAATCACAGGTTCTCTTTTCTTCGTCAATTCATTTAATGTTTGTTGTCTTCCTCTAGCACCTTTCCCCTTACCTTTAAGGGTCCCCCTTTCAACATCCTCTATGAAGCATTCATTAGGATCCTCATTTTTTCCTTTTGCATCTTCCAACATTTGGAAGAATTTTTCTACAACATCCGGTGGACATTGGGTACATGGTGCTACATCAAGACAAGTCCCCACAAAATGATGTTTCATTCTACTCACACCACCCCATTTGTCAAGGCCACAATAATTGCACTCAAGTGCATTCTTTTATCACATCCCATGTTGGATCTCCATTCTTTTTTTGCTTCGCTTTTATATTCTTCTTTTACCATTTTCAATTTCAAGTCTTCAACAACAACTAAAAAGAGAAAAAAAAACAATAGAGCATATAGTTTAAAAATTAACAATGCATATTTTGAAGTTTGAGTATCATTTGAAAATTAAAACTACAACAACAAAAAAATCCTCTAACTACAAGCCACAACAATGAAAAAATCCTCTAAGAAACTACAAAAACGAAAAAACAAAGCATCGCTAATTTAAAAAACATTATAATAGAATGGAGTATCATTTGAAGTTTGAAACCCACAGTTATATAATTTTTACTTTATATATAGAAACCCGCATTCATAATTACATAATCCTCTACCTACAGGCCACAACAACGAAAAAAAAAAAAGAAATTACAGTATAACAATGAAAAAACAGAGCATTGCTAATGTGAAAACCAGAGTATCATTTGAAGTTTGAAACCCACATTCATATTGTTTATTTACAGAAACCCATATTCATAACTGCAAAATCCTCCACCCAAAGGCCACAGCAACGAAAAAAAACAAAAACTAAAACTAAGAAATTACAACAATAAAAAAATAGAGGATAACTTATGTAAAAACAGAGCAATATTTGAAGAAGATGTAAGGCCTGCTGTTATTGTTTTGGTTGCAAGTAAGAAGAGAAGAAGAAGAAGAAGAAGAAAAAAAAAGGAGAAAGAGACGTACCTGGAGGTCGATGAAGCTTCAGTCGTGGTGCATGGGTCTCCTTCAACCGACAACGTGAGAGGCAAAGTGAGAAAGAGACAAAGAGGGAATAGTTATTTATTAGGGTGTCGGTCCTTGCAAACAAATAACGTTATTTGACTGCCTAAGCAGTCAAAACAACATCGTTTTGATGTATAGCTGAGTTTAAAAATAATAGAACGAATTGGACGATACTTCCGATTTTGTTCGGTTCGTGTGATTCTGTTCCGATTCCAGACCCAAAACAATTCAACCATAAGATTCGATTCGGCCTGCCCATGAATTGAACTGACTCGTACAATTTGACTTGAGACAATTTTAACAACTATGCCTCATACCACTTCATCACGATATCGTCGAGGCTCATTGGGAATACACGGTATGGCAATTTGTGGTTAGTGTCATTGATGAACATAAGCTACTTATACTAGCGAATATGACTCTTGAGATTTATCCTCCCGTAAAAAATTTTGAAACGAGGGACAGTGAATTTTTCAGCATATCTACCTCCTTGATACTGAGAACAAAAGGAGATATAATCGATTAATCCTCAGCGTCATCCTCCATTTTCCCTCGATGTGATTTCTAGTGTCAAACGTTGAGATGAGAACGAAGGTCCTCCTCACGAGGGTCCTCTTTTCAGGACTTTTTGACCCCCATGTCCTTGATCAAGAGAGTAGAATCCCCTTGGGGTCTCGCTTTCCTAGCGGCCCTAGATAGCTTATGTCGGAAGTCTTTGTGCTGTAAAGCTTTAGCTCTCTTTCCCCTTTTATCAAGATTGTCCCTCGAGAAACGTTCCTGATAGGAACGATGTGAATCCGTCTTTCACCCTAGGCAGCAGCAAAGGTCGCGTTCTGAGCCTTCATGAAAAGGATCTGAGGATCAATTACAATGGACACTCCGACTAGCCCGTCCTTTGCTTTGTTAGTTGTTCCCCTGGAAGTCCCCTCTAAGCACTCCAAGTCCCGAAGTCTATTAAGCACATTCACATTGTCGCGTTCTATCTATTTTAGGCGGCCACCCAACCACTCCTCTATAAGGTTCTCTCTCGGGCCAAGACTCCATGCCCTCCAAGACTCTGGTCGGTAGGTGGGGTGTGCTGAGAATTTTATCGAATACCATCAAACTGGTCTAATGAATAAGATTTTGTTAGCACTACGAGCGGAACAACCCTCATGTTTCTCACACACAGGTTGTCCTCTACATCACTCTAAAATTGAGTGCTCACCATCATACTTTCTACGGGAAAGGCTGATTCGAGAACTTTACCAAAAACGACGCCATATTGCACTGTGTTTTCCTGCAATGATTTGAGATAGCTTGTCCCAGGATGAGCCAGATGAGATTCCTCAAACAGGAAACGATGTCAGAAAGGGGCTGAGAGTGTACATAACTTGTTCTCCTCTAAAGCTCAAGTCGGTAGGTGCTCAAGATTGAGAGGATAAGTGTACAGTGCAAAGCTAGTTCAACATGCATACCTGGGTTCTATTTCATTGGTGTATTTATACCTTTGAGTATGATGACGTGGCAGCCACTCGAGTACTAAACCTAGGCCTCATAGCTTACAATCATCAAGCCACATAATAAGTGCTTCCTCGGACACCTCATTAATGCTTGAAGATGGGACAATTAGGGTTAGATACTCAAAATAGGCCAAGAATTCATGGCCTCGAGCCCCGTAGACACCAACAATCTATCCCAAACATCAAGTGCACTACACTAAAGTACTCACAACCTACTGCCGAGTATTCGAAACGACATGTTGAGCATTTAATTGGATACCCCCAAGGGCTATCTGACTCCAGCAAGAGTCATGTCTTGTCTTTCTAGTGGCTAACTATGAGTCTCCTATTGACAAGACGATATTGATCGCCTATCACATCATCACACTGCACAAAACCTACACCCTAATGACAATTAATTCTCGAGAAGGGTCGTGCAGATGTTCGTCTCCTTGTGGGTCATACTTGCTCGGTCTGAGATATTCATTGCTCGATCTCGGCCCTTGGAAGTTCTGGAATGCACTTTGCTAACTGCAACCACGTGTCAACTTATGACTGGCAAGCTGTCTATGTCTCGTCATAGACTGAGCTGCACTAATTAGAAGAACAATGTTATAGGAACATAATTTGGGGACCTAATCCAATACAATCATTGAATTAGTTGTAAATTCTAATGTTAAATGGAGCTCACTTTCAAATTATGTCCAAGGCAACACAAGCTGAATCCTGTTAGCAAGTAGCTTGGTGACACACTTCAAATGGTAAAAATTACAATAGTATATAGACCCATACTTGACTACGACATTGACGAAAAATTTTTGATTCCGTACCTCCAAATTTTACTATTTTAATGGGTATTTTTACAACGATTGTGGGTTATTTTACAACCAAAAAATTTATCATATTTATGGGTGTTTTTATCACTGTTGTGGTTACTATTTTTACAATTTTTTTTTACCCACAAATGTAATAAAAACACTCACAAATATGACGAAAGTCGATACATGATAAAAGTCGATACAGTACCAAAATTTTTTTTTTTGTACTGTAGACAACTCCTACTTATTAAAATTGATTGTACAAAGCAATGGCTTCAAGCTGCCATAAAAGTTAATTGAAGATGAATGTAGTTTAAGGGAGGTGAAAAATTCATGTGATATATATTTATCCTCATTTAACCCATGTAAGACACAATTTTGTCAATTGTATCTCTTTCTACAAGCGTATACACATAACATAAGGGTTGATTTCATCACAAACCACCTAGGCAGAACAGAAGAACCGCCAGTCAGTAGTGCCCAGCCAAACATAAAACATCGTCATGAGTATATTCATGAATTCAAGAGCTGCAGTCGATGGTGCCTTCTCATCAAGTATATTCATGAATTCAAGCGCTGCAGTTGATGGTGTTTTCTCATCGCAGAACGCACTGTATCCTGGCTTAGGCTATTCTGACTCTCACCTTGCGCATCAGGAAAATTCAGGATGTAACAATGGGCACAGATAGATGTACTTGGGGGTTGTATTGGGGGTCTGCACCTTGCAACCCATTCAATCAATGGTTGGTTTCAGGTTAATGTTCAACAGAAACCAGAATGCCTGAGTAGCTGTGGTCACAAAAAAAAATTGTGGGACAGAGACTAGATGTGGATTGGTGTTCTCACTTGTAGTCGAGTGGATACTTTAAGGAGTTCTTAGGCTGGTTTTGGTAACTAAACCAAATATTTGTCCCTTTTATCTTATTTTACTTTTTTCATTTGGGAACTGGATACTGTTTCTGTAGGGAACCATTCTCTGATGCAATTCCAGAGAAAATTACATGTTTTTAAAGCTTAACATGCCAAAAATAATAGAAGGATGCTTCACGTTGACAAGGCAAACAACAGCACAACACTATCATGACCATACAACCAGCAGAGAGTGAAAAAATACTATAGTATGTTACATCAACAGGTTACAAATGTTCGATACTCTAGAAGGAATGGGTGAGCATTTAGAAAGCAGAAACAAAGGAATTAATGAGCTAGCAAATAAGAAGCTGTGTGATTCTTATAAACAACCTTCCACAGGAACCTTGTCGTTGTATAGGATCGAAACCATTCTTGAATAGAAGTATGCCTGCGGAAAAGACGTTCATAGCTTACGGTCAGGTCCAATTTCCACAAAAGATCTATTCAAGTTAAAATGCTTATACCAAAAGATGGAAAATTTATATAGGAGGGTACGGACAGACAGACTTTGGATAAGAATAGCAATTCAACGTAGATGAAGATTTATTCATAAAACTAGCATAATTACTATATTGCTTTAATAAAAAGTGGAATTACTCAAATTATAGACGTTCAAACAGCAATTGTTAAAAAGGGGTCGGCAGAATGGTGTAACATATCACAAGATTTCAAATATTTTACTAGCAAAATAAGGCCTTCAAGAAAGATGGTATCTCAATTCAACTCAAACTTAACCAAAGCTTGTCAATATTACTTAAAAATAGTGAAATTGGTCCTATAACTCTTAACAAGAAGTCAATAATTAAGAAAAGAGTATATCTGAAAACATAGAAAATCTAGATGTTGCGTAGCACACAGCACTTTTCTAGTTATATGTTTATCTCTGCATATGCACAGCCAAATATCTACGGCATATATTTCTCATGTGAGCATGCCACGGTAAATAATTCTTGCACTGGAATCGCGTAAAAAGGCTCTAGCAGATCATGACGCATGAGCTCTATCCAACTGCTTATCTTTGCACATTAATTTTCATTCCTTACAGGCAAAGATGGCAGCAAGGCCAGGGGTGTCAAGAATGCCTATCTAGGACTAACTGCTGCTCTTTAACCGGGACATATGGTTCGCTACTTAAATCCAGAATTGTCACTACATACTTGTAAAATTAATTTAGGAAGGAGTGAAGGATAGATAAAATTTATACATCATGACGTCACTACATAGATGCACTGATTTATAGCATGACACTAAATATCTCGAATAGAGAGGAAAGATTTTGGAATAAAGAATCACGAACACAATGTCATTGTTACCAAAATCATACAATTCGCGATTCAATTCGATTTAGTACCCATTTGATTCATATCTTACTATAAAATCGTTTTTGGCTAAGAATCGCACTTGAAACACAAGAATCATACGATTCAATAAGAATCGAAGGAATAACACGATTCGTTTTAATTTTTTTTAAATCCTATTTTTAGTAAAACGACGTCGTTTTGCCAGAAGAGGCCCATTCTCAAGTATAAAATTTGTGTCTCTCTATATCTCCTATTCACGCCTCTACCTCTCAAGCGACTATTTAAGCATCTATGAACATCACACAAAGTCAAAGTCTCCTCACTCCAAATATGCTTCTTCTTCTTGAAAGACAGATACCAAACCTAACATACCCTACTTCTTCTTCAATAAATGTTTTATTTTTTGTTTTTCATCAAAATTTTATTTTTCAATCGAATGTGGGAAGTAATTTTCTAAGTTTCCATATTCGAATCAGTATAGGCTTCTCCTATTTTAGTTTAACTTCATTGATAAAAAGATAATAGCTATTTGTTAGTTAAAAATCATGCATCTTTCATCTTGGCTATTTTGAGGAAATGATTTATTATGCATTAAGAAAGAAGTAACATAGATACAAAATCAAGTATAGCTTTATAAGGATTTACAAAGGTTAGCATCTTTCCATTTAGACAACGTGATCAAGTCAATATCGTTAATTGATTATTTTTAAAATACAATAATGTTCAGTATTTAATATCTTTCCTATTTTAAATATGTACATATTTTTTAATCATTATTTAAATTTTGTATCGAATATAACAATTCTCGATTCTCAAATCTAATATTTCGATCCTCAATATTAATCTCAATTTGACAATGATGCTCAATGCAGCATTCTCACTCGATACTGATTTAAACCTTATGACGATTTTCATGAGAATAATGGCTTAATGGTGGTGAGAATCTAGATTCCGATGACTTCGACAAAAACCCTCCCGTATTTAGCAATCAAACAACTAGTTGTGATGCTTAACTATGTACCTAGGAAGTATGGATACAGCGATATGACAAAACTTGAAAAATTAGGATACGAATATAACCAAAATACGTCTATAGTAAAATGCATTTCTTTTTTTTACTACTGTATGACAACTTGATAATTATAACTTCTAACAAGAACAATAATACAAAGAATCATAGTTATCAAATCGTGTATCGGAAAGCGTATCATTAATTAAAAATATCATGTATCGTATCGTGTATCGTGCGATACAGTACAAATTTAAATAAATAATAATAAAATATATATATCTTTGAAAAAAAATCATAAACTCATAAAAATATAGCATTTCATTAATATTCTACTAACTATTCAAGTCATCAACATAGTTCACTAATATTATAAAGCAAAGTTCACAACCATAGTTCACTAATTCAAACTTCAAACACCAAAGAGACTTCTAATCCAAATTACTAATATCCATTTTTAGTCATTTCTATATGAAAATAGGATGTTGGTGATGCTACTATTTCACAAAATTAAAATTAATCAAGATTCAGAAATTTTTATACAAAAAATAAAAAAATTATATATATATATATATATATGGCTTTGTAAATAAATTAACATTATTTCTTACACTGCAAAGGACCACAGGTATCGATGGAGACTGGGAAGAAGAAGAAGAAGGCAGCTTCGATGGAGGCAGATGGAAGAACAAAGAGGTAGCTTCGATGGAAGAACAAAGAACACCCACAGTCAAAGACCGGCGAACACCCACGAGTCGTTGTCGATGGCTGAAGAACAAAGAATCGAACACTAGCGAACGTGGCCGAAGGCTGAAGAACAACCAGAGAAATCAGACTTGAAGACCAGCGAAGTGAGCCAACAACGAAGAAGGAAAAAAAAAATTTATTTTGCTTGTAACCCTAGCCACTGAAACGACGTCGTTTCAGTGGTTATAGGGATAAAAAAATCAACCTCTTGGCCAAAAAACGACGTCGTTAAAAAAAACAAACAATTTTTGCACGTATCGTAAAAACATATCGTGTATTAGACGATACAACGCAAAAAAGATACATAACTACGATCCGTATCGTTTTAGGCCTGTATCGTACAATACGTATCGCATATTGTACGATACTAACAGCTATGCAAAGAATAAGGTAGTGTTTAATAAAATTGAAAACTGAATGCTGAATGATTTAATTTGAAGATTGTTTGGTATATAATAAAATTCAATCTAAGAATTGAATCAACTGGTTTGACAGATGCAAGAAGCTAAAGTTTGAAAATTATTAATTTTCTCATTGCCCTTACAATATTTACTTTGATATTTTTTGTTACATATGCATTTACCAAAAACTAAAACATCTCTTAGCACTAATAAAATTAATAAATAAATTATTAGCGCAACTACTACACAATATTTTAAATTTGGTAGATATAATAATGTAATTTCTCTACCTATATCATGTGAATCACACTCACTTGCCAATCAATGGAAATACAAACATAATTAAACAACCAAGACCATAAATCAAACAAAAAAATTAGACCCAATCAACAATTTCACATAAAGTGAAAAGTAAGCAAAAGAGACAAGGTAGAGAAAAAGTGAGAGTCAATGAAAGAACTTACTTTCAAAGAACTAAAACTAACAGAGCCAAGGTTGTGGGGCCATAGGGAAGAAAGAAAAGAAACAGGGGGCATTGCAGAGAAAAAAAAAGGAGCAAAACAACCTGCGAGTGAAGGAGGCGAAAACATTTTAGGGCAAAATTATCCACGACAGTATAGCTATAAAACACCAATTGCTTAGCGAGTTCAGGGATAACATTAAGTTCGTCCCACTTTACTTAAAATTTTAACTCATTTTTAAGTGCAACTTTATTCGCTAAGTTATGTTAGTCTTGTATTATCAAAGGAGCTTAATTCAAAAATCAAGGAATACATTCAGTTTTAAGTGCTGAATTGAATTATCAAACAACCCCTTAGCAATTTCCACATTTAAGACAGTGTTGATCATCTCATTTGGTATATCCCTAAAGCGACTAATCAAAGAAATCCCATCCAACATTTATCTAGTTGGTTTTCTAAGAATTTCTTGTTGATAAGAAATATAATGTGATAAGAAACAGCCTTGTGTCTTCAAAATTTTGCTTTTATATATTGCAATATTTGTGAATTCAATAGAAAAGGCAAAGATTAAAATAAAAACTTGTACATAGTGCTTTGCACATTCACTTTCATATCTAAAGCATATGCTTAGTGGATACGTATAGGCAACGTATCCAAATATTTAATTATTATTTGATATATGGCGTATATCTGATATGTATCTTCCAGTATCTGACGAATATTATATTCGATATAAATACGTCAACTGTATCTATGTTTCATAGATATATGCATTACTAAGCATGCATAGACATTCATAGGTTAGCATAATACACATGGATAGCTAGTTGTTTGAGTTGGCCATCCGTTTTTCAAAGCATACAAAAATAGTATGTGAGAGAAAGGCGAATCAACAAATAAAGCTACAAATCATATTTCAAATTGAATTCAAAGAAATCACAAAAAATTAAATAAATTCCAATTATCACAAACCACAAAGTTTAATGCTGAGAATAAGGATCAAAATTTCGATGTGGTATGTTGATTTGGTCACCTAAAAAATAGAAATATTTCGACGTTTTTCGAAAACGTTTGGAACTGTTTCAAAAACAAAATAAAAAAATAAAAAATTTAAAAATTATTATTCCAAAACATTTGTCGAAATATATTAAAGTATCTTGAAATATCTTGAAACATTTCGAAACAATTGTACAAATGCATTGAAACATTACAAAACACCAAAATACTTCAAAACATTATGAAACACCACAAACTATTAGAATTTCGATTCCATCATTGTTTCGTTTCAGTCTCCTTGAAAACGGAAACATTTCAAACGTTTCGACCATTTCGAAACGAAATTTTGATTCTTGATTGGAAATTGATTGCATGAAGTTTCTCAATGAGCGAAGATCAAAGAAAAAAATAAAACTACCGCTCATGAAGAAAAGTGTCATCTCTAAAGGCTGGATATGTATAAGGGTTATCGCCACAACATAAATCAGATATTGTGATACAAAAAAAAAACACAAAAAATTAATATACGTTGATAAGAGTATATATGTATTTATATATTTTATATATGATATTAGATCATATCTTTGTTTAGGGGATGATATTCGATATAAAAATCCATCTAAAAAAGTCAAGTCTGTCTCTTGTCATAACTTCCTAGAGGTGTCCAATATTAAATTTAAGAACTCTGATGTATTATAAGAAGTTGGCTTATTCGACAACATATTGGATAGATCAACTAGTTTGTGGCAAAATAATATTTTTTTCTTGCACAAGAATTCCTATATTTTTGCTAGAACAAATACTGATATGATTTCTATTAGTGACCCATTTTATAATTAAAAAACTAGTACTTAGCCCCAAAGTACTCCTAGCGTATCCCAAGTGTATCAGTCAAATGCATCCAACAACAAAAAATATTTTAGAAATATGTATCTAGTTTTGGCCTATCTGACACATATGCAATGTTTATTTGTATCTGAGAGGTATTAAATATGGATGCTCTCATCTTGGTGTGGAATTCTTGCTTCACATGGTACAACAAAAAATCATTTTTTTCTAAAAACAAGGATATGAACCTAGAGTGAAAAACTAACTGAACCAATATGTCCTAATTTCTTGTTGTGCAACATTCATTTACATAAATTTAGGGGTTTTGGGTAATGTTGACTTGGATTCTAAGCATGGACAAGAACACGGACACGGGACACGGATATGACACGAACATGCCAATACGACATTTCTCAAAAAAGTAGAACACAGACACGTTGGGAACACGCTACAAGAAATTATATTTTATATATAACATTATATAATTAACAATGCACGACATACATTGAACGTAAATAAATTTAAATAATAATTTTTATAAAAAAGATGAATTATATGTATAATTAAATTCAATAATAAATTAGATTTCGAATAATTAATCCATATTTTAATTATTATTAGTTTATTCTATTAGTCTTTGAGTACTTAATTTGTCATTTATTTTAGGCATTTGTAAAACTAATTATATTATAGAATTATTAATTTTTATTTTGTTAAATAAATTGATCATACTAAAAAAATACAATATAACATATATTTGACTGTAGAATTCAATCTGGTAACTACACTTGTATAATAATTTAAAATGTACATGACTTTACTTATGCATATAGATATAAAAGATTGTACATAATTGTACAACTAATAAATATGTTCAAAAGAATTTAGAAATCTTTATAAAATAGTCCAAAATAAGTTGAAAGTCAAATAAGAATAAAAAACAAAAATTAGATGAAAGTATATAGATGGGCATAATTGACTTTATTATAATAATTAGGGATAAAATAGAAAATCAAAAATTTTTCACAGATGCTAAAATTTATAAGTAATATAGATTTATTGCAAATATAGTGATAATGATATACAATTCATAAAAAATTCAGTATTTTATGATAAATAAATCTTATATCTAATCATCTGTGTGAAATTTTAGACTAAAATATCCTCTTAATAGACAATAATCATCAAATTTTTTTGTAAACAATGTGTACTTAATATATAATTTAAATAATTGTTCTCATTTTTTCAATTCCTCTTTTTTAAAACTTTTATGCATCTTTTATTTTTATTATTATATATGGAGTACAACTTTAATATGTCTAGTGTTGGTAATTATATGTTCTCAAATTTTTAAGCTTTGTTAATTACATTTTAACACTTGTTTATTGTTTAGCAGTAGATAAGTTCTAAAGATGTGTCAAACACATCACCAAATAAGTGTCGGACAAGTATCCGAAATTAAAATTTTATCATTTAATTATGGACACGGATAAAAAAGTATCGGACACGTGTCCGAAGAGTGCCGGTGTCC
Source organism: Ilex paraguariensis (assembly GCA_963454935.2). Lineage (NCBI taxonomy): Eukaryota > Viridiplantae > Streptophyta > Magnoliopsida > Aquifoliales > Aquifoliaceae > Ilex > Ilex paraguariensis. The sequence continues at coordinate 416,372 of CAUOFW020003992.1, read as the reverse complement.
TACACGGATACATCACCTTCTCGAGAGTGTCCGTGCTTCATAGCTCACATTGAGCTAGTTAGAAAAATGAAGTCACCAAATGTCACTTCTTTCTTAACATCCATTTGGCATAATGCATTCCATGAAGTCCAGCCTAGCAATGGATTTTCATTTTCAAGAAGTTATGCCAAATAGACCCTATCTTGTGTTTGAGTGATTATGATTAACCATTAGGAGGGTAAAGCATGACTTCTCTTCTTTTTTCTTATTCTGCTCCATCTCTTTAGTTTTTTGCACCATTTGTGCTTTTGTTACCAGGAATCCAATCCAATTATCACACTTACCCACCCTTAAATTTCTACCTTTAAGTAGAATCATTGCCCTCCATAACACTCATTTATAGTCACCCAAACCCGCAAATTAACCAAGATTACTGTTCATAGTTCCTGCACAACCGAAAGCTTCCTCTTTCAAGCTTTAAATCCACACTCAAACCTTGCCCTTTATTGCTCTTTTTGCAAACCCTCAATCCCACACTCAAAACTTTACCCTCGATCAAATCCCAAGTGCTCTCATTAAACAATATACACACACTGATAATATTGAAATGGGTATGCATCAATAACTCACAATTTCCAAGAACCCATTTCAATGATCAAAAGACTATTTAGAGCACGACAAAGCATATTAATCCGCAAAATTGCATAAACATAGAAAAAATTGAAGTTTTACCTTCCTTATTTCTACAACAGAACTGCTTCTAGTGCTCCTTTCTTCGTTGGGGCTGTTTCTGATTTGCTAACCTGTAAATCCAGTAAACCTAGAGTACAAGATATATGCATAAAGAAAATCAGAGATCTACAACAGATTGAAGTGAAAGTTTAAGCCTGTGTTAACAAGGATAAGGAGTGTTTTTTGAGTACCAGCAATAGGACGTGAGCGACTGTCAAAAGGACCACCATCACAGGTACCGCTTCCAGAATCCATGGCCGAGCCTGTTGCTGATTCGCCATTTATTTTGAGTGTCTTGTGAGAGTAACGGTGAGAGATTGAGCCAGGCCTTGAAGTGCAGACGTCGAACTAGGGTTTTGCCGTCCGGTAATTTGCTAGTCTTCGTGGGAATCTTAATGTAATTTAATCTTTAATTTGCTAGCACCTGTGATTCAAAATTAAATAAATAATTACAAAAAATTATTATATAATAAAATTATGGATAATTAACCAAATATCTAAATGTGGAGACTTACGTATCGATTCTTAATACTTTTTGAAATAATTTTTTTATTTTTAAAAGAATTTAAATAATGATTTTTTTTTTTTTTTTTGGACCAATTGCAAAAACAATGTAGGCAAAAGGATCCTCAACTTTAAATTTTTGTGCCAAGTCTCTATAAACTCTCGACTAAAATACAAATTAACGGTTTTCGTCAAATTATGTTTGGCTAAATATTACTGTGCATAAATGTTTTTTGATATTTAAAATGACATTTTTAGTCTCATTATACTTTTTCCTTTCACATGTCTTCAATCTAACAAATACGACTCTCTCTCTGTCTCTCTCTCTCTCCACGGTATAACCACCAACTCATGACTGAAGGTTGGTTTCAAGATGATGAAGACGAAAATGAGGAAGTGAAATCGTAGATGATGCCTCTTTGGAACGGCTTCAACTTGTCATACCGGATCGCTTTGATAAGATTATTTTGAGAAAAATGGACCTTAATTTGGGGTATTGCAAGAGAGTTTTCTGATATTATACCAACATAATGGGTTTTCTTGATGCAAAGGAGCCATGAAAAAGTGAGATCACAAAAAATAGATGCATAATGAGATGGATATGTGACTGTGTGTGAAATCAGATGGGAGATTAGATGGGCTTTCAATGTTCAGTCCAAGCAAAGGTTGTGGTGAAGGTGAAGAAATCATTGTGTGTGTATACGTGTGTGTGTGTGTGTGTGTGTGTGAGAGAGAGAGAGAGAGAGAGAGGGAGGGAAAGGAGATGGAAAGATTCAATCATCTCTCTCTTTCTTGCTCTTCTTTTATTTACACTTTCTTTTGGATTAGAACTTAGGTTTGTCTATGAATCGAAAAAAGTATTTAAGTGGGTTGGGGATGGAGGTATATTATGAATTGGGTTGAAACAAAAGCATCATTGCAAGTTGCCATATAGAGAAGAGGGAGAGAGAGTCTGAGGTAAAAACAGGGCATTATAATGAAAATTGGATGAAATGATTAGAGTATTTTGGTAGTTTTATGGATTCTGTGGCAGGCATCATGTTTATACTTTGGTTATGAGTTCAGAGAGACTTGGTGAAAAAGTTTAAAGTTGAAGGAGATTATCTCCTTCTGCCCCCAAGTACATGGGAATTTTTGCAGTTAACCTTTTTTTACTTGTTAGAGCTTTCTTCATTCTTCTAATTTTAATCAAATTTATAAAAACATAACATATACATGTATAAAAAATATTGTGCAATGTACTAATATATCTAAATCACTTTTGAAATAGTATTTAAAGAAGCTATCTTTTACTTTAATTACCTTCATAATTATATAATCCATATTTTACTTATAACTAAACTATAGATCTAGGTCTCAATACTTGTCATTCAGAAGGATTAATATGTTATGTCATTGCTTTGATGATCTCTTTCTAATTCTACTTTCTTTGGTCCTTTCTTGTTTATAAGATAAAATGATGTTGTCCCTTTTTGAATGTTTGTTTCTCTACACGCAAGATAGATTGATTAGATTTTCATAACAATACATCGTTGCATATATGAAGAAAAACACATGAATATTTGTTATTTGATAAAACAATTTGGTTCCCAATTTTATGCTTTTTTTTTTTTTGAAATTTTCCAATTTTATGCTTGATCAATATTATAAGGTCATTTCTATCATATGCTCTTATGTTCTATGGTCTGCATACATACATGAACTTATGTTAATCAATATACATATAAGTGCATGAAATGACATGATTTGCCCCTCATATTCTTCCAACTACTTCTTCCTTTCCTTCATTTTAGTGTCTTTCTCCAAAAATGACCTTCCCCTTTCTGACCTCCATTATATTACCGAATTTGTCTTAGCTCCTTCCTAATTGGATTTACAATATGTTTCGTTTATCGAGATATCTCTCTTTCGTTATCCCTATGTATTTTTTGGGTAAACTACTCTCATGCTATAAAACAATCAAATCTAAATTTAACATTATCTTTCTTTCCTCATGAGTAGGAAGCACACCACCATTATGCATTGCGGTGATTATATTATAGTATTTTTTGCACTTAATTGGGTGATTGATGAAACTTGTTCCACTTTTCAATCTCAACTAATGAGGTAATCCTAGTGCCTACATTATTGAGAATTGATTTTGTTAGTTTACTCATTTCTTCACATGTTGTTTCCACATGCATAATTCTTATAATTTGTACCTTTTTGTCTTCATACTTGATTAATTGTATTTATCATTACTAAAACACAAGTCCCAACAAGGATTTCCCTTATATTAGAAAAAATAACTTGACATTTAACGTTAACAATGAAAAAATGAAGATTTCAAATCAAAATTTATATCAAAATATAAATATAAAGCACAAAAAATTCAAAATATAACTCGAAAGTAAGCTGCCTTTTAAAAAATTCAAAAATATGTGCGCACTGATTATTAGTTTAAAATAGCTAGATAATAAAAATACTCAACTTTATAAATTGACACTTGACCATCTTTTTCATATATTTATCGAGTATAATATGAGTTGATCTCAAAAGATAGTATAGTATGATTACTATTCTTCTACAAAATGTAGTCATTGTTTCATAGAAGAGTAATATCTTTAGCCATCGATTTCTACCTCCTCTCTCTATATAATCTCTTCTTAGATTTGGTAGTTTTAGGCACGACATGTTACCATGACTTAAACCCAATATAAGTTGACCGATAAGGTTGAGACTTCTCATGTAGTCATGTTTTAACCACCAACTCATTGAAATGGTCTAACTAGGCGTATCTCTTAGTAAATTTGTCGCATTAAAGGTTTTGATATTTCGAACAAAAAAAAAAAAGGTTATTATATGATTATTAAGCCATATCGTATTCATATTGACCAATTTACATACCTATATTTACAAAAATCCTTATAATCTGGACTGACTTCTTTATGATCCGCACATTCCTTCCGTTGCTCAACTAAATTGGTCCACGACGTTGTCACCAAAAGTAAAAGAGACTAATGTCTGGATTACTTTCCAAACATATTAGTTTATTTATAGTAGCTATTGTTGAGTGTTTATGACTAATAACCAACACAACTAAAAGCAACCTAAAATGTAAATGTTTTATAAAGCAAATGACTATAACTCATCTCATGCTACCACGAGGAATCTCTTATTAGTGAATAGCATTCATCAGACCCAAAAGTAATATGCTCTTGTAACACTCTAAAAATTAGGGGTCCTTAATTTAATAAAATTCGGACAGAGTCTCCTTTGTACGGGAAGCTCTACCCAAAACACAACCTGTGCAATTATACTACATTGACCACACCGGGTCTATATATAAATAAATATTGACCACACCGGGTCCATTTACCCATCAAATAATAAAATTTCATTGACCACATGTAATATCCACCATATCATCCCAAAAGAGTAGGGCAAGCTATGACACTTACATTCTAAAAGAATTACACTTAAATTTAGCAGTGGAATAAACAAAATACTAGACTATACATGATTGTAAATAAATTCCTTAGTTTAGCACAAAAATAAACTATAGCTCTAGATGTCCACCTCGGGATCTAGGTTCCCCTCTGGTGGAACCTCCCAATTTCCCGGCTCGTCAACGCCGAAATCTTCCTCTAACACGAAATCTAAAAAAAAAAATATTATTGGTAGGGGGTGAACATTAAACACTGTAGGAAAATCCTCCCAAACTCTAACAAGGTTTGGAAAACGTAGCAAATGGTCGGTTTCATTTCACAAATAGCATACGTAAATTTTGAAAGAAAACATAACATTTTCAAAGATCTCAAGTTTATACATTAACAATAATTAAGTGTAAGAGTAAAACCAATCCCACCATAAATAACCATTCCAAAGAGTAATTATTTCCACAATAATTTTCAAGATAATCATATCCAAAAGATAACGCAATAAACAATAACCACAATGTATCTCAAGTCTGATGTAAGATAATCGCATAAATAAACACATAGAGAATATTTTGGCCCACACACATACAATTCCTTACAAGGATATCAACTTCGGGAAGGGCGTCTACTGATGCATTGTCCCATTCTAATGCACCGGCAATAACGAATCCGAACCAGGCATAGTATGCTTATCCTCTGACACTGCACCCGTGAGCTAATAGTGGTTTGGTCCTTGCAAGGCACCAACCCCACTGCGAGTGGTAGGAAAAATTCAAACCCACACGGAGTAAAAACCACACATAGCTATCAATTCTATGATATTCGGTCAATGGTCACCCATGGTCATCCAAACACCTCCATGAGATACAATCACCAACAATTTCTCAAATATACTCAATTCCATAAAATTCCTAATTTTTCAAATCTAAATCCACATTTATTTCACAATGGAACAATTTAAGAAAAATTAACAAGAGATCATCATAAATACCATTGTGTTGTTCAATACGAAACACTAAAGTTTTGAAATCAAGAATAAAGAAGAAATCAAGAGAAAAATCCACTTCTCTTGAAATTTAGGGTTTTGAATATGAGAAAAGAACTTTGATGGTTATCCAATCATCCCATTGTTTAAAACATGCTAACATTTGCAAAAACATCAAGAATCTATGATTTTATAGCATATTAATATGATATAGAGTCAAAGAAAACATATATGTATAACCCTAGCCTCAATGTAAGAGAATGAAAGAAAACCCCTACTTGAATCAAAATTTCAAGCAAGAACCCAAGCTTTACTGACCTCCTTCTTCCCTTTTCTTCTTTCTTTAATCTTCCTCTAAGGTTCCAAGAAGTGTGGGGTGAGAGTGGAATGAAGATAATGGGATGAAAATGAATTTTTAAACGCAGCAACCCCGATTTTTACTATCACAGGCTGTTTTTTGTTTCTCCAAAATTACGGTTTTACCACTAAGAATCTTCAATTTGATTTGTATGACTACCCTAAAGTTTTTCGAAGTTCCGGATTCATTTTTAATATTATTTTAACCTAAAAACATTTATTTTTATGGTTTATTTCAAAACTAAAATAAATTTACACTCGAAACATTAAAATTACTATTTTATTCCTCCCTAGTATTTATTCTTTCGATTTCAATATATATAGTTTATTCTTACGTCATTACATATATAAGAATCACTAAACAAGTATATTACTATATTAATATAAACATGTGAGGGTTTACACCTTCCAAGTCTAAGAAGAAAGCACAACACTTTATCATCCAAGGAACACCACAGTGCAGATTTTTGATCAACTTCAGAGAATAAACTGATTTGACTCAGGTATTTCTAGTATGTGTGACCTATATGGTTGGAAAGATATACGAGTTAGGGTTCTAACAAAAATAACGGTGCATAATTTGGACTTTCCAACAAAGAGTTATGATCAAATTGGTGAAAGATAGTATGTTGGACTGCTTGATTCTTCTATACTTGTCTAACTCGAGTTTGGGTGTCTTTTTTCATAAATTCTATCTCATACCCATCTCCAATATAGATAGTATGGCTTGCATAAAGATCCATGTCTAGCATCATTCATTAACCAAAACTAAATTACCATCCGTCTCTTAGAATCATTTATAACAACTTGATGTAGAACTAGTATATCCATCAACATTTTTCTTCAATTCCTCTAAGTTAGCTAATTGATGAGAATGTAAAATGTCATATTTTTTACTCTTTTAATATTTAGCCTTTTATACTTATTTGGAGCCTAAATATACTTATTATTCTTATATTTTGATTTAGGATGTAAATAGAGACGTTAAATGCAAAACGAAGCTAATTAGACGATTGTTGATAGTTTAGACATGTGGGGTTTACAATCCACCCTCCTTAAAAAAAGTTTCGTTCTTGAAACTTAACTCAAGTAGCAAATAAGTGCGGGTACTTCTCTCGCATTTCTAGCTCCGATTCCCAAGTAGCTTCTTCCACTCCATGGTGTTGCCACAAAACCTTCACTAGTCGGATGACTTTGTTATGGAACATCTTCTCTTTGGCGTCGAAAATCTTCACCGGTTGTTCTTCATAGGTTGCTCCGTCTTGAATTTCAATATCTTCCAAGTCTACGACCGACGTTGCATCCGATTGACACTTTCTCAACATCGACACGTGGAACACGTCATGTACCCCAGACAACTGAGCTGGTAACCGCAACTGATACGCCGCTTTGCCCACCACTTTGATCACTTCAAATGACCCGGTATATCTTGGCATTAACTTTCCCTTCTTGCCAAATCTAAATACTCCTGTCTTGGGCGACACTTTGAGGAACACGTAGTCTCCCACTTTGAATTCCAAGGGTCTTCGTCTTTGATCCGTATAGCTTTTCTGTTGACTTTGTGCCGTGCATAATCTCTCCTGGATGAATTGAATTTTCTCTGTAGTTTCTCGAATAATTTCCGGTCCAAACAAGCTACTCTCGCTAGCTTCCAACCAACAAGTTAGGGACCTACATAGTCTTCCATATAACACCTCATACGATGTCATCCCAATACTTGCCTAATAGTTGTTGTTGTATGCAAATTCCACCAACAACAAATGATCGCTCCAACCTCCCTTGAAGTCCAACACACAAGCACGTAACATGTCTTCTAGAATATGGATCTCCCTCTCGAATTGACCATCCGTTTGGGGATGAAAGGTTGTACTGAAATGTAACTCTGTCCTCATAGCTCTTTGAAGACTTTGTCGAAATTGTGCTACAAAATGAGAATCACGATCCGACACAATGGATAGCGAAACTCCATGCAATCTCACTATCTCACAAATATAGAGCTTGCTCAGGGTCTCTAATGTGTCGGTGATCTTCATACTCAAGAAGTGAACGGACTTGATGAGTCTATCAACAATGACCCATACGGCATTATGCCCTCATGAAGTCTGTGGAAAGCCAGATACGAAGTCCATGGTGATGTGATCCCACTTTCACTCGGGAATAGGCAAGGACTGTAATAATCCTCCAGGTTTTTGATGCTCAATCTTTACTTGCTGACACACCACACATTTTGAAACGTATCTAGCCACATCCTTCTTCATTCCCTTCCACCAATACTGCCACTTTATGTCTCTATACATTTTGGTACTACCTGGATGTATGGAGAACTTGGAATGATGGCACTCGCCCAACACTTCTTCCCGTACTTGGTCATGATAGGGTACACATAGCCTTCCTCAAAACCATAACTCATCCTCATTTTTCGCCCAATCCTCAACAATCTCACTCCTCTCCAACTTACTCCGGATAGCCTCCAACTCGTTGTCTAATCGTTGGAACGCCACAATCCTTTGTCGAAACATCGGTTGAACTACAAGATTGAATAGGCATGGTCGATCCTCCTGTCTATCCACCCATAGATTAAATTCCTCCAAAACATCCATCATCTTCCACCTATTCACCACAAGGGAATTGATTTCACCCCGAGATTTTTTACTCAGTGCATCCGCTACTACATTCACCTTCCCCCGATGGTAATTGAGTGTGAAATCATAGTCTTTTAAATACTCAATCCACCTTCTTTGCCGAAGATTCAAGTCCTTCTGGGTGAATATGTACTTGAGGCTCTTATGATCAAAAAACACTTGGAATCTCTCTCTGTACACACCTCCACAACTTAAGAGCAAAAACCACAGCGGCAAGCTCTATATCATGGGTGGAATAATTCTGTCCATGAACCTTGAGTTGCCTCGAGCCATAGGCAACCACCTTCCCTCCTTGCATTAAAACACACCCCAAGCCTCGTAGTGAAGCATCGGTGTACACATCGTATCCTTCCCCACTACTCGGAATAATAAGGACAGGAGCGATTGTCAACTTCTCCTTCAAGGTGCGAAAAGCTAGTTCACACTCTTGAGTCCACAAGAATTTTTCTTCCTTCTTTGTGAGACGTGTCATCGGCATTGCTAGCTTTGAAAACTCTTCCACAAACCTCCGATAGTAGCCTGCTAAGCCCAGGAAACTACGTACTTCGGTCACATTCTTTGGTGGTTCCCATTTCATCATTGCCTCAATCTTTGTGGGGTCAACAGCTACCCTTTGGTCCGACACAACATGGCCAAGGAATTTCACTTCCTTCTTCCAAAACTCACACTTACTCATTTTCGCATATAACTTATGTTCTCTCAATGTCTATAGTACAATAGAAAGATGGCGTCCATGTTCCTCGTGAGTCCGGGAATAGATTAGTATGTCATCAATAAACATGATGACAAACTGATTTAGATACAACCAAAATACCTTGTGAATTAAATCCATAAAGGCTGTTGGAGCATTAATCAATCCAAACGGCATGACCGTATACTCAAAATGACCATACCGAGTACGAAAAACAATCTTAAGAATATCTTTCTCCTTGATCCACAATTGATGATACCCTGTGCGAAGATCAATCTTAGAGTAATACTTAGAACCCCTAACTGATCAAATAAGTCGTCGATTCATGGCAAAGGGTATTTGTTCTTCACTGTTACTCGATTCAATCTTCGGTAATCCATACACAATCGAAGTGTCTCATCATGCTTCTTCACAAAGAGTACCGGGGCTCCCCAAGGTGAAGTGCTCAAATGGATAAACCCAATGATCAATAGATGATCCAGCTGCTTCCTTAGCTCCTTTAACTCCAAAGGTGCCATCCGATAGGGAGCGATGGATATGGGTTCGATTCCTAGGTAGAGATCAATCTTGAATTCAATCTCCCCATGTGGGGGTAGCCCGGGTAGTTCGTTTAGGAAGACATCTGGAAAATCTGATATTATCAACACCACATCCGTATGAAATTTATCTCAATCATCTCCCATCAAGCTAGCTAAGAAACTCAAATGGCTCCCCGCCTTCCCTTTCAAGAAACTACTACCCGTAGTAGGAAATGGATGGGAGAAATTTTGATCATTCACGAAATTGAATACTACCCCTCCCGGTAGTTGAAAAGAAATTTGTTTATGGAAACAATCCATTACCGCTTGAAATGTGGATAACAAATTCATCCCAAAGATCACGTCATACCCCTTCAAGTCTAAGGCAATCAAATCTACAATTAATTCGTGCTCCCTAATTCGAAGCACGCAATCCCTACACACCCGGCTAGTATCTAGTCGTTCTCTTGTAGGCATATTAATACACAACGCATGTTCTAGCTTCTCGAAGTCCAATCCCAATTTAATAGCATATGCAGTACGTATAAATGAATGAGTCGCACCCGGATCAAATAAAATTCGAGCCCAAGAATTGTGGAGGAGAAAAATACCTTCCACCACTGCGTTGGAGGCATTTTCCTCTAGTTGGGTTAAAACAAATACCCTTCCTTGGTTGGTGCCACTTGGGGCTAGAGCTTCAAACGGTCTCTACTGTTGTAGTGGCCTTTGTAGCGGTGGCTTGTTTGCATTCACCTGCCCGGTTGCTTGGTTGGTTTTGGTTGAAAGCAATGGACAGTTATCTTTGAAATGCCCAACACCTCTACATGCAAAGCATCGACGTGGGTCGGTGCCTACTCTCTCTAGTACTCATCCCGCTCCTCGAGCTGTCTGTGGTCTCTGTCCAACTACTTGGTTTGGACGACGGTAGGGTGCCGCTCTCTCTGCTCCACTGCTACTAGCACCCGTCCTGATCGGACCTCCCCTCATAAGGTTCTGTCATCGCTGATTATCTTCCATATCTCTCTCCACCAACATAGCCTATCCATAAGATCCTCATAGTCACGGATCCTAAGAGCCACAAGCTTCTCCTTAATGGTCGGCCTCAAGCCTTGCTCAAAATGTTTGGCCCTCCTGGCCTCTGTGGATATGAATTTCGTGGCATATCTAGACAACTCCTCAAACTTTCTCTCATTCTCCCCCACCGTCAAATTACCCTGTCGAAGAGCGAGAAAATCGGTACTCATCTTGTCTCTAATCGACTCAGAAAAATATTTATCTTGGAAGACTTGATCAAACTCCTCCCAAGTAAGTGTATCTGTGTTCCTCAGTCTCTTTACCGAATCCCACCAATGGTCGGCCTCCCCCTCGAACAAATAGGTAGCTAAGCCAACCCTCAAGTCTTCGGTAACTCCCATGCCGTCACAAATCTTCTTCACCCGGCGGATCCAACTATCTGCATCCAAAGGATTAGAGCTCCCTTGGAAGGTAGGCGGGTGTTGCCTCAGAAATTTCTGAAGAGTTACCATCCTCCGGTTGTCGTCCCCATTGCCCGACACTTGTGCTAGGGGGTGAGCTCCACCATTATGGCTGTTGTTTCCATTCTGGTTTTGTACCAAAGTGATAACCTCCTTCAAGCATTGATATATGGTGCTTATGACATCGGGAGGTGATGGTGGTGGTGGATTTGCATGTCCTCCCTGACCACCACGCCCACGCCCACGTCCACCGTCCATCATGCACATCAATTCACAGTTTAGTTTCATTGATGTACAAGACATCCTAGTTATCACTTTGATCTAAAGCATAAGGTTCGTATAAAATTAGATCAACAATTTTCTTCAACCTAGTCCTACTTTTCTAGTGGTAATCCATAACCTATAGCTCTCATGTAAGACCTAATTCCTAAGCTCTGATACCAAATTTGTAACACCCCAAAAATCAGGGGTCCTTAATTTAACAAAATTTGGGCAAAGACTCATTTGCACGGGGAGCTCTACCCAAAACACAACCTGTGCAATTATACTACATTGAGACCACACTAGGTCCATATATAAATAAATATTGACCACACCGAATCTATTTACTCATCAAATAATAAAATTTTATTGACCACATGTAATATCCACCATATCATCACAAAAGAGTAGGCCAAGCTATGACACTTACATTCCAAAAGAATTACACTCAAACTTAGCAGCGGAATAAATAAAATACTAGACTATACATGATTGTAAATAAATTTTTTTTGTCTAGCACAAAAATAAACTATAACTCTAGATGTCTACCTCGGGATCTAGGTTCCCCTCTGATGGAACCTCCCAATTTCCCGACTCATCAACGCCAAGATCTTCCTCTAGCACAAAATCTAAAAAAAAAATATTATTGGTAAGGGGTGAGTACTAAGCACTGTAGGAAAATTCTCTCAAACTCTAACAAAATTTGGAAAACGTAGAAAATGGTCGGTCTCATTTCACAAATAGCATACGTAAATTTTGAAAGAAAACATGACATTTTCAAAGATCTCAAGTTTATACATTAACAATAATTAAGTGCAAGAGTAAAACCAATCCCACCATAAATAACCATTCCAAAGAGTAATTATTTCCACAATAATTTTCAAGATAATCATATCCAAAAGATAACGCAATAAACAATAACCACAATGTATCTCAAGTCTGATGTAAGATAATCGCATGAATAAACGCATAGAAAATATCTTGGCCCACACATACACAATTTCTCGCAAGGATATCAACTTCGGGATGGGCGTCTATTGATGCATTGTCCCATTCCAATGCACCGGTAATAACGAATTCGACCCAGGCATAGTATACTAATCCTTTGACACGGCACCCGTGAGCTAATAGTGGTTTGGTTTTCGCAAAGCACCAACCCCACTACGAGTGGTCGACAAATTTCAAACTCACATAGAGTAAGAACCACACACATCTACCCACTCTACGATACCTAGTCAATGGCCACCCATGGTCATCCAAACACCTCCATGAGATACAATCACCAATAATTTCTCAACTACACTTAATTCCATAAAATCTTTAATTTTTTAAATCTAAATTCACATTTATTTCACAATGGAACAATTTAAGAAAAATTAACAAGAGATCATCATAAATACCACTGTGTTGTTCAATACGAAACACTAAAATTTTGAAATCAAGAATAAAGGAGAAATCAATAGAAAAACTCACTTCTCTTAAAATTAAGGGTTTTGAATATGAGAAAAGAACTTTGATGGTTACCTAACAATCCCATTGTTTAAAACATGCTAACATTTGCAAAAATATCAAGAATCCATGATTTTATAGCATATTAATATGATGTAGAGTCAAAGAAAACATATATGTATAACCCTAACCTCAATGCAAGAGAATGAAAGAAAACTCCTACTTGAATCAAAATTTCAAGTAAGAACCCAAGCTCTAGTGACCTCCTTCTTCCATTTTCTTCTTTCCTTAATCTTCCTCTAAGGTTTCAAGAGGTGTGGGGTGAGAGTGGAGTGAAGAGAATGAGAGTAAATGGGATGAAAATGAGTTTTTAAACACAGCAGCCCCAATTTTTACTGTTCACGGGCTGTTTTTGGTTTCTCCAAAATTACGATTTTGCCACTAAGAATCTTCAATTTGATTCATATGACTACCATAAGGTTTTTCAACGTTCCGGATTCATTTTTAATGTTATGTTAACCTAAAAATATTTATTTTTATGATTTATTTTAAAACTAAAATAAATTTACAATCGAAACATTAAAATTACTATTTTATTCCTCCATAGTATTTATTTTTATGGTTTCAATATATATGGTTTATTCTTACGTCATTACATATATAAGAATCACTAAACAAGTACATTACTATATTAATATAAACATGTGAGGGTTTACACCTTCCAAGTCTAAGAAGAAAGCACAACACTTTACCATTCAAGGAACACCATAGTGCAAATTTTTTGATCCACTTCGGAGAATAAATTGATTTGACTCAGGTATTTCTAATGTGACCTGTATGGTTGAAAAGATATATGATATAGGGTGCTAAGAAAAATAACGGTGCACAATTTGGACTTTCCAACAAAGGGTTATGATCAAATTGGTGAAAGGTAGTCTACTGGACTGCTTGGTTCTTCTATACTTGTCTAACTCGAGTTTGGGTGTCTTTTGTCATAAATTCTATCTCGTACCCATCTCCAATATAGATAGTATGGCTTGCATATAGATCAATGTCTAGCATCATTCATTAACCAAAACTAAATTATCATCCGTCTCCTAGAATCATTTATAACAACATGATGTAGAACTAGTATATCCATCAATATTTTTCTTCAATTCCTCTTAGTTAGTTAATTGATGAGAATGCAAAATGTCATATTTTTTTCTCTTTTAATATTTAGCCTTTTATACTTATTTAGAGCCTAAATATACTTATTATTCTTATATTTTGATTTGAAATATAAATGAAGACGTTAAATGCAAAACGAAGCTAATTGGACGATTGTTGATAGTTTAGACATGTGGGGGTTTACAGCTCAATCTACAGGTCCATCAAAGAATTGTACTATTCCCTTTCAAGGTAGAATAATATATTGAAGGTGTGGCAACGTAACCCCAACTATATGATATAGGTATGTTAGGTAGTTGCAAAGTGCATTGGGTAATATGTATCCTGGGTATGGTTCTCAATTGATACCAACATATAACTTGTATCCTTTCGAAATCTTGTCATGAAGAACAAGTTGAAAATAGTAGCTACAATTTTAGGTTCACGAAATGAAAAGAGAAAAAAAAAGAAGAAAAGAGAAAGAGAAAACAACAAGGTCTAAAAGAGTGTAAGAAGTCTCATTCCAACATTCCACTCAATTTAATAGTGTTTGTGATTTTAAAAGTTACTAGACGCCAATTCTAACACTTTTATTCATGGTGGTGTGTAGATATTACACATGCCTAGATTGCATTGAATGTTATGAAATGCTCGACTATACAACATTTTAGTCAAGACATCAGACAACTACCCCCTTTGGTCTTCATTAAAGGAGGGTATATGGAACTAAAGTGTATGTTCTCTTGAATGAAATGTATGTAATTTTTATGTGTTTACTTCAATCATCTTTAACTTGGTTATGTATAATATTGATGGTTGTTTTGTCATCACCACATAGTCTCATTGGACCCCACAAATCAACACCAAGCTCTATCAGCATAACTTATAACCACAAAAGCATAAGCATTCTATATAATAAGGTCTAATCTCGGCCTTGACACTAGATCTTACAACAATTGATTGTCTCTTACTACATCAAGACACCAAGTTACCTCCAACACAAATAAAGTACTCAAAAGTGGATCATTTATCTATAACAAATATTTCCCAACCTACATATGCATATGACTTCAATCTCAATTGATTATGTTTGGAAAAGAAAAGTCCCTATCCAACTCCCAACATTAAATATTAATGATTGTGGACAATGCATAAGCTAACTCACTTCGAAAGAGAAATGTTAAGCCGAGTATGAGAAAAATAAATTACCTTGCCCACAAGTCTCTAGTAACTTCTTGTATTAACCTTTGCATCTTCATTATTCTATCCCAACCTATTATTTGGTTTAGTTCGGCATCATAAGACTTGTAACCAAACAATACTGTCTCTTTTAAAAAGTTTGAAACATATTTTTTTTCATAAATGATTCCTTTATTTGATTTTGCAACTTTTATTCTAGGGAAATATTTCAAGGCACCTAAGTACTTTATCTCCAATTCCTTTGCCAATGACAATTTCAAGGCCTGCACCTTTTTATTATCATCATTAATTATCAAAATATCATCTACATAAATTGTAAGAGCATAACATTCCCTTGTTGATGCCTGATGAAGAGAATATGATCGGGCTTACTCTATTTGTAGCCATATTTTTGTGCAACTCTACTAAATATCCTAAAACAATCTCCAGAAGATTGTTTCAAGCCATAAAGTGACTTCTTCAATCTACAAACCTTTCCTTTAGAAGATGAAAAAATAGAGTAACCAACCATGTACACCTGCCATTCCAAGCACCACTAAATAAGGTATTTTTTACATCTAGTTTTTGCTAGGGAGAGCAACACTCTAATAGAAATCATTTTAGCCACTAGTGCGCAGGTTTCTTGATAATCGATGTCATAGGCTACAATAAAGCTTTTAGCCACCAATCTAGCTTTATACCTCTCAATTGATTCATATGTCTTATGTTTTACAATTGATACGTATTTACACTAAGCTATTATTCTTCCACTTAGAATTTTCTGAGGCATCCCTTTAATCTTATGGAACTATCGTAGAAGGCAAGATAAGAAGGTGAAAGAGACTAATAGAACACAAAATTTGAAATATGATGTTGACTTCAAGATCAAACTCCTTATGCACTGCAACGAGAAGGTCATTGTCATAAAAAATTGAAGGCATAGAATGATCAATGTGAGGATGATAAACACAACATAGATCATAAGAATCCACCTAGCATTTACAATATTAATGATCAGTGGTGTTATCCATTTTTCTCCTCAAGTAACTCAAAAATTGCTTAATCCCTACACCCTAATTCTTAATGTCTGACTTATAGACTAAAAACTCAAACTAAGGTAAAGGTTGGGAAATAAAGCAAGAAGTAGTAGAATCAAAAGACAACTGTTCACTACTAAGCTCCTCGTGAAAAGTAGTCTTTAGACTGGAAAAATTGGATGTGGATTCAAAAAAGATAATATCCATATTAACAAAAAGCTAACGAATATGAGGATGATAATGCCAACATTTCTTATGAGTGGCTAAATAGGATCAAGTTTACTCCTAAGAAAACAAAACCCATAGGATCAAGTTTACTCCTCTGTTGGCATGTACATGCGAAAAAAAAGATACGACATATATGAGGAAAAAATCTCATACCTTTGTAATTGGTGATGATTGAGAAACCTAGTAGGTATGTGAGAGAGAGACGAAGGTGAGTGCACCTTTCTCTTGTAAAACGAGCACACTGCTAGAGACCTAGGTGAGATCAATCGGAAACATTTCAAGAAGGTTTCGAGAATAAGGAAGAGAGTGTGTGTATAATAACCCATACAAATATATATATATATATAAGGATAAAAATAATTAAAGAAGACTAATATGTCTCTAATAAAAGTCTTACCCTAGAGAGACCTATTAGAACTATTCTACATGTGGTTTACATAGGATAGTATTGTTGGATAAATAAAACTCTAGAAATTAGAGGGACTTAAGTAACATTAAGATGAGATGACTATTGTGTTTTATAAGCAATTGAGTGCCCTAGGTTGCCTTGCATCCTATTTTATTAATATTGTTCAGGTTGGAAGAAATAGAATAGGCGGTGGCGGCAGAGAGAGAGAGAGAGGAAGGAAAAAAGAAGAACGAAAAAAAGGGATTGGACCCATTGACGGTATGAATTTATTAATTATTTGATGGATTTTGTGATTTATTCAATTATATAGTATTAGGTTTATCATAAATAATGATAATGAATACATATGTGTGTGTGTGTTCATGGTGAAGAATATTGATGAATATGTAAATGTGTTTTATTGAAAGTTGCAAATGTGTTTTATTGAAAGTTGCTAAGTTAGGTGTTTTTAGAGCTAATTTAGATTGGTTGGTCTTGTTTTTAAAGAATTTATTTAACGTGTTAAAGAAAAAAAATCAAAGAAAGAAGAACCAAGAAAGGTGCAAAACATAGATTCTGGAATTCCGTAAGGTTGAAGAAGATGCGAATTCTGAAATTATGGGAAGCTCCTCTTTAGTTTCAAAGAGCTTCACTTTGACCCCTATATTCTTCTAAACTTAATGTTAACCATTGTTTTACTTGGTAAGTTGGAAGAATAGAATTTTGGAAAATTTATGGTAGTCCTAAAAGTAGAAAATTGGTTTTTCAAAGAAATTACAATTTGACCCCAAAAGTGTCAAAAATTATGATTTGATCCCCAAACTTAAAAAAAAAATTTGAACAGCCCATACTACTTTTATACCCCATTACTTCATATTAGAAATGATATTTATATGTAAAGAATATATATTAGGTATATATCAATGGGTTGGCAGTATGTAAATTAAATATAGAATCACGAAATGACGAAGTTAGGAATAAGAATTGATCGTTATATGTTTTTTTAGATTAGGTGGTGATTTCATTGAGGTTGAGATAGAGGATTTTGAATTGGTTATTGGGTATTAAGGTGAGTCGTTTACTACTTCTTTTGGGAGGATTTTCTATATTAAATGTGTGGGTGCGTGCGTTTGGATTTTATATATATATGATATACGTGTTGATATTTGGGGTTGCAATTAAATGTTTTGCAATTGTAAACTATTACACATGTGCATTTTGGAAAACGTGCGAGATAATTTTATATCTTTGCTTTGGTGATGAAAGGGAGATTTTGTGTGCGTTGGGACTAAAACGACAATTTTGGTGTGTGTGAAAATCATATTTTATGAGACGGAGACTGGGTTATCAGATCTAAATGGTAATGAGATTGTATATCGGTGTGATCAATATATGGAAAAGGGTCAGTCATTAGGCTAGTGATAACAAGAGACAGGGCCAGTTACCAGGCTAGTGGTAACAAGATATGGGGTTAGTTACCAAGCTAGTGGTAACATACATGATTTGACAAATGCATTTGAAACTAAAGGTGTGTGTGAGTGTTTTGAGTTATAAATGTCTTTTCAATTATAAATATTTTTTGTGAAAATGAGTAGTGTTTTGGGTTATAAATGTCTTTTCATTTATAAAGTTATTTGTGATTATGAGATCATTTTATTTAAATGATTATGTGAGAGGGGTTAGGGTACAATTTGTTGTACTTATGTATGTATTAAAGTTTATTTTTGTATATAAACTGTGGGATTTATTTTCACACCTCATTAGAGGTGGTTGCTATTTACGGGTCATTGTGCTCATACAAACATTTAACATTTTTCAGGAGAAGATTAGGGTGAGGAGTAAGTCTGCGGATATATAAGGGATTAGAGGACTTGGAGATTTATTTTAATGTCGGTCGTAAAGGTTAAGTGTCATTTATGATTTTGAGACAAATATTTAATTATTTTGGAAATAATGTTACTCATGTTTGGAGTAGTTAACCTTACGGTTTAATTATTATTTTACATGGGTTTAGTAATGATGTTGGTAATATTTAGTTTATTCATCTGGTATTCATTAAATCGGTGGAATGGATCACTTTATTATTTATCTTCCACTGTATTTTATATTTATTATGCACAGGGTTGGTTGGTTAAAACCTTGGTGGCCAGTTTGCTACCCACCCTATGTGATCCGGAGTGGAGGTGTGACAAGTTTGGTATCAGAGCCTAGGTTTATGAATTCGTAGAGGATTATGTTGGATTTAAATGGTTGTGTAGGCTTTAATCGATTTTAGTCCGAGGGATGCAGAATGATGTTAATAGTTAATAGAATGATTTGTGTAGTGACTAAGCCTAGTTAATTTGCTTGGTATTTTGTACAAACAAAAGATAGTTGCAAAAAGGGATGGTACGGGTGTTGTAAGAAATGTGACTAACACTAATAGAATTTTAGGGTCTATAAATTCTTCCGTGTCCCCTAGAGTAGCAGTGTGATTGGGTGTGAAACCCAAAACACTTGGGTTTCATTTGACTGTGGTAACTCCTATGGGTGATTTTGAGTTAGGAGATAACGTGAACCCAAGGTGTAAGGTCTATATTGGAGAACAATAGTTACTAGTTTACTGAGTATTTTTAGACCTTAGGGGTTTTGATATGATATTAATTATAGACTGGTTAGTCATACAACATACAAAAGTTGGTTGTTTTAAAAAGAAAGTCATGTGAATTTAGTTTTGAGGGGACAAGAATTATTTGATCCCTAGTCTTAACTCTATGAGTGAAAGCTCGAAAACAAGTGAGTAAAGATTTTTAGGGAAACATTGGTAGTATTATTGATACACAAAGCGAGTGTCTCCTAAATAGATAACAATAGAAAATGAATTTTTGGATGTATTTCAGGAGAAGTTGTCTATGCTACCATTGGAAAGAGATAAAATTTACATTTTTATTAGCCCTGAGGTACTTCGCTTATATTTATTACTCCATATCGAATGGTTCTTGCTGAACTACAAGAATGAGAATTCAACTGAAAATATATTAGACCGAAGATTTATTCAATTTAACAATTTTGTTGTGGGGGTGCTCAAGTTGTGTTTGTAAAGAAAATGATTGGACTGTGAAATGGTACATCAGCTGAATAAGGTAGCAACAAGTAGTAAATATCTTTTATGTAGTATTTATGATTTATTTGATCAATTGTGAGGTGTTAGAGTATCTAGTAAGATTGATATTTGGTTCGATTTTCTTTAGTCAAAAGAAAGAAATTGTGATGTTCTGAAAATAGAACGTCCAACTGGGATAGTCATATTGTATTTTTGGTGAAGTCATTGAGATTGACAAATGCTATATCTATTTTTATGGATTGACTAAATTGTTACTATATTAGTTGGTATTACACTTGTGTTTTCTCATAGTAAGGAAAGAATTGTCCTACTCATGATTTTGAGTTAGATGTAATTATTTTTGCTTTGAAGTTATGGAGAGATTGTTTATACAGTAAGACATGTGAGATTTATTTTGATTATTAAAGGTTGAAAGATGTATTTACTAAGAATGAGTTTAATTTGAGAAAAAGGAGATGGATGGAAATATTAGAGACCATGATTATTCTATCATTATCATTCAGGCAAAACTACTATAATGGTTGATACACTGAGCAAGAAATCATTAAGAAGTTTGTGTTGTATTTAGTGTACCCGAATGAGTAATTTCTTTGATTTGAGATTGATATGGGTACTTGTGATATTGATTGGTGCATATGTATTATTAGCTCAATTGCAAGTTAGAATCTTTTTGGTAGATCATATCAATTAGCTACCAAAAAAAAACTCATGTCTAGATTATTAGAAAAAAAGTGTAACATGGTAGCATGATAGATTTTTGTAATTTGTGGTGAGATTATGTTTATATTTTGGTATTAATTATGAGTAACAAAAGAGAATACGTTGAATATAGACATTATAGATGTAACCTATAATTATATGTTTATCCGAGGATTACGAAATTATATTGATATTGAGAATTTATTATTGGTTGGGTAGAATGAGAAAAGAGATTGCAGAATTTGTAGCCAATGTGTAGTAGATTGGTAGATAAAGACTAAATATTAGTGTTCGATGAGTTTATTACAACTTCTTTTAATTTTTGAATGGAAATGAGAGTATGTTACTATGAAGTTTTTATAGGGACTTTTGAGATACAGATTGTGCATGAATCTATTTGGGTTATTATGGATTGATTGACAAAGTCTAGTTAGTTTTGGTAATTAAACTTAAAGCTTCACTTAAAGGTATACTCATAGTTATTTGATGAGTGCGTATAATTGCGTGGAATACCTTTATCTAGTGTAATAGATAGAAGTCCAAAACTTACCTTCAGAGTTGGCCTAATTTGCAACATGTTGTAGATAATACTTTGAAGCTTAGTATAATTTATGGTTCTCAATTTGACAGACAGTCTGAGCATGCTATTCATACCTTGGTGTTATGCTTCGCGCTAGTGTGCTAGACATTCGAAGGAAAGTTTAATCTAAGATATAAATGGACATACGAATTTATAGAGAGGATTGTGGTTACAATTTTAAAGTGGGTTCTATTGGCTGACTTGTTTGATTTCACAATATATTTCCTTTCAATATGACTAGGAATTGTATACATTGATCCTTCTAATATATTGGTTGAGTTAGCCTATTGAGCTAAAGAGAACTCTTACTTATGTTAAGGAGCCAATAAATTTTGGGTAATATAATCATTCTATTGGCCAATTGTTGTGGAAGAGCCACCCAATTGAGAAAGTTCCTTGGAAAAGTAAAGAAAACAAGAAAAATCAATATCCTGATTTTTTCTCACAAGACATATAAATTTCGAGGACGAAATTCTTTTAAGGAGTGAGGAATACAATAACCCATACAAAAAAATATATATATTATTTTATTTTGGTGCATTGGCTACCTAGGATTAATTATATATATATATATAAGGATAAAAATAATTAAAGAAGACTAATATGTTTCTAATAAAAGTCTTATCCTACAGAGACTTACTAGGACTATTCTACATGTGGTTTACATAGGATAATATTGTTGGATAGATAAAACTCCAGAAAATTAGAGGGACTTAAGTGACATTAAGAACATATGACTATTGTGTTTTATAAGCAATTGAGTGCCCCTAGGTTGCCTTGCCTCCTATTTTATTAATATTGTTTGGGCTGGAAGAAATAGAATAAGCAGTGACAGAGAGAGAAGGAAGGAAGAAAGAAAAACAAAAAAAAAAGGATCGGACCCATTTAAGGTATGAATTCATTAATTATTTGATAGGTTTTGTAATTTATTCAATTACATAGTATTAGGTTTATCATAAATAGTGTTTGATGGTACCACGAATATGCCAAAGGTTGAGCTCGGTAACACAGGTCAGATCTCTCAGGTTGGGAGCTCAGCTCAGCCAAGTTACCTATATACCTCGACTCTCGACCTCAAACCCAAGGAAGGCTACACATATGATAATTGGATTCTACCAAATACCCCCTCAGTAGTAACAGTTACTTATCAGGTGCAAGTCTCATAACAGCCCTAATATCCACCACATTAGTTGCACAATAAAAGCAATCAATACAAGAAAGAAGCTAGGATCTCACCTCAGATCAAGCTAAGCCTAGGAACAACTATAAATAGGAGGCAAAGCCCTCGACAGAAACAACAAGCCATTGTAGCCTCACTAAAATACTTTTTGTAAACTCCCCAGTAATCAAGATATTCAGGAGCAAGAGACTTCATTGAAAGTGGATTAGCCAAGCTCCCGAGCTGGTGAACCGCTATAAACACTCTATGTGATCATCTCCATTTCCTTATATCCTATTCCCAAGAGCCTTGGAGCTCAGATTGAACTAAATTTAATTGTTCAATGCACTTTATACTCTTATCACTGCTCATTCGTGTTAAGAACATCATCTGTGATAATGAATACATATATATGTGTGTGTGTGTTCATGGTGAAGAATATTGATGAATATGTAAATGAGTTTTATTGAAAGTTGCTAAATTAGGTGTTTTTATACCTAATTTAGATTGGTTGGCCTTGAGATTTTTAAAGAATATATTTAATGTGTTAAAGCAAAAAATAACAAAAAAAGAAGAACCAAGAAAGTAGGGATGGCAGTGGATTGGGGGACGTAGTCACCACCTCCATGCCCACTTAAAAAAATTTAGTCCATCCTCGTCAGTGGGAAAATTATGATCTTCACCCCCGCTCCCGACACCCATTTACCCGCCTTGTTTTTTCCCCAGTAAGACTCTCAATTTTCAAGCAACAAACCAAATCCAAAAGCAAAAATCAAGCAACAAACTAAATCCAAAGCAATAATCAAGATAATACCATAGTCATGCAATAACCAGATCCAAAGCAATAATGGAGAGCAAAATACCAAAAAAAAAAAGAAGTTATTAGAAGCCAAATATGTAAAAGATGACACCTTCAAATATGTTTGGATCTAATCCAAATAGACCAAATATAAGGATTCCCCCTTCAAATATGTGGTTTTTTCGTGGAGAAGACGAACTCAAGTCGCTACAAACGTCGGAGGTGAGGGGTTTTCGAGTGAAAGGGGGTTTTCTAGGATGGATGGTTTTCAGGTGATTGGTTTAGAGGGTCGTTTATGAGTTTACAAGAGAGAAAGAAGAACATGGTGACATCACTAACGACAATTACTAGTGACAAGGGTAGTTTTTGGGATGGGAGGTTTTCGGGTGGGCCTTTGGAGGGCTAGGTTTGGGAGAGAGATGAAGAGAAATACGGTGGTGCTGGGTTGCGGTAGAGATGGAGACAGGGGAAAAGTGGGAAGGGTGCATGAGAAAGGGTTGAAATTTGAAATAGAAGAGGGTGGGTGGGGGCTGCTTAGGGTAAGAAAAGAATAAAAGAATAGAATAGAAACAAAAAAAGAAGAGGAAAGTGGGTGGGGGCCAGTGAGGGAGGGACAGAAACGTAGAAAAGAAAAGAAAAGAAAAAGAAATGGAAGATGGGGTCCACGCTTGAAAATGACATTTATTATCTAAATTATATATATATATATATATATATATATATATATATATATATATATATATATATATATATTATGGGTTTATGGGGGCGGGGCGAGATGAGGACAAGTGTCAGTCCATCTCCATCTCCATCCCCGCACGGGTTTATAAGGATATCCCCATATATATTCATCGTCCAATACATATAGTACATCCCAAGTCTAAACAGGACAAATTTAGATGAATACCCATTTTTCTCCGGTCCACTGTTATCCCTACAAGAAAGGTATAGAATATAAATTCTGGAATTCCGTAAGGTTGAAGAATATGAGAATTTTGAAATTATGGAAAGCTCCCCTTTAGTTTCAAAGAACTTTACTTTGACCCCTATATATTTCTAATATACTTCTAAATTTAATTTTAACCACTGTTTTACTTGATAAGTTAGAATAATAAAATTTTAAAAAATTTATGGTAGTCCTATAAGTAGAAAATTCATTTTTTTAAAAAATTACACTTCGACCCCAAAAGTTTCAAAAATTATGATTTGACTTCAAAATTTTATAAACTTTTTCTGAAAAGCCCAGACTACTTCTATACTCTATTACCTCATATTATAAAGAATATTTATAAGTAAATAATATATATTAAGTATATATCAATGGATAGGTAGTGTGTAAATTAAATATAGAATCGCGAAATAACGAAATTAGGAATAGAGATTAATCGTTATATTTTATTTTAGATTAAGTGGTGATTGTATTGAGGTTGAGAAAGAGGGCTTTGAATTGGATTTTGGGAATCAAGGTGAGTATTTTACTACTTCTTTTGGGAGGATTTTCTATATTAAATGTATGGGTGCGTGCGTTTGGATTTTTCATATATATGATATATATGTGTTGATATTTGGGGTTGTAATTAAATATTTTACAATTATGAACTGTTATTTATGTAAATTTTGAAAAACTTGTGGGATGATTTTATATCATTACTTTGGTGCTGAAAGTGAGATTTTGTGTGCATTGGGACTAAAACGATAGTTTTGATGTGTGTGAAAATCATGTGTTTAAAAGATGGTTACTAAGTCTAAATGGTAACGAGATTGTATACGACATGATCGGTATATGGATGTGTACATAGGGGCCAGTCATCAGACAAGTGATGACAAGAGACGAGACCAGTTACCAAGCTAATGGTAACAAGAGATGTAACAAGTTACCAGACTAGTGGTAACAAACATGATTTGACAAATACATTTGGAACTGAAGGTGTGTGTGAGTGTTTTGGGTTATAAATGTTTGTTCATTTATAAAGGTATTTGTGAAAATGAGTGGTATTTTGAGTTATAAGTGTCTTTTCAGTTATAAAGTTATTTGTGATCATGTGATCATTTTGTTTAAATGATTATGTATATATCAATTTGTTTAAATGATTATGTATAGTGGTTGGGGTACAATTTATTGTACTTATGTATGTATCAAAGTTTATTTTTGTATATAAACTATATGATTTATTTTCACACCTCATTAGGGGTGGTTGCTATTCAGGGGTCATTGTACTCATACAAATATTTAACATTTTCAAGAGAGGATCAGGTGAGGAGTAAGTCTACTAATTTACAAGGGATTAGAGGACTTGGAGATTTATTTTAATGTCAGTCTTCAAGGTTAAGTGTCATTTATGGTTTTGAGACAAGTATTTAATTATTTTGGGAATAATATTACTCACGTTTGGAGTAGTGAACCTTACGGTTTGATAATTATTTTACTTGGGTTTTGTAATGATGTTGGTGATGTTTAGTTTATTCTATGGTATTCATTAGGTCGGTGGAATGAATCACTTTATTTTTTTTTTCTGTTGTATTTTGCATTTATTGTGCACAGAGTTGACTAGTTAAAGCTTTGGTGACCGGTCCGCCGCTCACCCTATGTGATCCAGGGTGGGGGTGTGACAATGCACCTTAGACTTAAGCATTACCCGATATTTATAATGGTTCATGGCATCCTTTCTGCAAAGGTTTCCGCTACTGGTTTTTCAAGATAGCTTACCTTCATCTTAGGTGAATTCATTGCAATTGATGTTGGATCCTTCCTAGGCTTCCTCCCTCTCTCACTTATTCTTTAGGCTACGCTTTATTATGTTCACCCATTACTTGGACAATTTTCTTATCAATTTCGTATCTTTTCTATTATGCACGTGGATCTTCCCTCATGATTATACATGTGAAACAAATGAATCTTTACCTGGGGTGAATAGATTTTTCAATTTTAGCCTAATTGATTACCAATTAAAACCTAACCCACCGCAATTATCTCGTCTCACATGGATATATCAATTAATATGAGAACCCTTTTAGTCACCACAACCCACTTTCACCATGATGATTGATTAAATTAATATTCAATTAATTTGTTCATAATCAATTTCACGTCGATCTCAAATTCCAAACCCAATGCACAACTATGTATGAATAGATATTCAATTAATCATTCTAACAAACACATAGTGCACGTGTGTGCTCACAATCACAAATGTATACAATAATCAATAAATATTATAAATAATTTGTTAATACGAAAACTCTTCTTGGTAAAAATCATGGGGAATCTTATCGATTCTCAAAAGCCTAATCCACTACTATGTAAGTCAACATACAAGTAGTTGAATCTTATACTTTCAACTAATACTATAGTTAGATGCTTATTTTCGTGTTGTTTCTGCGCTAAATGCCCTCTTGCGATGTCTAGTGTAGTTTCACTTTGACCTCCCCGTTGTACGGTTTGTCTAGACCTCGAGCAATCATGGGCACGTCGATGATACTCGATATGTGTACACTAGTAGGTTTATCAAACTAACAAGATATTCTTCTCCAAGTTGTGAGATTGGATAATATCTAGTGTTAGCCTTTTGAATCTTACGGATTTAAGTTATAGTGGAAGCTCTCAAGGTAGAAATATGATTTTTTTTCTCTTAGAAATCTCACAAGATTTTTTACCTAGTGTGTGAAAAGCTCTCCCTATTTATAGGTCTGAAATAAGGGTAGACTTAGTAAATAATAAAACTCATATTTGCGAATGACCACTCGATCGGTGGGAGGGCGATCATAGGGCGGTTGTTGCTGGGATGAAAAACACGTTTCAAACTAGACTAAGGCAACCACCGCTCAAGCAATCTCATAGAGTGAGTCCTATGCTGCCTTCTGTGTCCTTTTCTCATTTATTTTTCTAAGTCATAAAGAGACCGCTCTAGCGAAGGCTAGCAAGTATAGATCGGTCTCTGTAGGTTGCTAAGCATAAAACCATGTAAAACGTGTCCACTTGAGCACTAAAGGGTGTTGGTCGAAGAGGAATCTGATTGTGACTCAATTTATATTTTCAAAACTCATAAATGGTTTGAAAAATCTTTTCTTTTAAAATCACCTATGAGTCATAGTCGGATTGTTTTCAATTACATTTTTATCCTAATCAACCTAATTTAAAAACTATCTAAGGATTCATCTTAGGTGTCTAGGTCATTACCTTGTCATAAGCAGGAAGGTGCAAACAACGGTTGATTGATGTTACTTTGACGTTTGATCTCCTCTCTTTAATAAGACTTTCAGATCTTGAACTTGATAGCATCATGACCATATAATAGGTTGAGATTTACAATAGACTCTATGAAATTAGCCAATTATAAATATGATCTAACACTCGGGATAACCGAGCTATCTTCAACTCAGTTTTTCTCTTTGATAGATTCAACTTAATGGCTTCCATTCATTTTCCTCAACTAGGCTAGTTGGTCAGTATCCTTGCTAACTAAACAACCTCTCCAAATAGCCAATTCGATTCGAGTTTGTCAGGTAGGTCCACATATAGCTTAGTTAACCATACTGCTGGCCTAGTTGGGACTCTCAATTTGTCAATGTCTTTTCTTGCCATATGTCCATTATCACATTCTTGTCTTGGTTACGTGCTAGTGCCAGTGCCAATTGGAATCGTTAAATGGTTTATTTATGCATAGTCATTCTATGCCCTTTCTTTTGCCCCCAAAGAATGAATGTCACGTGGCCTACACCAGTTGACGTTTCTCCATCTCCAAGCATATATTCATTAAATGTTTTGCATTGTTTCCTACAAAGATGCACTGTGCATTTCCTTTCTATTGTAGAAATGGTCAGTCATTTTTAATGCAAGTCCTTTGAGTTTTAGGTGTCATTTCTGTGGTGTATCTCTACCCTCTCCCCTTTTTAAAGGGCCATTCTTGTAATTTCTTATCCACTTTCTCCATTGTTATTCCCTTATGGTTTTTTTGAAGCTTTTCTATTTTTGATTCTTTACTTGTTCTCTTATATCCCATCGCTTGTATTGACTTGGTGTTCGATGACAAAAATAGATATAGGACTGAGTGTGTGTATGATTAGGGGTTTGGAGTTCAGAAAGATGATAGGTTCAGAGTGTGTGCATAGGTGTTCTAGGGAAGAATAAGTTGTTATTTTTGGGGTAGGAACATGACTAGTGAAGAGAGCAAGCTGGAATACAAATTTTGATGTAGTAGGGTTGGTACGTATTGGAGAGTTAGGGGTGCGAAAATGATGTTTGAGGATGAAATTGGAATTTAATTTGAACTTTAAAACTTTAATGGACAGTTTTTAAGGGCTTGTTTTAATATTTATGTATATAATTAATTTTTAAATTTAGAAAAATTACAACAATGCCATTACATGGCCAAAACTTTTCAAGTTGCTTGTTGGCCATTTGGGAGGCCCCTTAGCTACATGACTTCCACCCAACAACTTGGGGGAGTCATGATTATCTGCTAGGTTGTTTGGATGAGAGAAGAAAAGAAAAGGAGAAGAGAGAAGTTAGAGAGAGTAAGAGTTCACTTTGTAAATTGGGATTTTCTTTGAGGTGAATTCGAGCAAGGAAAGGTATCATCCTAGACTAATTAGGATGCTAGGAAGCTAAATATGATGTTTAATTTGTGTTTTGATTACTGTTTATGCATGAAAACATGTTTTAAAGTTTTTGGGTTTTATATGGGTATGAAATGAGAGATGAAATCTTTGGATTGAAAGGTGGCTCCTGATGAATTATTTCCAATAGAAAGAGTTTGGGACTTCCTCGAGTGGTCTTTACTTTGATTCATAAGGTTTTTGGTTAAATTGAGATTTGGGTTTGGTTTTTGGGAGTTTCCAGGGAAGTTTGGTGTGGTGGTTTTAATAATTTAAAGTTTGAGGTTAGGGTTTAATAAAACTTGAAATTTTAATTTGTTAAATTGGGGAGTTGTGCTAGCCTAAACGGGACCCAAGGATTATATTTCCACCATTTAATGGGGTTTGGGTTTGATTCGAGATTTCTCACCTATGGGGTTCCATAGAGGGATGTGACAGGAATACATGGGCTTAGAAAAGGGGGGAATGATGTACTGTGTAAGGAGATATTGATAAGTGAAGTGGGGTGGTTGAAGTAGAAACCTTGGGGTGGTTGAAGTAGAAACCTAGGGTTAGTTGAAGGTTGAAGGAGGAAGAAGGAAGAAGGAAGAAGAAGGAGGTGGGGGAAGGAGTCAAGTGGATACCATCGGTGCATGTGGGTGCATGAGGGTCCAAGTGACCCCTGGTTTGTGAGGTTGTGACCCTAAGATGCTTA
Organism: Ilex paraguariensis; assembly: GCA_963454935.2. Taxonomy (NCBI): domain Eukaryota; kingdom Viridiplantae; phylum Streptophyta; class Magnoliopsida; order Aquifoliales; family Aquifoliaceae; genus Ilex; species Ilex paraguariensis. The sequence continues at coordinate 386,750 of CAUOFW020003992.1, read as the reverse complement.
CGAGGTCCTCGTCAAATTTAGGTCAATCCGACGCCGAGATAAAAAATGAGGTGTATTTTTCCCTCCAAGGCCAATTTGACCCAGTTTTTGGATGATTTTTTCCAAATAATTTTTATATTCACTTTTAAATAATTCAATTGAATATGTGTTTGAAATTTTATTGCAACATAACATCATTTTGTTTTTGGCAGTTGCAGACTGAAATACCACAACCAGTAGGGTTTCTCAATTCCAGAGCAGACGATGCTTTTCAAACATGTTTTAAAATTATTCCATAAAATACTTATAAATATTTTGAGTCTTTGTGGAAATGGTTTTATCAACCACTTTCCCACCCTTAAGGGTAGAGATAACTGAACTTGTTATTGGGTAATTACCGGTGTAGAAGACGAAACTCCCACTTGGAGTGACCTTATGGATTTGGTTGAGATTGATCTGAAAACTTTCCGTTTTCTTGATAACAAGGGGATGCGATCAATTGGTAAGTGTATTCCGAATATCATTGATGGCATGTTTTTGTTGAGTGAAATTTTGGGTCATTTGGTCAAGGGTTTGAGCGGTTTGAGTATTGATTGTGGCTTGGCAAGAAATGAACTGTTACATAGTATCCTCCAAAGTCTTCTTGGGTGGTGGAGTATAAGGAACAAAATTAGATGGCCTTGAGAAGATGGTTGGGAAAGAGATTGTTGTATGAGATTATCATTCCTCCAACTAAAATTGGGGTGTGCCTTCCAACCCAAATTATATGTGTTTCAGTTGGGGTTGTTATAGGGCTTGGAAAAGGCATTAACAACATTGGCTTGATTACTAAACACCTCTTTCAAAGCAAGGATCATAGGACAATCACTAGTTGAATGCCCTTTGATCTCACAAATTGAACATAACTCTTCTTGAGACACGGTTTGAACCTCATTCACCTTTTTGATCTCCATGGCCTCAATTTTTCTAGCCAAAATTGCAATCCTTGCATTCAAGTCATCCTGCTCCTTTAATTGATACTTTTCTCCTCCTAATTGTGCAATTGAGGTCTTAGACTTAGAATCAGGGGATTGAGTGTTCCAAGCTTGGGCACTCTTGGCTAAGGAATCAAACTAGTCAAAAGCCTTTTTCGGTTCTTTAGTCATGAACTTCCCATTACATATAATTTCCAAAAATTTCTTCATTTTGGGAATAGGGATGGCAGTGGACCGAAGCAGGGTGGGGAGTATAGTCTCCACCCCCGTACCCGCTTAAAAAAACTCTGTTCATCCCTAGTCCAACCCCGTTAACGGGAATAATTTTCATCTCATTCCCGTCCGTGGGTAAATTTGTAATCCTTGTCCCCTGCCATCATCTCTGCCCCCACTCTCGTCCACCTTACCCGCCCAAGCCAAAGTCCAAGCCCAAGCCAACATAATCCAAAATTTTAAATAAATTTAATATTCTAAATAATCCAACATAATTATAGAATATCATAACATAATTAAAATTTTGTCATTTACAACATAATATAATTAAAACCTTGTCTACAACATAACCCAACATAATATAATTAGACATTTGTCTCCCTTGTAAATCCAACACAATATCATGCAAACACAACATAATGTAACATAACATGAAAAAATATAAAAACACAAAGATCTACACCTTTACAAGCCAAAATCATGAAAAAAAATCAAAAAATAAAATAATTTTTGAAACGCCTCAAACTCCACATTGGACAACATTACTATCTAAAAATCATTCACATCACAAGAGTAACTAATAAGATCCATAAATAAAAATAATTTCATTCATCATTCATAGTATATACAACATCATCCAAAAGAATATGTCAAATCATGACCATTACATCCAAAAGAATACGCCAAACAATGGCAATTACACCCAAAAGAATATGTCCAAACTATTGTCTCAAAATGAAACTCCTAGTCTAGTACATAAAAATAACAATTCTAGACATTCCACTCTGGATCCACATGCCCATCCACTTGAGCTTCCCAATTTCTCTGCTTGTTAACTCCGAGCTCTTCCTCTAAACCAAAATCTGAAAATAAATATTGTTTATAGGGGGTAAACACTAAGCTCTGTAGGAAAATCCTCCCACACTTGAACAAAGTTTAAAAAACATATAAAAATAGTCGGTCTCATTTCACAAATATCATATATATAGCTTTTGAAATAAAACAGGGACATTTCAACAGATCTCTAATTATAAAGAAGTAAAACCAATTTTCAAGCAATAAACCATTTCCATAATGAACCATAACCCACCATTTGTAACATTACCCACAATGTATATCAAACAACAACTTGTATATTTCATAACATTATGTATCTATGTATCTCAGGTATGATGTATGACTTTGCATGAATAAACACATCAAGAATATCTTGGCCCACATACACACACCCAATCCTCGCAAGGATATCAAACTTTAGGAAGGGCGTATACCAATACATTGGCAATGACGAATCCAACCCAGGAATAATATACTAACCCTCATCCTCGGTACCCGTGAGTGAATAGTAGTTTGGTCCTCACAAGTCACCAACCCCACTATGAGTGGTAGAAAAAATTCAATCCCGCACGGAGTAAGAAATGCATCTATCCACTCTACTATACCCGGTTAACAGCCACCCATGGTCATCCAAACATCCACAAGAGATACAATTCCCAACAAAATTTCAAATAACCAACAAATCCAAAATTTCCAAATTTCACATGTAGTATTACCATAGAGCAATTTAAGAAAATAAGCAAGGGATCATCAACAAACCATTTTATTGTTCAATACAAAGCACTAAAGTTTTTAAATCAAGAACAAGAGGATATCAAGAAGAAAAATCCATTTTTCCCCAAAGTTAGGTTTTTAATCAAGAACCTGAATTTCTAGGGTTATCAAACCATAAATTCTTTCAAAAACATGGTAAGGTTTGGAAGAACATCAAGAATCAAAGATTCCATAGCATACATATATGATAGAGAGTGAAAAGAATATATATATATATATATATATATATATATATATATATATATATATATATGTAAGCCCTAGCCTCAATGAACAAGAGTGGGAAGAAACCCCTACCTTGAATCAAAAGTTCCTAGCAAAGCCCAAGCTCTAGAGACTTCCTTCCTCCATTTATCTTCTCCTAGGGTTCTAAGTGATTTGGGGTGAGGGTGGAGTGAAAGAATGGAAGAGAATGGAATGCAAATGGTGTTTTAAAGCCAGCTCAATCTCAAATTTTACTATATATAGGGCCAAAAATTACATTTTTCTCAGAAATTATGATTTTACCACTAAATATCTATAATTTGATCTCTATGACTACCCTAAGGTTTTTATATGTTCCAGATTCATTTTTAATGTTATTTTAAACTAAAAATATTTAGTTTTATGATTTATTTTTATACTAAAGTAAATTTACACTCGAAACACTAAAATTACTATTTTATTCCTTCGAATCGCTATTAATAAAGGTTTAAATCGATTGACCCATTTGAGTCTATAACGTTATCCCAAAAGAATATGTCAAACTATGACATCTACATCCCAAAATAATATATATAAACTATGACAATTACATCTCAAAAGAATCAAGCTTAATCTTGTAGCGGAATGAACAAAATATATCTATTAGTGTACCAAAATTTATCCCCTAATCTAAAACATGGAGAGATCAGTTCTAGACATCCCCCTCGGGATCCACGCTTCCATCCAATGACGCTTCCCAAGCTACCTGTTCATCACCTCCGAGTTCTTCCTCCATACCGAAATCTGAGAATAAATATTGTTTGTAGGGGGTGAGCACTAAGCTCTGTAGCAACATTCTCTCAAATTCAAACAAGGTTTAGAAAACATGTAAAACAAGTCGGTCTCATTTCGCAAATATCATATATTAATTTTTTTTTTTGGAAAGAAAACAGGAACATTTCAATAAATCTCAAGTTTACACAATAACAATAAATTAAGTGAAGTAATAAAGTCAAATTACAATTAACAAATCATTTACAACTATAAACCATTTTCCACAAGTTCTTGTAGAATCTCATACTTCCACAAGCTCTTGTAGAAAATCATTTCTGGTATTAACAAATCATTTACAATCATAAACCATTTCCCACAAGTTCTTGTAGAGTCTCATACCTCCACAAGCTCTTGTAGGAAACCAATTCCACACAATAACAATAATCATTCAATAGTGTCATCTCATATTCTCATGTATGTTGATTGCTTCTTATGAATCTATATAACGACTCTACCTCGTTCACCCAATCATAACCACACAAACCACTTTAGGAATGACGTATAACGTCCCCCACGGTATTGACGAATCCTTCCCAGGAAAGGTATATCATCCCTAAGTTTCGAACTTACGTGAAAAATAGTGGTTGTTCTCACAAAAAACAAACCTCTACAAGTGTTAGGAAACCATCTCATCCCCACTAGGATAGACTAATCTCTAACACTCTACGTCAGTGCTCGAATGCAATTCAAGATCCTCAATTTCATCGGCATTTTTCCAATAGAACAATTTAAGAAATTAAGCAAGAGATCATCACAAATACCATTTTATTACTCAACACAAAGCACTAGGGTTTCGAATTCAAGAATAAAGGAAGAATCAAGAAGAAAATCTATCTCTCTTGAAAACTAGGATTTTAAAATCAAGAAAAGAGATTTCATGGGTATTCAACCCTAACTTTGTTTAAAACATAATAATAATTGCAAGAAGACCAAGAAATAATGATTTTATAACATATGTATAAGATTTAGAATCAAAGAATACCTATATAGAAGCTCTAACCTCAATGGACAAGAATGGAATAAAACCCCTACCTCGGTGTTCTTGAAAAAAACTAGGGATTGATCCAATTCAATGTGCAAATCCCCTTTGATCTTGTATTTTTCCCTCTCTTTCTTCCTCTCTATGTTTTCCTAGGGTTAGAGATGTTAAAATGGGGCTAAAGGAGTTGTCCTTAAATATTTACAGTGGAAGGAAGGTCGGCTGTTTGTGACTTAAAAATTCAGATTTTTGGAAAACCTTCCAGAAGGTTTTGCCCACTGGATTAACATTTACCTTAAACTCTCAGAAGGTTTTTCATCGACCTTCTGGAAGGTTTTGCCTTTTTTTCTACAAATCCTTCCTTCTTCATTTCCAACCCATTCAAATCTGTTCCATAACCATCCAAAACCATCCCAAACTTATACCACATACATTTGTACGTCAAACCTAGTTAGTACAAGTTCTATTACAACGATTTCATATATTTATAAGCTAAAACTAAGTTTTAACTACTATTTACTCAAAATTTTTCATATTAACATTTCAAAAGAAATAATTACTTGCTATATAAAGATAAGAGTGTGAGGTTTACAGTCCCAAAGTTCGGCAAAACAATTTTAAAATTTCTAATTTTTAGAAAGAGTATCGGTACAGTGTACTGGTACTCTATGCTCTCTAGATAGCATGGTACCGATACACGGTATCAGTACTGCGTGGTACTGGTACACAGTACCGGTATTGTTTGTCTGGATTTGTCTGTTTCACCTGTTTTTCATTTTCAATTCATTCCAAACCTTTCCAACACCAACCCTAAACTAATACAACATACATTTGCACATCAAACATAGTTGGTACAAGTTCTACTACAAACGATTCCACATATTTACCCGGGTTTTACAATATTAGTATTTCGAAAAAGTAATAATTATTTGTTATATAAAGATAAGAGTGTAGAGAGGGGAGTTACAATTTTCAAAAAAAAAAATCATTCAATAATATATAGATTTGTATTCACAGCAACATATGTATATAAATAAAATAATAATAATAATAACAATAAAGGCTAAATAAAGGCGGGTAGAGATGGCAATGGACTGAAACAAGGGCGGGAGGTCTAGTCTCCATTTTTGTACCCATTTAAAAAAATTCCGTTCATATCCGATCTACCTCCGTTAAGGGTAAATTTTTATCTTCATCTCCATCCATAGGTAAATTTGTAATCCCCACCCCCGCCCCATCCCCACTTTCACCCCCCGCCCAAGTTCAAGCCTAACATAATTCAATATTATAAATAATCTAAAAAAAAAAAAAATTGCATGTCATCAACTGAAAATTACCACATAATTCTTCTCATCAATAAGGACTAACATTTGGTATACTAAGTAGGCAAAAATTCTATCCCACACTTTTCAAGCAAAAAATCTATCTAACAATTTTCAAAGAGAAAAAACCATATTCAAGTAAAATAAACTCAAAAATCAGCAAAAACCATATCTAGCACTATAATCAAAATTCAACAAAGACTATATTCAAGTAGCATAAAATTAGAAAATTCAGAATATTGCATATCTAACACAAAAAATCAGATGTAACAAAAGAAAATTGCAGATCCAACACCAAAAAAAAAAAAAAATCAAAACAAGCAACATCTAAAACCCTCGTATCTAACACACCATAGATCCGAAAAAAAACCGTCAATAGCTACCCTTAGATTTCACAAATCTAAAAAAAAGAAACTAAGATCTAACAAAAACCATAATAAAGAACACAAAGATATCCCCATATACGTCCATCCCTAGTCCAAACGGGACAGGTTTGAACGAATACCCATTTTTTTTGGTCCACTGTCATCCCTATTTGGGAAGACAAAGCCTAATTATAATCCACCAACTTTCATATTCATTGTGAGGGCATGATGCAAGTAGTTCCTTGAATCTCTCTCAACATTAGTAAAATAATTCATTGTCTTTTTGGGAAAAATTCATGATTTTTTGCTTCAAAGTATTTTTTTTTTGAGTTGAAAAAAACTTTTTAAGGAACTCTTCTTGCATTTCCCCGCATGTTCCAATAGACTTAGGCCTAAGAGAGTTTAACCACATTTTAGCCTTATCCTTTAGAGAGAAGGGAAAAAGCTTCAAATGGGTTATACCATCTGTAGCCGTCATGTGATGACCCATATATATATAAATCTTTAACACATTAATTAGGTCATCAATTTTGATTCTATATAATTGAGATTTATTTCCCTTTAAAAAGATATATATACTAAATTTTTTTTATGACCAAATGGATCCCAAATATAGACTCTTCACGTGAAAATGAGTCAAATGACTATAATTTAGGTCAAATATCATAATCATATAATAAATGATATATATATATATATGTGTGTGTGTGTGTGTGTGTGTGTGTGTGTGAAAGGACAAATGTCCTATTCTAGATTTTTAAGATTTGAAAACATGCACTAAGGGAAAAAAAAAAAGAGTGACAAAGGAATAGACGACTGTCCAAGTAATGCAAGCAACATAATGTCAGCCATGACATAAGGGGGCAAGGCTTTGGCTATAAATAGCCAAGCCCAGGGCCTTGAACTGCGCTACAGAGAAGGAAAAAGAGAGAGAGGGAGGAAGAAAGGAAGGGAGAGAGAGAAAAGAAACAAAAGGGGTCAAAATTTTATTGACTTAAGAGTTAGCTTTTGTGATCAAAATCTTTGGGTAAGATTCTTTTAATTATTATTTAATAATTCTGTAGATTCGAGTCACTTAAAGTTGATCTTCATTAAATATTTTTGGATCAAATTTAAGTATCATTATTTTTTGTTAGTTATTCTAAAAATTATGTTAGTTTTACTAAGCTCTTATTACCTATTGTTATGCTAAAATATTATTTTGGTTATTTTGTCATAGTATACGGTATCGAGTAGAAGTCAAGGCGAAAGTAGGATTTCTTTTATCTTTTACTATCATTGATGCATTTCATGCATATTTTTGGGGTTTCATATCAAATCTATTTTAATAATGTAATATTATATCGTTATAATCATGGGGTCAAACTGGAATTTTATAAATAAATCGTTATCATGCACATGTATTTTTATTTATATCAAGACCCTAATTATATTATGAAACCACGTTGCATAATAAATATATTTTTTTATTATTAGATAATGTTTAATTTTTTGTTGGGTTGGACTACGACATGACTTTATTTTGTGATTTTGATGAAATTACTATGAATGCACATAATCGAGGGCAAAGGATTAGTAGATGCGTGATCCTTGCGAGGATTCACATGATTCCTACTAGTCCTTGGGTTTACTAGTTAGTAATATCGGTTGTCATGGTAGTCTGTGTGACACCACATAATTCCCGATATTGGTGTTTTCAAAAAAGCAAGAAGGGCTTGAGTTCCCTAGGGTGCAAGACCTTAAAGTTTTCTCCGGAGGCAGTTCATGTGTGGACCAAAAATTTGAAGGATTTATATGATCGATATGTGCTAAAATTTATTTATTTGATCTATTACTTTGTTTTATTGCTGCATCTACCTGTTGTTTAATTATATTATTCACTGTTCTAAAACCTTGATAGTCATTGATAAATATTATCCTACTGGACTGGTGAGCTCATCTCAATCTAACATTTTTCAGAAATATGAAGTCGAGCAAGAGGATAGGCTGAAAGGTCGATGGATAAAGTCTGCTATTGTGATTTCTCTTGATGTTATACCAAGAATATTTAAAATGGTCAAGTGCAGATTATGTAATCGTACGAGGAATATAATAATACAAATAAGGTTATCATAAGTTCCGTGTGATTTTATTCTTTAATCACGCCCGGGTATTTTTTTTGAAAAAAAGGAAAAAATTGAGGGCATGACAGAGTGGTATAAGAGCGTAGGAATTATGTTATACCAAGAATATCTATCTATCTATGTATCTATATATATATAATACTCAGCAGTAGTGTTAATTTACTAATACTGAACATGTTTTCCAGACAGATTTTTTTTTATGTCAACAGAGCTAACCTTTTATGACTATAGGTATGACATCATGGGATGACATTTACATGGCCCAAAGTAACATGGGCTCCGAGGCAGCTAACGAGTACCGGAATGTTAAGTTCAATGTAGAGGCCTATGATCAGATAGTCCGTGAGATTCAAGATGTGTCCCAAACTTGGTCGTTCATGCCGATTTCTAAACAAAAAAGATTAGTACATCACTGGCTGACCTCATAGCTAAGGGTGGTCCGCAAAATGTTAAGTATCGAAAATAACCATTATTTGTACTAGAAAATTCTGAATGGATTGCCAGTGCAAGATATTCAGTGGTCACCTACGGGGGATAATATGAGACAGCCAATAGAATCCCCTAACCTAAACGATAATGAAGAAGATGACCCACAATCTAACGACCCCAATGTAGCCCCTGCAGCTGCACCACCCGAAGCAAACTATCGTGTAGCTTTTGCAGGTTCTGCGAATGTGTCTCCAGGGGGAGACACATGAAACTTCTTGGTCCCTAATTGTATCGCCGGCCTTACTATTCTAAGAAAATTTGTCTGTAAATAGTAGTAACTCTTGGAATAGTAGAGATAATATATAACTACATGACTTAGAAGTGACTATCCTAGACTTTTATTTTCCATGTGAATGACATCTAGGATAGGAAACAAAATGTATTTTAGTTGCTAATTATGTGAAATTAGAGTTGCTTTTCTTTTTTTTTTTTGGATGTGGTTATAGTTTTTAATGCAGTCATAATATCATGGACTATGTGTTATAGGATGGAGGGAAACACATCTCAAGACTAACCAGAAATGTCCCTCAATGACCAGTCCCCTCCAGCACCACAGGACACGATAAATGGCATTTACTAGTGCCAGAGAGAACTGACCACTTTGGTACTACAACATACGGGAAATAATAACTACACTACGGTAACATAACCAACAGTTCAAGGACAAGCAAATGTGGCCGAAACACGATGAATGATGATTTTCAAAGAATTTCTACGACAACGTCCCACTACCTTCTAGGAAAGTGTAGAGCCACTTGATGCAGAGAGGTGGCTTCAACAATTGAAAAAGGTGATGGATGACATGGATATTACCACAGAGTTACGAGTTATCTTGGCCTCTTACCTTTTTGAGGGTGAAGTTGATCACTGGTGGGATACAATCAAAAGAATGAGGAACATAAACCAAATGACGTGGACCATATTTGAGAGAGTGTTCAATGATAAATATTTTCCAGAGCCCTGTATGGGATAAAATATTCTCTGACTTCCTAGAGTTGGAACAACACAACCTGACAGTCACGCAATATGAGTCCAATTTTGTTAAACTCTCTTACTTTACTACAGAATTAGTTTCCACTGACGCTAAGAAGACCAAACGATTTGAACAAGGCCTTAAGCCTTCTATCCGAGGATGCCTCATAGTGCATCGACTGAAGAACTATAAGAAACTGGTGGAAAAAGCTATGCTGGTATAAAGAGACCTAGAAGATACCCAAATTATCAGAAGTCGTCAGCAAGGTAGAGGAAGTCAGATGAGGAATAGTGGCAGCAGTAATCACCAAAGAATGACCCCATATTGATGGCTAGGGCAAGGTACTAATGAAAGGAGGAGTGCGAATTAGGGACAAAATTCTGAAAACTGGAACAGAACATCCATTGATGCAAAATGATGTTTTGGGTGTAGGCAAACAAGATATTATAAAAATCAATGTCCCTTCACGTTCTCTCAAGGGTCGGCTAATCAAGGCTCTTATCGGTCATTTAATCAATTTTGTCCACAACAACGCTCTTATCCTACTCAGGCGGCAAGATTGACGACCCAAGTTGGACCTTCGCAGTCGTTTTCAAATCAAGCACAACAGAAAAAACCATCAAGTAGAACAATAGTTCCCGAAGGTCAACCTCAGATCTATGCAATGGCTATACCGGATAACGCTGCCGCTAACGAAGTAATTGAAGGTATCGTTCTTATTTATAATTCTTGGACACGTATTTTATTTGAACCGGGGGCAACCCATTCTTTCATTCGCACTTCATATACTGTTGCATTAGGGTTAGAATTCAAACCTTTGGATCGCACATTGTGTATAAACTTACCTACAGGAGATTTCTTGGAAACGACTAAGGTATGCAGAAATTGCATAATCCGAATTGAGAAAAGAGAGTTGGTTGTGGACATAGTTGCCCTAGAAATAATTGGATACAACATAATTTTAAGAATGGACCTACTATCTTGCCATCATGGATTGTTACAGTAAGAAAATCAAATTTCGTACGTCAAGAGATGGAGAGTTTGAATTCATAGGCAAATGTCACTATTCGCATCCGTTCTCCACAAGGAACAAAAGTAGTTTGAAATTCCTTGCCAACTTAATTGGGGAAGAACTAAGTAAGATCACAGCTGATGTTGTCTTAGTAGTGTGTGACCTTCCTGATGTATTTCTTGAAGAATTACTGGGACTACCCCCACAAAGGAAGATATAATTTACTATTGAGGTGTATCTTGGTACGCAGCCAATATCTATTGCCCCTTACCATTTGGCACCATTAGAGTTGAAGGAATTAAGAAAACAGCTGGAAAAACTTCTTTCTATGGGATTCGTTCAACCAAGTACATCACATTGGGGTGCTCTTGTACTCTTCGTGAAAAAGAAAATTAATACACAAAGACTCTGTATTGACTATTAGAAGCTGAATCGGGTAACATTAAAGAACAAATATCATCTACCATGTATTGATGACCTATTTGATCAATTCAGGTGTTCTCGTCATTATTCTAAAATTGATCTTCGAACTGGATATCATCAATTGAGAATCAAAGAGGAGGATATCCCCAAAACAGCTTGTCATACTTGAAATGGACATTTTGAATTCTTAGTAATGCCCTTTGGACTTACAAATGCACTTGCAGCTTTCATGGACATAAGCCACCGAGTATTCAGGCCTTATCTTGACTAGTTTGTAATCGTCTTCATCGACGATTTTCTCATTTACTCAATGTCACGTGAGGAGCATGTACAACATCTTCACCAAGTGTTGTTAACACTAAGAGAGCACAAGTTGTATGCTAAGAAAAGTAAGTGTGAGTTCTGGATGAAAGAAGTCAAATTTCTTGGGCATGTAGTATCCGAAGAAGGAGTGATAATGGATCCAGCTAAGGTTAAAGATGAATTGGGATCGATCGAAGAACACAACAGAAGTTCAAAGTTTTCTAGGATTAGCCAGATACTATCGAAGATTTGTGGAGGGATTTTCCAGAATAACTCTGCCCATGACTCGACTCACCCGAAAAGGAAAAAAATTTGAGTGGACCAAAGAATGTGAATAGGCATTTAATATTCTAAAGGAGAAATTGACCACGACACCTATTCTTACTATATCCGAAAGTAATATAAGGGTATGGTGTTTATACAAACGCATTATTACAAGGACTTGAATGTGTATTAATGCAAAATAACGAGGTGGTTGCTTATGGATCAAGACAATTAAAAGCTCATGAACGAAACTATTCCACCCACGATTTGGAACTGGGAGTTGTTGCCTTTGTTTTGAAGCTATGGCGTTGTTATCTATATGGGAAAAAATTTTAGATTTACTCGGATCACAAAAGTCTCAAATTTATATTCACTCAAAAAGACTTGAATCTCCGACAACGACGCTGGATACAGTATCTAAAGGATTACGACTTCACACTTGAATACCATCCGAAAAAAGCTAACGTGGTAGTTGACGCATTGAGTAGAAAATTCTGAAATGCAGTAATCAACCTAATGAAGGACAAATGACAATTGAGGGAGGCACTAGAGGACTTTGACATCTGGATGGATGAAGAAGAAGGTCAACCACGTTTGCTTAATCTCGCTGCTCAACTTGTCCTTCGACAAAAAAGTTGTTGAATTACAATGTTTGGATTCCTACCTAGAATCCATTTGCACCCAACTGAAAGATGGGAACGCTCTTGAAAATTGATGGTTGCGAAAGGGAGAATTACTATATCAAGGAAGGCTGTGTGTACTCGATAATGCTCAATTGAAAGAAGAGATACTCAGGGAATATCATCGCTCTAAGTTTTCCATACATCTCAGCAGCACGAAAATGTATCAAGATATGAAGTGTCAATATTAGTGGAAAGGAATGAAGAAGGATGTTGCTAAATTTATAGCTCGATGTGCCATATGCCCGCTAGTAAAAGCAGACCATCAGAAACTTGGTGGATTGTTATAATTCTTACCCATTCCAGAGTGGAAATGAGATCATATCACTATGAATTTCGTGATTGACTTGCTAAGAACTACAAATGGATACAATGCAGTATGGGTTATAGTGGATCAACTTAACAAATTGACCCATTTCCTAGCCATGAAGAATGCTGACATTATATCTACTTTAAGTCAACTTTATATATGGGAGATTGTGAGACTACATGGGCTACCATTATCAATCATATCAGACTGAGATACTCGCTTTATGACTCAATTTTGGCAGAGTTTACAAAAAGCCATGGGAATCGAGTTGCATTTCAGTACTGCTTACCATCCTCAAACAGATGACCAATCTGAAAGGATGATCCAAATATTGGAAGATAAGTTACGAGCTTGCGCTCTAGATTTCAAGGGTAGTTTGGAATGAACATCTTCCACTGGTGGAATTTGTTTACAACAACAGCTATCAAAGTAGTATTAGCATGGCTCCGTACGAGGCTTTGTACAGACAACCTTGTAGATCACCTCTATGTTGGGCTGAAGCTGGTGAGAGCATTTTATTTGGTCCAGAAATTGTCCAAAAAACCACTGAGAAGATCCAAGTAGTTCGGGATCGGCTACACATAGCTCAAAATCGACAAAAGAGCTATGTAGATCAAAGGAGGAGACCCTTGGAATTTCTAGTAGGTGATTATGTATTCTTGAAGGTATCCCCTAGGAAATGAATATCTAGATTTGAGAAAAAATGATAAGTTGGCTCCCAGATACATTGGACCCTTCGAAATAACACAACGCGTTGGAAATTTAGCTTATCAGTTTGCCTTGACAGCTCAGTTATCAGGAATATATGATTTGTTTCATGTATCCATGTTAAGGAAATGTGAGCCAAATGCGTCCCATGTCATCGACTGGAAGGATGTCCGAATTCAAGAAAATGGAACGTAAAAATAGCAACCTGTGCAAATTCTAGACACCAAGGAGCAAGTATTCCGTAACAAGGTCATATCACTCGTAAAGGTGCTATGACAACATCATGGTGTTGAAGGAGCCACGTGGGAACTGAAAGAAAATATGTGTACAAGATATCCCTATCTTTTTAATTCTCAAAGTTAATATCGAATTTCAAGGACGAAATTTTTTTTAAGGGGGGTAGACTGTGATGACCCATATATGTATAAATCATTACCACGTTAATTAGGTCATCAATTTTGATTATATATAATTGAGATTTATTTTTCTTTAAAAAAAAAAAATATATATATATATATATAAATAAATAATAAAAAAAAAATTATGAACAAATGAACCCCAAATATAGACTCTTCATGTGAAAATGAGTCAAATGGTTATAACTTAGGTCAAATATCATAATCATATAATAAATAAAAATATTCACATAAAAAAATAAATAAATAAATAAATATATATATATATATATATATATGTGTGTGTGTGTGTGTGAAAGAACAAATGTCCTATTCTAGATTTGCAAGATTTGAAAACATGTACTAAGAAAAAAAAAAAGAGTGGCAAAGGAATGGACAAATGTCCAAGTGATGCAAGCAACATGGCGTCAGCCATGATATAAGGGGGCATGGCTTTGGCTATAAATAACCAAGCCCAGGGCCTTGAACTGCACAACAGAGAAGGAAAAAGAGAGAGAGGGAGGAAGAAAGGAAGGGAGAGAGAGAAAAGAAACAAAAGGGATCAAAATTTTGTTGACCTAAGAGTTAGCTTTTGTGATCAAAATCTTTGGGTAAGATTCTTTTAATTATTATTTAATAATTCTGTAGATTCGAGTCACTTAAAGTTGATCCTCGTTAAATATTTTTGGATCAAATTTAAGTATCATTATTTTTCGTTAGTTATTCTAAAAATTATTTTAGCTTAACTAAGCTCTTATTACTTATTTTTATGCTAAAATATTATTTTGGTTATTTTGTCACAGTATACGGTATCGAGTAGAAGTCAAAGCGGAGGTAGGGTTTCTTTTATCCTTTACTGTCATTGATGCATTTCATGCATATTTTTGGGGTTTCATATCAAATCTATTTTAATAATGTAATATTATATCGTTATAATCATGAGGTCAAACTGGAGTTTTATAAATAAATCGTTATCATGCACATATATTTTTATTTATATCAAGACCCTAATTATATTATGAAACCACGTTGCATAATAAATATATATTTTTTATTATTAAATAATGTTTAATTTGTTGTTGGGTTGGACTACGACATGACTTTATTTTGTGATTTTGATGAAATTTCTATGAATGCGCATAATCGAGGGCAAAGGGTTAGTAGATGCGTGATCCTTACGAGGATTCATAAGATTTCTACTAGTCCTTGAGTTCACTGGTTAGTAATATCGGTTACTGTGGTAGCCTGTGTGGCATCAAATAATTTCCGGTATTGGTGTTTCTAGAAAAGTAAGAAGGACATTGGGTTCCCTAGGATGCAAGACCCTAAATTTTTCTCCAGAGGCGGTTCATGCGTGGACCAGAAAATTGACGGATTTATATGATCGATATGTGCCGAAATTTATTTATTTGATCCATTACTTTGTTTTATTCCTGCATCTACCTGTTGTTTAATTATATTATGCACTGTTCTAAAACCTTGATAATCATTGTTAAACGTTATCTTACTGAGTTGGTGAGCTCATCTCTATTTAACATTTTTCAGAAATATAAAGCCGGACAGGAGTATAGGCTGAAAGGACGATGGATACAGTCTGCTATTATGATTTCTCTTTATGTTATATCAAGAATATTTAAAATGATCAAGTGATGATTATATAATCGCATGAGGAATATAATAATACAAAAAAGGTTATCGTAAGTTCCATGTGATTTTATTCTTTAATCATGCCCGGATATTTTTTTTTTTAAAAATGGAAAAACATTTGGGGCGTGACACGTCAAGTCTTGGAATGTAGCACAAACTTCCTCAAGGTCACGGATACGAAGGTAGGTATTTTCAGAATCTTAATCATGGAATGTAGGCAACAATGAAATCATACATAGTTTAAACAAAAAATGATGAGCTTGCAAGGAAAAAATGAGGCATAAAGGTGTAGTGTGAGGGGTGGCATTCAAATAGTCTCTCAATGTTCTAGAACTATTGAAATTCACAATTAAGCGCCCATTGTTTACTTCTCAAAGTCCTCATTATCATCATGGTTACTCCTAGCATCATCCCCCGGTGGGTCTGTTTGTGGCATGAAAGAATTACGAACCCCTTGTTGGTTTTAAGCTAATTAGGGATGTGGAGGTAGTAAAGGGTTTTGACCTATCGGGTGATTTTGTGTCATCCTAGGATGTGCATGTGATCGTGGGGTATGTCAAATAAATCTCAAATAGTGAATCAAAATCCTCCCTAATCAACTCTCTACCAATTTCTCTATGCCAAGAGTTCATGCAACAACAACCAACACAAGTGGGAAAATAAAATAAAATGCAAGAAAATTAAATGAAAAATATGTAAAAGCGGAAAGAGTTTACCCAATCTCCATTTATGCAAAAACTGAGCAAATCTCAAGTGATGGTGGATCACTCCTCAATTGCGCTCTCTCCCTGGCAACGACACCAAAAACTTATTTCGTCTCTAGAAGATGTAAATCCAAGCGTAAGTTATTGAACAAGTAATAGTTCTTTGTGAGATCCAAGGTCGATCCAAGGGGAGTCGGGAATTGATGGAGTGTATAAAATATCAAATAAATAAAATATGATGATATTTGAGAGTTTGGTTTGGTAATTGGAATTTAGTTGAAAATTAAATGAAAATGGTTTAAGAAAAATTGTTTGGGAAAACACTAAGGCATTGGGTACTATTTCAATGCACTTGGGTAACAATTAACTCCTAATTTTCAATCTCAATTGGTAATCTACTAGGAAGTGATTCCAATTGAAGGATTTGGCAATGATTACTAAGGAAATTCATTATTCTATAATGAAAAAGTTTATCCAAATGATTTTGAACATCTCATTGTCAATTACAAGCAGTCACCATACCCAGAGTCAATGATAAATCAAGTAATTGAACAATCAAATTCCCAATTCCATAAAGAGTAACCAATCAATTAATTAGAGACAATCTCTAATAATTCAACTCAAGCAAGGAAATCTAGCTATTCAACTCATAGGGAATCTCAAGATTTCATCACATATAGCATAATAATTTAAGAGATTGTATAGAGAGGGCTTTGCTAAAATAATAAGAATTAAATTAAAAGAGTAAACCTTAATTGAGAAATACAGAGTTAGATTACATACCCAAAGTATACCAAAATCTCCCTTAGCCTTAGTGGAAAGACTTAGCCAACCATTAAAGAGTAAAATAAGTTGTACCAAGTACAAAATTTAACCTAAACTGGTAAAAGAAACCCTAAAGATCTACAGAAAGTGCTAGGGTACTTTCCTAAAGAAGAAGGTGTCTCTTTCTCGCGTCATCGGAGCTCTCCTAATTGGTTGGGAGTAAGGACTTGCGTCTAGACGTGAGTTTAACACGACCTTCTATAAGTCTGGCCTATTTCTGCCTCTGTTGCAGTATCTCACGTCTGAACATGGGTAAATGAAAGTCTGGACATGGCCTTCTGAAGCTCAAACTCCAATTTTTTTTCATTTCTTCGTGTGCTCCACTCCCACATTTGTCTATTTGCTTCTCAATCTTGTCCTTTTACTTGCAAAATAGACAACTATTAATTAAATTATGAAAAAATCAAATATAACATTAATCATACACAATTAAGTCCAAAACATGTGACAATTAGCCCACAAATAATAGGATTATCATGCAATATTCAAAGCTAATCAATTGGCTCATGCAAGACCTTTGGACCCAATCGCAAGAAAGGTGGACAAAAGCTTGATGATCAAACAAGGGTTGGTCACACTAGTTTTAACAAGCACAAACGAAACAAAAGAGCCAAAAAGAAGAATAAAGCCAACATTATAACTGTTAGATCATGTTTTGTAATTGACTAATTTTGTGGAGTCCATTGTAAAATCTTAACCACTTCTATGGTCATGATTCTATCAAGTCAAGATCTGAAATTTACATTGATGGGAGGAGATCAATTGTCAAAGCTACATCATTCAACCTCTGTATTCACCATCATGCTTAGGACAAAGGTAATGACCTAGACACCTAAGATGATCCCTCAATTATTTTCAATTTGAGATGAGTATGATGAAAAATAGAATTGGAAGAGATCCGATTTTGGCTCCTAGGAATTTTCAAAGAAAATTTTTATACATCAATTTTATGTTTTGAAAACATAGGTTGAGTCACAATCGGACTCCTCTTTAAACAACACACTTTAGTGCTCAAGAAGATAAATTTTTTTTTAATGGATTTAGGCTTAAAAACCTATAGGGACTACCCTATGCTCGCTAGTATTCTCTAGAGCAGTCTTTTAATGACTTGGGAGAAAAAGAGGGAAATGACATGAAAGACAGCTGTAACACCCCGCATTTTCTTTTATATATGTATATAGATATATAGTAAATAATTGTGATAAAAAAAATATGGATATATGTAGTGATGTGTGTTTGAATTTGGTAGATTGAAAAAGTAGAGATTTAAAATGTTAGTGAAAATAATAGTTGAAATTTGGTTTTAATAAGTGAAAATATGAAATTTTAGGTCCTAGAACTTTTATTAAATATGTTTGGTGTAGAAATATGTGTTGGAGAGATTTGGGATAGATTTGGTTGGCTTAGGAATGGATTGAAAATGGAAAAGGACGAAGACAAGCTATGAATAGTGCACGTGAATGCACTACTGTAACTTCAAACTCGATTTAGATCTTGATGCAGTCAATATCTCTCAAAACTCAAAACATCAAAGTTTTAGAGCTCTTTCGTATCATTCCATAGCATCTTGAATCATCTCAATCGGAGCTTGGATGAGAGAGTTATGCTTAGATAACGAAATGATGTCGAAATAGTCCAATTAGCTTCGTTTTGCATTTAATGTCTCCATTTGCATCCTAAATCAAAATATAAGAATAATGAGTACTTTTAGGCTTCAAATAAGTATAAAAGGCTTTAAGAAACACCCTTTATCACCTTTTATTTGCAAACATCGTAAAACTTCATTAATAGCCGATTCGGATGGGTAAAATAGAAACTTTAGTGTTTCGGGTGTACGTTGACTTGGGTGTTGAGATAAATCATAAAAATAAATATTTTTAGATTAAAATAACATTAAAAATGAATCCGGAACGTCGAAAAATCTTAGGGTAGTCATATGAATCAAATTGGAGATTCTTAGTGGCAAAACCGTAAATTTGGAGAAATCCAAAACAGCCTGTGAACAGTATTTTTTGGGGCTGCTATGTTTTAAACTCATTTTCATCTCATTTGCTCTCATTTCCTTCACTCCCCTCACACCCCCACACCTCTTGAAATCCTAAAGGGCATTAGAGAAGAAAAAATGAAGGGAAAAATAAGTGATTCAAGGGTGATTCAAGATCAAATATTCTTGTTCTTCACTCTAAAGCTAAGGATTCAAAATAGGGGTTTTCTCTCATTCACTTACATTGAGGCTAGGGTATTTATATATGTATGTTTTGGCTATCAATGATATATATATGTTATGGAATCATCATCTCTTAGACTTTTTGCAAGGATTACATGTTTTGAACAAAGTAGGGTTTAATACCCATGAAATCTCCTTTCTAGTTTTAAAACCCTAATTTTTGGAGAGTGATGTATTTCCTTCCTAAATGCTTTCTTTATTATGGATTTCGAAACCTTAGTGCTTTGTGTTGGGTAAAAAAATGACATTATTGTGATCTCATGTATTTTCTTAGTTAGTTGTGGAATTGTTATATGATATATTTTGAGAATTTTGGATAAATGCTTGTAAATTGAGATAAATGTTGGAATTGTATGCTTGGTTGAGTTGTTTATGATGCACATGAGTGAGAGGTTCCTTGTAAGGATGCTCACCCCTTCCCAAGAGGTTTCCGGTAAGGATGCTTGGGAAATAATGTAGTGATTGGTGAGAGGTTCCATGTAAGGATGTTCATCCATTTTCAAGAGGTTTCCGGTAAGGATGCTTGAGAATCAAAGGTGACCTAAAAGGGGAGTGGAGGTTATCACAAAGTATGTCACCTACCGAAAGAATTGTTGGAAATTGGTTATGGCAATTAATGGTTATTATTTGTATGTGGTGCTCATTTATTCATTTAAGTAATGTTTTTAAATAAACTTGAGATCCTTTTTAAATGTCACTGCTTTATTTCAAATTATGTATCTATGTTATGTTAAAATTGAGACCGATCATTTTAAATGCTTCTAAACCTTGTATGGGTTTGGGAGAATGTTTCTACAGAGCTTCGTGCTCACCCCCTATCGCTAACATTTTTCAGATTACCCGCTTGAGGAGGAGGACGTAAGGGTCGAGGAGCCCGCTACTTGGGAGACTCCACGGGACGGGAGTGTGGATTTCGAGGTGGACGCATAGAGCGACCTCCTTTCCTTTTGTACTAGACTAGGACATTCTTTTGGAACATTGTGTAGTCTAGCTTCTTTTGTTTATTCCGCTGCGCTTCTTTAATTAATTTTTGAGATGTAATAGCCATGACTTGGGCTTATTCTTTTGGATAATGTTGTAAATATTCGTGGATGACAAATGAAGTCTTGTTTCTTAAGGGATTATATTAATGCTCTCATGATATGAATGATTTTAGAATGTAATGTCATACAGGGTGTGTTTTGGGGCGTTACAACAGGACAAGGCTCGCTCTATAAGCTTTCTCAAGTGGTTTCCATGGTTGCTCGAACGGTGCTTACCTTAGTCAGGATTGTAATGCAGTTTTCATTCCAGCAACCCTATGACCGCCCTCCCACTGATCGAGCAGTTGTTTATGAATTTGAGTTTTCTTATTTATTAAGACTACCCTTATTTCGGACCTATAAATAGGGAATGTCTTTTCCACATCTAGGGAAAGCCTTGAGAGTGCCTTTTGATCTTCAACCTTGAGAGTTTCCACTACAACCTAGATCTCTAAGAATCCAAAGGTTACTACTAGTGATTCTTTCATCCTTCCAACATGGAGTAGGAGAGCTTGTTGGTGAACAAACCCATTGATGTGTACATACCGAGGATTGTTGGCATTCCCCTAATCGCTCGAGGCCTAAACCAATCGTACGAGCGGGGAGGTCCAAGAGAAGCTACACTAGACGTCAAAGAGAGAGTTTCAGTGGAGAGACATAGAAAGGAAATGAGCATCTAGCCATAGGGATTGATTCAAGTATAAGATTTAAGCACTTGTATGTTGACTTGGTGCATAGTGGATTAGATTTTGGTCAACCCAAAGTGATTCTCCGCAGTTTTTCCCGAGGAGGATATTTTGCGTCACCAAATTGCTTGTGTCTCTTATTGTTTATTATACATACTTGCAATTGTGAGTGCACACGTGCATTATTTGTTTGATATTTTGATTACTTGATATCATATCATTCAGAGTTATGCGAATTGGGTTTGTGAGATTATGATCGTTGTCAGATTGGTTTGAGCGAATTAATTGCATATTAATTTAATTAATCATCATGGGTGTTAAGGGTTGTTGGTGATTAAGGAGGTTCTCATTTTTAATTTCATGTTCAATTGAAAAAAGATAATTGTGGTAAATATAGGTTTTAATTTGTAACTAATTTGGACTAAAATCGCAAAACCTATTCACCCCCAGGTGAAGTGTTTTGGTCTCCACGTATATAATCATGAGGGAAGATCCACATTGGGTTCCCCCTCCCGGAACAAAAATTACTACAACAAAAAGGTTACTTCACTAATGAATAGGCAGATTCAAACAAGGTGCTCTCTTGTTCTGTCTCACGCATTGACTATTTTGTTATTAATTAAGTTTTTATTGTTCACTCTTCTTATTCGCAGACTATAGACTCGGTACTTACATACAACATAACGACACATAGATTCAGATTTATGAAGTATTTTCGAGTTCCAATTGAAAGTAGACAAATCTACATGGGCAATGAGATTAGTGTAGACATGTTTGGCATTGGCACATACGAACAGGAATTGCGACACAAGATCATTCCTATACCTTTCATTATGTATTATATGCTCTAGGAATTCAACGAAATTTGTTGTCAGTTACTACTTTAATTAGATTAGGTTTTATTTTTCATTTTGAAAATTAGAATGTTGGCTTTTATAAGGGAACTACATTTTATGGATCTAGTTAGATCACATATGATTTTATTGTGTTATGTATTGACCATTCTAGTTTTTCTTAAGTTAGAACTAATTAGCCACGAATAATGCATAAATATCATGATTATATATTGGTTCATTACATTTTGTTTTGATTTAAATGTGCAGGATTGCTGGATTTTGGAGCTTGATGTCTATTTTGTAGTGTTTGCTTGATTTGTATGTAAATGAGAGAAAAAGACCCCAGTTTGTAAGCAAGTATGCAAAAAGTGATTGAATTTAAAGCATTAGGAATGAAGAATAAAACTTGGACAACAATTTTGATGAGTCCATACGCAAGTTAGGTCCGTCTGGATGGGATTATGCCACTAAAAATTAAAGAAAAGATGGGGAATTGAAGAATTGGCAAAGAGAACAATGAATCCGGACAGAAGAAATGTGCGTTCGAATGTGCTTGACGAATTTACCTAGAAAACAACTTTGCATCCAAAAATGTATTTCCTGCATCCGAACGTTCCTTGTTTTTTCATTTGCCGCCTAGTTATTGAATTGTGTTGGGTTTTAAAGTCTTCCAAGTTACCCATATATACTAGCCTTGTAACTTAGATTAGGTATCCATCTTTTAGCCTATTTCTTTTCTTTTTGCTTTTTTGATGTTGATGGATTGCTAAATTTACAACTAAAACTAGGTGTGAAACTTTTAATAAAGCATGGTATTTATTTTTGACCCGTTATTGTTCTTCAATGCATGATTGTTTTGCATGGTTGATATGAATGTTTTAGTAAATTGTTGTGTCAGGTATATCAAATGATTTAGATCTCTTACGAGTCAAATAACTGGTTTTGTATGATTGGATTAATTAATTGAAATTCTTACGAAAAATAATTTATTTCTTGTTTGTAATAAAAAGAAGTCTTCATTGTTGGAAAACTTGATTCATTGTCGACTTTAGGTAGTGAATGCTTATGACCTATAATCTATAATCAAATACTATTTTTTACTCAAATAATTTATCAATTATACTTTTGGAATTGTTTTAATTTAATTACCATTAAATCATCTGATTAAGATTACTCCTCTTTTGATTTTCAATTGAGTTTGAAAATTGGATTAAGAATAAATACTGTGTGAAGTTGAAAAAGAATCATCGATGCTTTAGTATCTCTCAATTATTGTTTTACTCAAAAATTAATTGTTCTCTTTAAAACCAATGTACTCAACTTTTCTAGTGGAATTTTTATTTTTACTTTTCATTGTGTTCCAAATTTCACCAATTTTTTGTGGTACTATCTTGGACTCTCGAATATTTATTACTTTGCATAACCTGCACTTGAAGTAAATAATCTTAAAGTTGTAACAAATTTTAGTGCATTTGCCAGAGATTTGAGTATGGAACAAGGAGCACCACACCACCATCTTTGAGGTTTGCTTGGTTTGCGATTCATCACAAAATTGTTAATCTCGTTCCTTTATTTATTTACTGCTTATTTATTTTTTATGTCCTTCACTTTTGCCCCATTCTTTTCATTTTTTTTTAAAAACTCTTGGTACCGCGATCCAAGAGGTCGTTCAGTTAGAGGAGACCCAAGTTTTTTGTTTGGTGGTTTATTTGATTCATCCACTCACTCTGTGACACACGTCACCATAGTTGGTGGCGATAGTAACCACATGGAGAATGAGTTTCAAAAATAATTCACTCCATGAGAACTTTGTGCGAAAATTTGAAACTCACATGCCAAAGTGCCCTATTATGCATTATCTTTTATCTTCAAGATATCTATTTTGTTTTTAAATCAAAGCATGATTCCATTACTTTCCAAATTCTATGACTTAGATTTTGACAATCCTTTCTTATACATAAAAGATTTTGAGAAAATTTGTGCCATATTCTATGATTAAACTTACATTGAAAACACAATTATGTTGATTTTTTTTCCTTTTTACTTAAGCATAAAGCTAAAATATCTTAAGTTCATTATTAAAATGACACTAGTATAAAGTGGGTAGTATGATAAATAACTTCATTGTTTAATATTTTTTAACTCTATGACTGTACAATAATTTACTACTAAAATTCAAAAACTCTCATATTTCCTTATTTGATTAAAGAGCGTCTAATCAAATTTTAGAATCGAACTTTGTCATCTAAATTATATAATACAATTACATTAATTAAATGGGTTAATTATAAATTGCACCATGAAAAATCATTCGAATATCAATTTGCACCCCTAAAGATAAAAAATCTCAATTTATACCCTCAAAAATAGAAATTTATATTAATGTGCACCCCAAAAATCAAAAATTTCAATTTACACTCTCAAAGATAAAAATTTATATCAATATGCACCCCCAAAGATCAAAAATCTTAATTTACACCCTTAAAAATAAAAATTTATATCATTGTGCACCCCCAAAGATCAAAAATTTTAATTTACACTCTCAAAGATAGAAATTTGTATCAATGTGCACTCCTAAAGATAAAAAATCTCAATTTACACCCTCAAAGATAGAAATTTATATCAATGTGCACCCCCAAAGATAAAAAATCTCAATTTACATCGTCAAAGATAAAAATTTATATCAATGTGCACCCCGAAAATCAAAAATCTCAATTTGTACCCTCAAAGATAGAAATTTGTATCAATGTACATCCCTAAAAATCAAAAATCTCAATTTACACCATCAAAGATAGAAATTTGTATTAATATGCACTTAAAACTAATCGTCGTCAGTTTGCTGCCTAAAATTAAATTGATAAATTATACCTAGATTCCCTCATGCTTGTCACTTAATTATTTGAACAACTTCACATTTAGAATATTACTCTTACATCTCATGACATTTGTACACGTGTAAACGTAACTCTTTTTAGTTGATATCTGTTAATATAACCGTTAAAAAATATGATTTTATCCTAATAAAAAATTATAATTTCATATTACCCTTTATTTTGTGGGTCCGATATACTCTAAAGTTCAAAATGAAGCTTACAATTTGAATGTCCAATAGAATGTAGGTATTATATAATATTTTTTATATCCAATGCAATATATCACTTAAACAAAATTATTTGAGTGCCCAATTGGGGGGACATTTTAGATTGAGAGTATTTTTATTAAGATTTTATAACCTTTAAAAAATATGATTTTATCCTAATAAAAATTATAATTTTATACTACCCTTTATTTTTTGAAGGAGTCCAAATGATTAAGTGACAAGTATGAAGGGATTTAGCTATAATTTATTAATTTAGTTTTAGGCAATAAAGTGAGGGCAGTTAGTTTTAAGTGCACATTAATACAAATTTCTATTTTTGAGGGTACAAATTGAGATTTTTGATCTTTAGAGGTACACATTGATACAAATTTCTATTTTTGAGTGTGTAAATTGAGATTTTTTATCTATGAGTTGCACATTGATACAATTTTCTATTTTTGAGGATGCAAATTGAGATTCTTGATTTTTGAGAATGAAAATTAAGATTAAAATAATTTTTAAGGTATAATTTATAATTAATCATAATTAAATAGTATGTGCGGGTGTGTCGCATAATATTTAATTCCAAAATTTAGTTAGTATTTTTGTTTCAGTAAGCTGAAAAAAAATAATGGGAATCTCGCTTACTATGGGCACACACGCAACGTGTCATTCTCTCAACCCTCCCGCTTTTTAACTCTCTCTCCCTCTCTCCCCCTTTCTCCGGTCGCAAGCAAACACAACCGCCACAGCTCTGTCTCTCTGAACTATTCATTTGGGCATTCGATCGAACACCAGCGGTTCACTTCCTGTGATCGCTCTATAGACTTCAATGCACTCTCAGAAACCCGTCCCAATGCGTTTTTGAACTGTAACGCGGCGCCGTTTGTACAAATTCCAGTCAATGAGGAGTTTCGCTGCATGTCTCAAACGGCAACGTTGTGCAGTGCATTCAACCTGTAGTGATTTCACTTTTCACACTTTCTATTTAGTATCCATTCCTGTTGTTTTTTATCGGAATTTTACCAGTTTCGTGGATTTATTCTGACTATTTTCCTGAGTTTTATTCTTGTTTTAGTTATTTACTGTTGTTTTTATATTTCCGTTTGATTTTCTTTAAAATTCATGTTATCGTATTTTTTATGAATGCTTTTATGATTATGTGTGCTTTAAGTGTTCGATCAATTTCAGGGCTGACACAGTCGAATTGGTTAGGGAGAAGGAAAGTCCCAATGACCAAGCGCTCCTGCTTCCAAAACTGCCGGGTTGTCTGAAGAGAGCGGGCACCCTCTAAGTTTGCCACCTTGCCCAGTAATGAACTGTGAAGTGGGCGGGGGGGGGGGGGGGGGGGGAAGTTGAACGAACCAATCGAAAACCCAAATCAAATGGCTGATCCCCTCAAACTCAGATTCATTTGGTTGGGGATGGATGAAGCCAATCACAATCTAGACTTGTCATGTAGCGGAGAAGAACCCGCCAAATCACTGTAGCAACCTTTTTCTTTAGATACATTCTTGTCATGTGCATGTTGTCAAATGTGAATAAAGTTGCACATTACACTGAATGTGAAATACCTCACCTTGGTTGATTGAAGGTGTTGTGCCACTTTAACTCAAATCCATCTCACCTTCGATCCATCTTTGTCTAGTGAGCTCATGACAAAGTGTTAGGCTAATCTTAGGGCTGACACAACCCAATTAATTGAGAAGAAGGTAACCCCAGTGGCCAAAGCACTCCAGCCCCCAAAAGCGGAGATCAAACAACCGCCAAATTGTTTAAAGAGGGTCGGGTACCCTCTAAGTTTACCTTACCCACTAATGGACTATGAGGGGGCAGGTGAAAGGGAACTGACTGAAAACCCGAGCCGCTTGATCGATCCCCTTATACTCGGATTCATTTGGTTGAGGATGGTCAAAACCAATCACAAGCGAAAATCGCACAAGCAAAGCTGGGAAGGGCCGCATTGCAACATCTAGGACACATGTCGAAGAAGTTTTGAGAATGAGCTACTACTCATGTAGCGTCTTTATTGAAGAGGCTTTGCAGTTGAAATAGGACTATAGATCTAGAATAATGGGTCTAGGCTATTGAAAAGATATGATGCAAAGGCTAAACTGAAAGTCTTTTGAACAAACAACCTGACACAAGGATTATAACTTGCCCCTACTTAGCACAAATGGAGATTCTCGGATGGTGAAGGCGAAGGGCGGCACTTAGATATCTATTCAACGATACCATGAACAAAGCCATACCATGTCCTAGTGAGGAACTAGTGATGTTTGATTGCCATGAACAGGGGCGGAACCAGAATTCTTGTTTAGAGGGGGCAAACATAAATAAGAAAATACTAATATATATAAAAAGTCGAGTTTAAGTATGAGAAATATGTTAAGACTAATGACTAATTATTACATGAATCATAAAACTAGTTTAGTAGTAGTTAAAGCGAAATACATCATTTATTTTTCAAATCTCAAGAATCATTAATAATTTACGTCTATGTGTGTTTTATTGAGTTATGAGTTGTTAACTTACTAAAAAAAGTCGGGGAGCAACTATACAACTTTTTTGTTCAAAATAGGTGCAATGAATTAAATAAAAAAGATGTATTTATCTTTGATTATATATATATATATATATATATATATATATATATATATTTCAGGAAATTTCATATTTGTTCCACACAATTATGAAATAAAACATTTGTTTCAATTGGATTAGAGACAAATAGTGAGCCAACAAGTTATCAAAAAAGACTTGGGTCACAGTTTAAATATATAAAAGTCAAGGGGGCTAATGTCTTCAATTAAGAAAAATTATGGTATTAGGGAATGTATGTTTTGAAATTATTGAAAGTTGAGGGGGGACTAGTGCCCCCACTGCTATCAACGTGGCTCCGCCCTAGTCCATGAATTCTGCTCGTGAGGACTATATAAAACACAATACATGTATGATAATGATGTAATAGACAAGTTGGGAAACAACCTACCAATTAAAAACAAATGACATGAGAACATGAACAGTATAATGGTAAGGTATGGAGGGCAAAGCTACAACGTGAATATATTGATGGTGGTGCAACAAATAAATATGGTGTATAAAAAACTTCGATATTGAAATTTCTAATACTACTTCATTGACAATTCGGGAATGTGGTGCTTTAAGTATTTTCTATAGCACCACAACTAAACTTTTTAGGCTAATAACACATAACATCCTAAGTGTAGTGGCATTTCACTTCTATTTTTAACTTTGTGTGTGACATTTCTTGACGAGACCAGATCCAGACTAGGACTGGACCCAGTCCATGTGTTAAGCCCAAATTATCAAAAGGTAAGTCAGGCTTATCTCATGACCTCAGTCCAATTCAAAACTCAAGAGTTCAGGGAAAGTTAACGCATGTGAGAGAGCAATCAAGGGGATCGCCATTCCTCCAAGATAGTGCTTATCCCTAATTGTAGCTATCCTCCCCAGTAAATTAGTAGCTTGACCTTTACGTCATCGCCACAGCTAAGGCTATGTGTTTATAAATTTTAAATCTCCCCACACATGAGGGCAGATCTCACACACTTCACCTTGAGCGTATTCTTGCTCTCTCTCTTACTATCTTGTACTCTCTTATTAATAGAGTTCTCTAACCATCATTGTTGCCTTCAGTGGTTAGGTTATCCAAATCCAATCATCCAATCTTTATCTCGTATTATTAATTGCTATACACCACACATTCGACTAATTTGATCATGCATAGTCAACTTTGTGCTGGCGCTGTCTGTGGGAAATGATTTGATTCTCACCTTACAGTCTTCTTACCTCTAATGGAAATCAAAACCAAATTTATGAACCACCAAGCGGAAGATAACCCGTCACATCACGACAAGATCCGGCCACCACCGGCGAACCCCGACCCTGAATACCAACAACTGTTGGAGACCATGCAACAGATGGTTAACTAGAACCAGCAGATCCTCACGCTGATGCTTGATGGGAGTTTTCAAGGAGTCGCCTCCCAACATTAGAAAGGAGGAAAGGCACCCTAAGAGCCTCACCTAGGGCGCTAAGGTGCCCCCCATTGCCAAGGGCTACCTGCTACCTCGTTTCGTAGCCTGTTCCTTCCCATGTTGGCGACCTTCCTTCCTAATAGGATGAGGGAAAAAATCAACATGGGAACCACGAAAGCTACACGAACAACCCCACTCGTGATATTCCTTTCCACGAGGACGAGAAAATCAAGGAGGTACAAAATCAACTCGTTGACGTTTATAATGCCAGGAAGGTGTGAGGCCCATAAATGGTCAACTACCTTGTGAGGCGTACCTCCACGCCACGCAACGCCTTTTGTGCCTGATGTGGTCAACTACCCTCTTCCCCCAAAGTTCAAGATTCCAACCGTGGAAGTTTTTGATGGCTCCAAAGATCCGCTAGACCACTTTGACACCTACAAATATCTGATGTAGTTATACTACGTACCAGACGAGATCATGTGTAGGGCTTTTCCTACCACTCTCAAGGGATCTGCTTGCCAGTGGTTTGCTAAGCTTACCGTAGCTTTCATTGACTCTTTTGTTGAACTGAGCAAGTCCTTTATCTCATATTTCATTGGAGGACGCCGACATCAAAAGCCTACCACCCACCTGCTCAGCATCAAGTAGGACCGAGATGAAAGTCTAAAGAGTTAAGAATTACCTTATTCTTTTGAATGAGGAAGTCCTCCAGATTGAAGAACCATATGACAAAGTCGTCATGGCGGCCTTCAGAGAAGGCGTGCGCTCATCCACTCTTACGTTTTCAATCTTGGAGAGTCCGTGAAAGAATATGCTAGAATTACTATCAAACGCTCAGAAATACATAAACACTGAGGAAGTCACCAAAACAAGTCGAGCTGAGTCCTCACGTAGAGGGGTATACGAAAAGTAGACACGGGAAAATTTTACTTCTTCACCAATTTATGTTTAAAATTCAAATTCAATGAAAAACAAGTTAACATGCGACTGCAAGTAAGCATCCATGCCTGGAGACTGAACAACATGGCTAAAAAGGGGCTAATTAGGGCTCTTTCTTGTTATTGTGTTAAGGTGAAGAACCTTTTATTTAGGAAAATTTGGTGCCCAAACTATTGTAGGCAGTTTGATTCTGGTAGATCTTGAAACAATACCCGAATTCAAAAAAATAATTTGCCTTAAACGGATAACCGAGTGTAAAGTTATGGTTGTTCAAAATTTTGTCATTTCTTCATGATTTTCTAATACTCCATCCAACACCACTTCCCAACTCACACAATGCTTGCATCAGAGCCCAACCCTACGGTGCCTGCGCATCCGCACGCCCTTGTCTTGGTGCCTACCTCCTGGCCCATTTGGGCACACTGTGCGTATCACGTGCCCCGCTCGTCCAACAGTGCCCCTGGTGCCTAGTGTCACCCCTCCTAGCGCATTAGGCGTCCTTGCCTCCCGTGCTTGATGCCGATGCATTGTCGGCACTGTCCTACTGCCCTCAGGCTACCTTCACTGGCCTCTTCGTCTCGTGGGAGATAGTTTTCGAAAATGCCAAAAACTTGGTCTCACTCTACCTGTACTCTCATGCAAGTAATTTCAGTCCCTAACTTAACAGTTTTCTCACGAGTCATCAAAAATTCGGTCTCACTCTGCCTCTGTTCTCACGCAAGCAGCCTCAGTCTCTAGCTTAGCGGCTCTCATGAGTTGCCAGAAGCTCGGCTTCACTCTACCTCTACTCTCACGCAAGCAGCCTCACTCTTCAGCCTAGCGGCTTTCTCTCAAGTTGCCAAAAGCTCGGCTTAACTCTGTCTCTACTCTTACACAAGCAACTTCAGTTCCCAGCTTAGCAGCTCTCTCGCTAGTCTTTAGAAGCTCGGCCTAATTCTGCCTCTGCTCTCACGCAAGCAGTCTCAGTCTCCAGCTTAGCGGCTTTCTCATGAGTCGCCAGAAGCTCGACTTAACTATGTCTCTACTCTCATGTAAGCAACCTCCAGAAGCTCGGCCTAACTATGTCTCTGCTCTCCCGCAATTAACCTCAATCTCTCGAAAACTCGGCCTCAAAAGGTTCTACTCTCTCATGAGTCAACCTTAACTACTCCTTAGCAGGTTGATGTGCCTGTCTCTCTTCCACCAAAGGTCTCGACAACCCATCGAGTTTGAGCTTCTTCAAAAAAAGGCACGGAAAAGCCGCAGCTATCTGCGAATATCCAAAAGCAAGAATGTCATTATGAGCAAAACATACAGAAGACAAGGTTGTATAAAAAAGAAGTGTACCATACCAAAGCCCTCCATCGCGGTATCGGTGATACCCTTAGGACCTTGAGAGCTAAGCTCTCTAATATCCCTTGGCCAAATTCACGTCCAACAGCATGGACACCAGGCAATTACTAGAAGCTGGAAAATTATGCGAAGCACTAGTCTCAGTGAAGTCTGCCCAAGAGCCTTAATCTCTAAAATAACCCTAGGATTCAAAGGGGTCACATCCCGAGAAGAATCAGGGACACCATCAGACCCCGCCTTCCAAAAAATAGTAGGACCATCAGACTTCAGTTGGGAAGCACCGGAGGCATCAGATCTCGCTCTTTTAGGAGGAGGAGAAGTCGCCATCCTAATGACATGGAAAGCCTCCACCATTGATCTATCAACCACGGGATCACCAGTGGAGTCTGAATGAAAGAGAGAATTTTCAGAAATTGAAAACATCATCAGTTTGCCTAGGTTCTCCATGGTGTCGCCCATAGCGCTACCTAGTCTCGGGTCTCCCCTAGCGTCACGCAGCTTTCTGGCGTCTCCCAACCTTGCTCCGACATCACCCTTCCTAATGATGCCCAGGCTCGCGCCTCCCCTAGTGTCGCCCAGGTTCATCTCGGTGCCACCTAAGCCACTCTCCTTTTCCAAGGCGCCACTCGCCAAAGCATCTCCATCTCCTCTAGTAGAAGTGTCCGTGCCTTTTCTCATCCTTTCTTTGTTGCTTGTGGAAGGAAGAAAGAGAATGACACTGCCTTAGTTGTAATCAGGAAAGAAGGGTTTGATAGACCCATCATCAGAGAAATTTGTTTGCTAGCATAGTGGATTTTCAACAATGGCACTACCAAATAGAGAAATAAGTTTCGAAAATGCAATGATGTAAAAAGTTGAAGAAGCCACAGTGTGGAACAAGATACCTTGGTCTACTCAAATGAAGGAGCTCACTCATGCCCTCAACCCCTTATCACTACTAGGGCTTGGGACATGGGGGTAAATGATGAGCCCAGATCCAGACTAAGTCTGGGCTTAATCCATGTGTTAAGCCCAAATTATCAAAAGGCAGACCAGACTTAACTTATGGTCTCAGTCCAATCTAAAGTTCAAGAGTCCAGAGAAAGTCAACGCATGTGGTAGAGCAATCATTGGAATAGTCATTACACTAAAATATTGTCAATCCTCAATTGTTGCTATCCTCTCCGATAAATTAGTACTTTGACCATCGCGTTACCACCGCAAGTAGGATTCAGTCATTATAAATTGTTAACCCCTTACACATGGCGGCAGATCTCAAACACCTCATCTTGAGCATACTCTTGCTCTCTCTCTTTTACTATCTTGTACTGTCATATTAATAGAGTTTTTCTGATCACCATTGCCGCCTTCAGTGGTTAGGTTACTCAGACACAATTCCTCAATTTTTGTCTCTTATTATTAATTACTTCACACCATACACTTGACTGATTTGATTGTGCATAGTCAACTTTGTGCCTCATCACTTCCCATTGCTCATGGTTAAGTGAAACATATAGATTTTCTGCCAAAATAACCTTCTCCCCTTGAATATTACTTTTCAACTGTGTTCCCTTTCCTTCTTTCTTTTCCATGATCTTTTTTCATCAATATTTTTCATCTTTAAAACAGGTCTCTCTCCCTTTAAGTCTTGTTCTCTACACGTGTCTTTAAAATGGGATTTCTTCTTTTGTATTGGGAGGTTGATTGGGCAGTTGAAAGGTTAATCTGTTATTTCACCTAAGCTTGGTTATTGTTTTTTTCAGGTTGCAATATTAAAGTTTACTTGGGTTTTTTGCAGCATTACACAGTGACAGTTCAGTTGAGACCATCTTGTGGAAGCATTTCTCATCTGGGCCTCCCGGCAATATCATATTTAAAGGAAGGCATGAGAATTATGGTTTGCCATTCTTTTCACACCAAAATTCGTACGTGAATGCCTTGTGGGATACTTTTTTTTTTTGTTGTCATGGATATTAATTCAACAATTAGTCATGGAAGCAGTTTAGTGCTGGATGTGCTGCTGTCAAACACTTGGAATTCTTCATTTGTTTTCTGCATGTTTCTAATGTTGGGTTTCTGGTGCAGTTTTTCTACTGGCTTCTCCAGTGTGCATGGTGAAAGGCCATCTGCTGAGTATGCAAAGTTGAGAAAAGAGTCACTGGAAAGTGAATTTGGACATGCACTTGGAACTTATAGCTCCAAAAATGTTTCCATGTTATACCGATTTGGTCCATTCTTGGCTTTGTATAGAGCAGCAATAATTTCATTCCATGTGTTGAAGCTTACCATTTGGCAATTATTGGTTCATGACATTAGAAAGCGTTCCAAAATGGTAAACAATGTGTATTTTGCTTCCTTGTTTTTTTAAACCTTTCTTCCTGTGTTCCTGCTCTCTATGCTTCTGTCTTCCCTCCTTCTGTCTTTCTCTTGGGTATTTCGCTTTATCTGTAAAAGCGTATGTTAATGCAGGAAACCTGCAAGATGCTTGTCTTGATGATAATGTTGTTCTGTTTGTCATATGTGAAAAAAGAGAGTAGCGCCTGAAATTGTAGTAGTGTTGGTACAGTTGGAAAGTACGCATGGAGTTCAAATTTCTGGATGAATATTTCGTTACTTTTAATTAGAATATATGTCAGTTATTGGAGGACTTCACAACTGATGTCAGTGGTGCTTCAATGTGCAAGACCAAAGGAGCACATCTCACGAACCGAAGCATTAAGAAATGCGTGTCATGCTAAAGTCAGGGATTCTTAGAAAAGTAACATTCAGCTTGTATCATTTCTTGACATCATAACCTTCATAGCTTTATGAAATAGAAAACTTGAACCCTCATAGATCATACACCAAAATTGTCAGCTTCATAAATTAAGAATCGCTCTGGCTGTTATTCTAATTTTCCATGAAGTTGCGGGACTAGTTCTTTGTCCTTCGTTAGTAGTGTGCTACAAAATGCTCTGTTGGATGTGGTTGGGTACTATGAGCATGAGCTTTTTTTGTAGAGAAAATGGGGTGAGAGAGTTGTGGAAAGGTGGGAAAACCTATCTCATCCCATCCCATCCCAAATCTGATGTGGTCTGAAGTGGTAGAAGTAGTCATATGTACAACCCTACCATGATTAGCTAGAAGTTCCCATTTCTAATTGGTGGGTTGTTAATAATATTTGCTATCACATGGACAGTCCACAAACATCCTCTTACATTTAATCTATTTAAAAAGTTTTTGGATTTGTAGTTGCTGATTGACTATGGTCTACAGATTCAAATCCTGTCCTCACATAAAGTTTGTTTTGGAACCTTTTTTTTTTCCCATTAGAGGGAAGCTTGAAACTTGACATTTGAAAATCATAGAACATATGCCATTTACTAGCTGGAGTTTCACATTGGATTAGGATATGAGATGGATAATCATTTCGGCATACAATGTCTCATTTTGTGATATGAGATTGCAATGTACATAATATGGTGAAGCTCTTATTATTATTTGTTTTACCTTTTAGACTTTTTCTGATTTACATTTACTTTTTAGATTGTCTTGAAATCACCGTAACTCTACAATTCCTTGCAGTTTTGTGAAACTCTTATCAGCTTGGGGCCCTTCTATATCAAGGCAAGGCAGTCTTCTTCTTTGAAAATTTTGCTTCTAGTTGTTTACAATGCTATTTGGCATTGTCTTACACCTTTATTTTTTATCTTGTTTTGCAAAATGTATGCATTAGGTGTTCTGTGTGAAGGTTGCATCTTTATCGTGCACTGTGTAAATATGTGACGTTTGTTACTAATATTAGTTTGTGCTGGGAGTTAAATGTCTAACCATGTGTGTATACTTTTTGAGTGGTGGAAATAATCTCTACGTACCCAGAGGTATGACTGCGTGCAACTGATTCTCTCCACACGTTGCAGTGGCAGATAGAATGCAGCAAGGGCCAAGCACCTAGCTAAAACCCAAAAGCTTTGATTGGTGATAGTTCCATCAAACTATATTCACTATTTGTTTGTAGAGCATCACAATGGACATCTAATGTAACACTGAAGTCTCATTGTTTCATTTGGATTTCGAGTGCTTATTAGTTGGAAATTTTCAATCTCTTCACGTTTCTTATTTGTTGTGTTTAAGTTTTGGGGGTGTGACCAATGTGAGAGGGTAAGCGAGAAGGATTTCTCATTTGCATTTTTTTCTTTTTAATTTTTCTGCAGCTGATATACCAATCAATGTTGGACAACAATGTTGAATAGTGCACAAGTCCTGAGGCTAATCTATACAAATGTGTTAATTTTGTGCACAATAAATTGGGGAACATCTTAATGTAGAGCAAAAGAACTATAGAAAAGAAGAAATTCAAAGGAAAAAGTTTAGATTTTATGCCAAATTGAGGTTGTATGGCCTCTCTTGCATAAGAATGTTGGCAAAATGCCAACTTGTGAAGCATTACATGGTACTTGGTAGCCCTTAGAAAAAACTGGTAGTTGAAATACTTTGGTCTTGGTCATCTATGTGGATCGACTTTAATTTCCTTCCATAGCATGGCATATTCAACGGAGGTGACACTTGAGGCCATTGATAAACACTTTTTCATGTTGATCTTTTGATTTTTGTAACAAAGGTGTCATGACATCCTTAAAATCAGAAGTAGGAGATCTCTCGATAAATCTAATTCCACCCATTTTTAGTTTTAAGGCTATCTTTGATGTTGCCACCACATACAAATGAAGAATTCTTGATAGGAAAGAGAAGAGAGGGATGAGAGAGACGGAGTTCAATTTAATTCTTTATTTCAATGATCGACAAACTCCCAAGTAAAATAAACAATATTTATAAGTTTCTTCATGTTGAATTATAAATATTTTTACACATTATCTAACATTTTAAACTTTTGGAGTAGATGGTGGTTCAACATGATATCAGAATAGGGGGCCTTGTGTTTGAATTTCGCCGCCATCATAATTATTAAAAAATTGTCACATGCTAGGCCGAAAATTTAGTCCACACGTGAGGGGGTGTGTTAAAATATAAATACTAAAGCTACACTTGTTCCAACAGCCTAAACTTTTATAGTAGATGATAGTTTAATACTTCTAAAAGGTTCAAATTTAGAAACTAAGATGAGATTATGTCCTCAACCGGTGGAAAAAAAACTAGATGGGTGGAAGGGAGCTTTTATTTTCAAAGGGGTAGGCTAACTTTAATTCAATCTATTTTGTCTAGCATTCCCATTAATTTTTCTCTCTCTTTAAGTTGCCAGTTAAGGCAGCAATTAAGTTGAAAAAAAGATGAGAATTTCTTGTGTGAAGGAGTTGGTGAAGAGAAAAAGATCACTTGATCAGGTGGGAAG
Organism: Ilex paraguariensis; assembly: GCA_963454935.2. Taxonomy (NCBI): domain Eukaryota; kingdom Viridiplantae; phylum Streptophyta; class Magnoliopsida; order Aquifoliales; family Aquifoliaceae; genus Ilex; species Ilex paraguariensis. Next base: position 350,001 of record CAUOFW020003992.1, on the reverse strand, counting down.
TGATATCAAGATCTATGGAAAAAAGTGGTCTCTCGGTTAGAAACTTGTTTGGCACGGAATGTAGAATTGGATGGGAAATACCTCTGGAGATTTCTTCTAGAACACAATTCATATCAAGAGGAAATATAGATTACACGCCAATGAATGAGATGCTATTGGGGTTGAAAAAGAAAGTTTTCGGTGCCCATGTAAATTATTATCTAGGTTTTCACAAAATGTTCAAGTGTTCATGAGTAATGAGGATAGAGTTCATTTTTGGGAGGATGTTTAGTTGGAGGAGTAATTGTTGTCTTGTTTGTCTCCTTGATTATATCAATTGTTTTGTACTCATGATTACCCTATCCCTACTATGATTTAGACTACTTTGTAGTCACTTTCTTGGATTTTAGGTTTCGTAGAAACTTAAATGGTAGAGAGACTATGGGTGTGGTACCACTTCTTTCATTGCTTAATTATTTCACTCTTAGCAAATGTTCTTGTGATAAGAGAAGGTGGGTTCTTGATTGTTCAGGTGCCTTCTCTTGTAATATACACCCTCTCTTTGATGATATGAAAGGCTAAAGCATCAATTAAGGTGCAGGTGTGTGCATAGATTCTTGGTCATGCAAGATTAATACCAATTATATACTTTAGAGCTTAAGAACTCATCCTTGTCTTTCTACACAGTAGTGTGTGATGTGTCGATATGGTAGTGGGATTGGTCATCATTTATTTTTGCATTTACCTATTGTGTTGACTTTGTGGAGCAAGTTTTTTCATTTGGAGTGTTTGAGCTAGGTGGTCCCTTGGTTGTCTTCTTCTATGTTTGTTGTGGATTTTCGTGGATTTGGAAGGCACAATAAAGGAGTCACTATTTGGAATTGTGCTAGTCATGCTATATTTTGGGTTACTCGGTTGGAAAAGAATGCTCAGATATTTGATGATTGATAAGAGGTTTGAAGGATTTACAAAATCAGATCTTTTTGACATCTTTTTGGGCCTCGATCACTAAGAATATTGACTTGTAGATATGCCCATCCCTAGCGAGTCCTATTATGTATTGTTCTCTTTATTTGAATTGAGTTTTAGACACCTTGACCACCCTCCCTTATCTCTTTGTACTACTTTTTCATCAATTAAATGATTGCTGCTTATCAAAAAATAATAAAAAAAGATCAAATCCTCAACTCAACTAAGTTGAGCCGTGTCGTAACTATTTTGGGATCAGCTATGTTATTCTTGTTCCACTATTGTGCTCTATCATTAGCCATATTTTTTGTTAAACCGTGAATTGCTACATTTTTTTACTATCTAATTCAAAAGTTAATTTTGATCTTCATCTATCCCACACATTGCCATTGATGGGTACCACATCATTCTTGCTTAGTAGTGCAATAATAGATCTTCTGTAAAAAAGTCCCTAAGTCGATTTAGTTATCTTAAATTGGTACTATTTCTAATGTTGTGCGACTATATTTATTTTAATGCTGTGATTTTGGTTTGACCTTCCATCCATCGTGTGATCCTTATTTATGCCCTACTTATTTTTGAGCAGTAGGTATCTTAACTATCCAACACTTTAGATCATAAATCAAAGTTGTCTAATAGCTATTTTGTAAAATTTACCTTTTAACTTAAAGGTACACATAGATCACATTCTACATAGTCCATCTTGCTTTAATTTTATAATTATTATCATCTTCATTCTCTTGCTCTGGAATTTCTTGTTTTACTAGAATTTCATTTTATATATTCAATTTTATTTAAGCTTATCTTGAACATGGTTACCACAATTCACTAACCCTTACTGACCCACGATTTGCGTACATCGATCTCAAACGAGGTGGGTTCGCGATCCAGATCACTAAAATGGACGACTTCAAATTGTAATACTAACCCTAAATCAATTCGCTTTGGAACATATAGCACAAATATAAAATACATATTAATTGACTATATGTATATAGATTTATAATTATATATTGTTTTAGATAATAGAAAATCAAATACAACTATAAGATAAATGGTAACTAATATAGTGTTTATGAATGTTCTGTAATGTATAAAGTTGTATAGTAGTGAAAACAATCAACATAAGAGTTTCAAAACGAATTACGACTCAGCATACCGTACTAGACTAAACCTACCCCCATCATATTGTGTACCTAAGAAAGTGTCGTACCATATATCCATACTTGTATTACGTACCAAAGCAATCTACGATCTAAGTAATATTGATCTTGAACCATTTTGATTCTAAACTTCTGTCAATTTCCGATCTTCTACTTATTCACTTTGACTTTCATCAATTAGTACAATTTTATTAGTAAACAATATGCACCATGAAACCACCGTTTAAAGTATTAGCTATGCTGATACAACTTGATACCTATCGTACCGAATTTAGGGGTGTCAATTTTACCTATTGACATGAACCAAAAAATGACATAACTTATTAACATGAATACTAAATAAATCAAGTTAGTGTTAGAAATTATTTACCCGTTTAGATGGTATTGAAGGAAGAAAATGGACAATTTTATTTTTTTAAATAATTTTGCGTGAATTGTTTTAGTATTAATTAGATTTTTACTAACATGAATATTTCCACAAATGCGATATTTAGCCGAAATGATCGACCCGAATGTGACACGAATTGAAATGACATGGCACAAAGATCACATGATAGGACAAGATTAACAAGCCTGTATTGTATACCGTTCCACGTTTCTTGTAAACCATGAGTCTTATGTGACCTTTAGTATTAATTAGATTTTTACTAACAAGAATATTTCCACGAATATGATATTTAGCTGAATGATCGACCCGAATGTGTCAGGACCTGAAATGACATGGCACAAAGATCACAGGATACGACAGGATTAACAAGCCCGTATCCTATACCGTTCCACGTTTCTTGTAAACCATGAGTCTTATGTGACTCAACTGAGTTGTCAGAAACGTCTTCAAGGGAACTATGAGTTGTTTGAGACTTATTTGAGTCATTCTTATTCAATTAGCCAAACTGTTTCGTGATGCCGTGTATGGTCTAAATCTCTCAGTCATGTTCAATTTCTTCTTCTATCTAGAATTTCATGTGTATCACCCCGCTATTGATTTGTAATTTTAGGACCGATATGTCTTAGCGGTCTCTGAGTTAATGGCCAATTTCGCGACATTTGAACCATTTATGGAACCTAATCTTAAATTTGTCTAGTTAATATATCCATAACCATGGAAGAAAGATAAGGATTCAAAGCTGAACTCCAATGTACGTTTACATTGATTGAGAATTCATGAGTCTCCCCTACAATAGTTTTCACTAAAGTCACTGAAGCCTCTTGTACATCTTTAATCACATCAATATAGCTTCTTGCAACTTTTGTTCACTCTAAAATGCACCATATTTGTATCCCTAGTGACTCTATCATAGGTTTTTTCTAAAGATTTTTCTTTATCTCTCCATATTCTCAATGAGTCTTCTAAATAATGGCATATGTGAATAAGTCTTGCTCTTGCAAGAATCAAGAAATTACTATTCCAATTCATTAATTCATCCTAGATAAAATTCCTAACCTAATCCCAGGGCTTATACCTTTAACTAAGGTGGTTATGAAACTCATTCCCGGTCTTCTCGGGATCCACATCATTTTGGAGGTAAAGCCTCATACAAGAGACAATGCACAGTGGAAGAACCTAGTGAGAAGGCTAACTGATGTTCTGTGAGATGAGTTCCTACATTTGTTTTTGGAAAAAGGCGAGTTTTCGGAGAAAATAAAGGGTGTTGAAATGGCTCCATTCAAAAAGAGATGGCACAACAAAGAAGCTGAAACTTCAGTTTACGATGAATTGAGACGGGATGAAGTTGGCTACCAAAAGGCTTCTCCTAGAGATCAAGGACATGACAATCACACACCCCAAGATGCTATGAGTGACGTGCACCAAGTACCGATAAAAGACAGTACATTTGGGCTCTTCGCTTAAAAGGGATGTTTTAACCGTGTTTGACCATAGTAGTAGATTTGAATTGGTGGTAATGCTTTTAACAGAAATATTTGGTCTCTACGCCTCCACTGGTAAATTTTCAGGGGGAATTCATTTTTGCGTAGAATCACTAACCTGAAGACTGAATCTGGATTGGTGTAACTCAGTTTTGCTACATCTTAATCCTCTACTATGATGTATGTTGTTCTCGTCAGAAATTAAAAGAATGAGGATTCATTTGATTCTAATTTTCTTTTCTGTTTAGATATTATTCACCTTTCAAAGAAATTATAAACAATTTTCAGAGTTGCATTGCATGAATTTTGTAGTTCAATTTTAAGTTCTTTGGATTTACAGCTTGGACAAGCTTTAAGCACAAGACCAGATATATTGCCACCTGTATACTGCCAAGAACTTGCTAAGCTACAGGTATACTAGATTACTTGATGAGTGATTTTGTTGAATGGCCAGAATACAACTCCCAGTTTTTTGACACATCCACATCAAATGGATTCTATATTATTGCTCTTTGTTTAATCAGTATTACAGTTGAAAACATTCTAATTTTGCCAGGACCAAATACCCCCATTTCCAACTCATGTTGCTATCAAATCTATTGAGTCCCAGTTGGGTGTTCCTGTTTCACAGCTTTTTGCTGACATCAGCAAAGAGCCCATTGCTGCAGCCTCTTTAGGACAGGTGTATAAAGGTTAGAGAATTTTGAATCTGAAATGGTTGTTTATACTCTTATTCTTTTCCAGCTTTTCTATGTGGGTGTCTAGGCCTGATCTATAGTGTTTGTGGACACTGAAATGAAGTACTGTACATTGTTGTTTCGGTATAAGGAAGTTATATGATTGATGAAATATTGAGCTAAATGCTGTTCTTTGTTGCTTCAAGTTTTGCAGCTCACCTGCATTCTGGAGAGCTAGTAGCTGTTAAAGTACAGAGGCCTGGTATGTCACTTTCATTGACCCTGGATGCGCTGTTATTTCATATGATTGGAGGCCAATTAAAACGATTTGCCAAAGCCCAGAAGGATCTGTTAGTAGCTGTGAATGAGATGGTGAGTCTACTAACGATAGCAATATATTTCATGGCAAATTGACTAATCTTTTATGTTTCCTTGGAGATCTCTGTTCCTGTAAATTCTACTGGAGAAACAACCAGCACGTGCTTAAAAGAATATAGTATTTTATTTGTGCAAATCACTGGGAAATTGCTTTTCCTTGGAAATTATGATACCGAAGTGATTCTTGTGAACTGACTTCCGGTGCATATTGTTGCATATAATTGGTTGATTCTTTAGGCTATGTGGCAACTTCCTGCAGAACAAGCAGATAAGTAAGAACAATAAGAAGTACATAAAAATATGTGCTTGGTCAAGTTTAAATGCTGGTGCTACTATGGAAGCACAACATTACAAATTGAACTAAAAAATAGAATCTTCAAACCTCTAAAACATGTCATATTTCAAGAAAAAACCACGAAAAATAAAGTTTTGTAGGAGTTACGACACATATGATGGTCTTTTTCTTGATAAGAAACAATAATACTATTAATATACAAAAAGAGTTACAAAAAACCAATCAAAGGTGGACGAGTCATGTATACCTATGATAGGTTAAAAGGAAACACATACGAACACTATAGATATTAAAACCATATTACATTTTGATGTTGGATAACATGAATAACAACATCACAATAGGTACCGGAGGGGCTACTGTTACCTAGACATTTTCTTGCGTCTCTTTCTCTTCCCCAAGTTTGCTTCTCCTTCTCTAAACCCTAAAACTTTACAATTTAACTTTGTATTAGAGCAAAGATCCAAATTTGAAGCCTAAAAGTTGTCAGAAACAGTTGGAAATTTCCTGATCTGATTAATGTTGTTGACGTCACCATGACGCCCGGTCAAAATTTTTTGAAATTTACATGGTATACTCGCCTTGAGATCTATGGTAATTTTCTTAGAATTTTTTGAAATCATATGGCTGGGTTTTTGATTTTTTGAAGAATTTTGGCTTTTTTTTCTCTCTCCAAATATCGCTCCAGATCTTAGTTTCTTCGAGTTGTATCTATTTATTCTGGGTTCGATCCACTAAGTGAGGTGCGATTAGGGTGGATCTACAACTCCTATGAAGATTTGTGGCATTTTGATAGAGTTTGAGATTTTTTTGGGCAAATTTGAGGCTCAGCTTTAGTAGATTTATCCTTGGTTTGAGGCCTTTTTTGGGTGCTGTGGTGCGGACATGTTGGAATCTAGTGTGAACTCTGGGGCCACTACTAGTGCTGGTGGAAACGAGTTTAGTCGTCTAGGGGCTGCCGCTATCAACCCCCCTCTTTAAATTAGCCAAGAGAATTGGATAGACACAACTATTAAGCATGGTCACGAGCTTGTTTATTGTCGATCCAGGCTATTTCTTTAGATGGATATTTGATAGGGGAGGGTAAGAAGCCTAGTGAGTTTGGATCTCCCTTAAAACAGTGGACATCTAAGAATGCTCTGGTCATGTCTTTGTTGCTTAACTTAATGCAACCCCTCCATTAGCCATGGTTTTTTATTGCTTGATATAATCCACAAGATTTGGACTGCCGTATCTTATACATATTGTCAAAAGGGGAGTGATACCAAAGAATATGACCTTCGGAAGAAGGTGATTGACTACTACCAGAATTTTCAGACAGGTTGTGCAAATGATGCAGCGAAATTTCAGCAGATGGTAGAAAAGGAACGAGTTTATAACTTTCTTTTTGCCTTAACATTGAGTATAACCGATTCGGGTTTAGATTTTTGGTTGGAGCCTCTTTCCTACCTTACAAGAGGCTTCTGTCTATGTTCAGCAGGAGGAGAGCATAAAAATGGCTATTGTTCATGCTCCAATTTAGAAACAGTCTGCTTTAGCTGTTATCCTTCAACATGACCTGAGATTATTCCAGCCTAAGTCTACTAACAAGATTGCTATCATGGACAGAGATACTTTAAAGTGTGACTATTATGGGAAGGTTAGACACACTAGAGAGTTTTGTTGGAAACTATCTGGAGACCCTACACGTAGGAATAGTGGTGGCCAAGGTGGTAATGTTCGATCATATGCACACATGACTGAGTCTTCAAATACTCTACCTCGGTCAGTACCTTCACTAATTTTTTCCAAGATCAGATGCAGAATCTTAGGCGCCTTATGGCTCAGCTTGATGTTTCTCCTGCTGCAGTTTCTAACTAGGCTTCTACTTTCAACTTTACTCATCCAGGTATATTTGCTAGTGCATTTAGTGCTTCATCCTCATATTCCTCTTGGATCATAGATTTTGGGGCCACTGACCATATGACAGGTTCTTCTGGCCTTTTCTCTTCATACTTAAGTTATGGTAGAGATAAAGTAAGAGCTGTAGATGGATCTTTATTGTCTATTTTTTTGGAAAAGATTTAATTAATTGTTTTTCTACCATGCCTCTTTCATCTATTTTGCATGTCCCAAATTTTTCTGCTAACTTATTCCCTGTTAGTAGTATTACGAACTACTTGAATTGTTTAGTGACATTTTTTCTGACTCATTGTATGTTTTGGGAACTAGAGTCGGGCAAATCAATTGGTAGTGGTAGAACATATGGTGGTCTATATTTTTTGGATGTTGGAGCTCATTCTTCACTGTTTGGGATATCCTTCTTTTGGTGTCTTAGAAAAACTTTTTACTAGTCTAGTAAAGCAGCGTAGTAGACATTTTTTGTTTGTGATGCTTGTGAATTTGCAAACGTTCATCTTATCCTATTAATAATATTGGAAACACTCCTCCTTTTATGGTTATTTATTCTGATGTGTGGAGACCTTCCCGTGTGCTATCTATCTCAGGTTATCGTTGGTTTGTATCCTTTATTGATTGGTATTCTCTTATTATTTGGGTTTACTTACTTCGCACTAAGAGTGAAGCGTTCTCTTGTTTCTGATCTTTCCATAAAATGGTGAGTACTTAGGTTGATGCTAAAATAAAAATTCTTTGGAGTGATAATGTGACTGAATGCAGCGACGCAAAATTTCGTTTATATTTCAATGAGAATGACATCTTTATCAAACCACTTGTGTGGGTACTCCTGCACAGAACGGTGTGGCTGAATGGAAAAATTATCATCTGCTTGAGGTTACTTGGTCATTAATGTTTACTATGAATGTTTCTTCGGGAATGCAGTATTAACTCCTGCTTATCTCTTATTAATCGTTTACCTTCAAGTGTTCTTCAGTTTTAATCACATGTTAACGTTCTCTTTGGGATTTTTTCCATTCCTTTCATATTTTTCCTTCCTCCTAAAATTTGTGGATGTTTTTGTTTTGTGTATGACTCCAGATCATCTAAAGGAAAACTTGATCCTAAGGCCTTGCGGTGTATTTTTATTGATTATTCTGCTACCCAGAAAGGGTATAAGTGTTATCATCCACCATCATAGAAGGTTTATGTTAGTATGGATGTCACTTTTTTGGGAATTTGATTCATTTTCCCTACTTCTCAACCATCTTTGTAGGGGGAGAGGACCATAACCGAGGAAGAGATGGTATGTCAAGACCCTTTTCTTTAATTACCTATTTCATGGTATATTAGTAAGGAGGAGAACTTATTAGTGATACTAGTGATTCTTCTGATGCTTGTTTTGATAAGGATAATGTGAAGACCTTCTCTCGGCATCAAAAGGTACATACTACCCATGTGCCACCGAGTCAGTTATATTCCTTAACTCTGTTTCAAGCATCAATCAACTTCAGATCATGAAACTTGTTATCGATAACCAGTTGATAATAACTCTGAGCTTCCTATTGCTGGTAGGAAGGGTGTTAGAACTTTCACTCAACATCCCATTTCTAATTTTGTTTCTTATAATTCTTTATTACCATCCTATTGTGCTTTTGTCTACTCTCTGTCCTCTGTATATATCCCTCAGAGTTGGAAAGAAGTTATAGTAGAGGAAATAAAAGACTTGAGAAAAAATGACACATGGGAGTTGATGTCCCTTCCTATTGGGGCAAGGGTAGTTGGATGTAAATGGGTGTCCATAGTCAAGCAATAAGCTGATGGGATAGTCGAGAGGTACAAAGCTCGACTGGTTGCTAGGCGGTTCACCAGACTTGCAACATTGATTATTAGGAGAATTTTGCTCCTATGACAAAGATGAATTCCATACGTGCTCTTCTTTCTTGTACAACTAACATGGATTAGAGTTTACAGCTGCTGGATGTGAAGAATGTTTTTTTGCATATAGATTTGGAGGAGGAGGAGGTGTATATGGAGATCCCTCCAAGTTTTTTTATCTCAAGTTAACGGAAGGGGTACAAACCAACGATGAGATTGATAAACCTTTTTTTATCTCAAGTTAACGGAAGTGTTCTTGATCTTCTTGGAGGAACAAGTATGTTGGGTTGTAAACCTTTTGATTCTCCTATTAAAGCAGATCATCGATTGAGTAATAGTGGATAAAGAAAGGTATCAAAGATTATTGGGGAGATTGATATATCTCTCGCACACTTGACCTGATATTGCATATGTAGTGGGTGTTGTCAGTCAGTTAATTGATGATCCTTAAGGTTCTCAGCTTGAAACTGTTTATCGTGTCTTGAGATATCACAAGTTTGCTCTAGGAAATGAGATCTTATTCTCAAATCGTGGCCATTTGAGGCTGAAAGTAGTTATTGATGCAGTGCAGGTTCGGTAGATTACAATTGGTCTGCTTTTGATTACTACAGCTTGATAGGAGGGAACCTTGTTACTTGGCGAAGATAAAAACAAGTCGTGATAGCTAGATCAAGTGTAGAGATGGAGTATAGGGCAATGACTTATGGAATTTGTGAGCTTATGTGGCTCCAAATCTTACTTGGAGAGTTAGGAATTTCTGATGATGGACCTATGAGACTATTTTCAATATTACACATAATCCAGTTCAACATGATAATACCAAGCATGTTGAGATCGATACTTCATCAAAGAAAAGTTGAATAAATGTTTGATTTTTTTGGAGTTCATATTTTACATATTAGACATAAGATAGTTTGTGTAGGGTAATATTGTAATTACTCTAATATTATACTCTTATAAATAAGAGTGTAGGGCAACCTAAACCTATTCACCAAATTATTCTTATTCTTTCTCTCTATTCTCTACTCTCTAATCCCTTCATTTTTTCTTCTCCATAAGCCCTAATATCAAATTAACTAATTTAACTTGGTATCAATGCAATCATATGAGACTAAATAATTTTGAAAAACACTGTGGATGAATTTTTTGATCACAGACAGTTGCTGAGAGGGCTGATATCAGCAGATTTCGGTAATTGAAGCCACCACATGGACTGAAATTTCATGGTAATTTTTATTTATTTTTTTGAAGCCATATGAATCACATTCTCTGTTTTTTTAATATCTTTGAAGAAATTGGCAACACTCTTAACCACTCAAGAACGGGAAGGCAGTGTGGTTCACTAATACTACCAAATAGTCTCATGCTTACGTTACTATTACTGATGTGTATGGTATATCAAAATTCCCCCCCATTTCTCTAGAGTGCCAATGATAGGAGGTACTGCTTCTTATAAAGTTGTACAGAAGAAAATTAAATAAAACATGAGAAAGCTATCATCTTACGCAAGGGGCTGTATTGGTGAGATCCAACAGTGAGCAGCTGCCAAAAAAAAAACTGCCTGGAAGTCCGAAGACCTTTAGTACTGTACTCTACCCCCCAACTGGTAGCCATTGTGCCAAGAAAGACCACCCGTTGTCCTTTTCCTTTCTCTATTCTACCTCTTTATGAGGTTTTCTTCTTCGATATGCTGTTTTAGCTTGTTCCTCCTATTTTTTGGCTTGGATCTGGTTGTGTAGGGCACGACTTGGCCTTAGGTGGTTTTCTGTGACTAGCCCAACATGCGTTAACCATGATCTCTGTGTGTGGAAGAGGTTCAGCCAAGCAAGGAAGACGTGCTAGCTGATTCTTTGATCCGTTGATTCTAGGCATTTTGTTTATGCTTTGTTGCTTCAATTTGTTTCCATGGGAACTGATTTGGACTGAGGAGGAAGGTTGTGGAAGTTCCCATCCTTTTTAGCTGTTTTTGAAGTGTTTTTTTGTTAAAAAATAGTGCCAACAACACTGTTTTATTCAGATGTGTGTATTTATTGCTTATTTGGCCTCTGTGTTGGTGTTTGACCTCTAGTGGTGTGTTTTTGGTGCTGCCTCTGCGTTCGATTACTCTGGTTTAGCTCCTAGTGGTGCATTTTGCGATGCAAAATCTCTTGCGTGCCTCTGATTTTGTTGTTGGTGGTGTTCTTGAGGTTTGGCTATTTATGTGACCTCGAATGGACAAGTTTGGTTGTTAGGTGCATCTACTTCTTGTTTTCCGTGTGTGGTTATTTTATGCAATTTTGATTGTTTGAGGATTATATGTTGCCTTATTATCTATTATCACCTAGTTGGTTGTCATCTTTTCTACATTAGTTTGTGTGATTATTGACTCTTGATGGGCTGTATAATCAATTGTGGATTTTTTTATGGCGATTTTGAATGGTTGTAATGGTGGTGTTCGTCGTGGCAGTTGTGAGCCATTCCCAAATGTCAGTTGTGGTGGTCTGTGCACTGAACGCAGTGGATGTGGTGGTCGGTATTCTTGTGGTCATCGATCTAAGTGAAAATGTATTGATTGTAGTGGCACATGACACGCTGAGAATTATTGTTGGGATAAATATGGGAGGCCAACATATGCTAAGCAAGCTTTTCATGACACTTTGAGTTCGCTAAAACCTAATTGTCCAGTTGCACCTTCTATTGATTCTCACGCTGATTTGTCTTCTCATCTTCGCTATCTTATCCATCCACCAATTATCTTCACTTTTCCCATATTTGTTTGCTCCTACTACAAGCCTTACTAATGAAGGTAATTCTACATGTGTGGTTGCTTAACATTTTTCATCCTCATTGATTCAGGAGCTAGTGCTCATAGTCTGGTATGTCGTCCTTATTCCCCAATTTATGTTCGTCTCAATCATATATTGTTGTAGCTGATAGCTTATTTCAGCTAGCACATGGGACTGGAGATCTTTAAATCTACTCAATCTATGCCATTAACCTCTGGTTTGTTTATTCCTAATTTTTCCTTCAACTTATTATCTGTGAATCAACTAACTCAAACATTACAGTGTTTCGTAACCTTCTCTCCATCCTCTTGTGTTTTTCAGAAGCTCAAGACGAAGAAGGTGATTGGTTTGGGGTATGAGAAAAATGACCTTTATTACTTAGATCTTGGTGGTTTTATTCTTGCCTTGAGTGCTACTGTATCTCCTCTTCAGTGACACTTCTAACTAGGTCAGCCCTCAAACAAAAGTTGCGACAAGTTATTCCTATTTTAGTTCTTTTTCAGTGTTATAATGTGAGGCTTGTCAATTAGGCAAGCATCACAGTAGTTCTTTTCCTTCTAATTCTTCAAGTCGTCAGTCTAGTCCGTTTTATATTGTTCATTCAGACATTTGGGATCCTTCACGATTAAAAATATTTATGGGTTTTAATATATCATAATATTTGTTAATGATTTCTTTCTCGTGACTTAGTTATTTCTTATGAAGGACCGTTTGGAACTACCCTAGGTTATTACCACATTTTATAATAAAATTCTGACTTAGTTTGATGTTTGTATTAAAGTTCTTTGGTCTAACAATGCCTTCGAGTATATTCAATCATTTATGAAAATCTTTTGTGCTAACCATGATATTATCCATCAGACCACCTGCCCTCATTCCTCCCAACAACATGGTATTGCCAAATGTAAGTATCATCATTTATTGGATGTTGCTTGTATCCTCATGTTTAACATGCATATCCCTAAACCTTATTGGGCAGACGCTGTTCTCACTATAGTGTATCTTATTAATTAGGTGCATTCTTATCTTAAGGAACCAATCTCCAATCTCCATTCTCCTTTCTCTATCTTGATACATCGCCTTTTGGTTTGATTCCTCGTGTATTTGGTTGTATTGTATTTGTTCATATCCTTGGTCTAGGACTTTCACCTTGTTCAGTCAAGTGTCTTTCTGGGATACTCTCGTACTCAGAAAGTTATCGTTGTTATGACCTTGTCTCTCGTAGGTATTATGTCATTGTCAATGTCACCTTTTTTGAATCAACTTCTTTTTTTTCAATTCAGGAACTACTATTTCACCAGATTTGATCTCTACTAGTCAGGGGAGCTGATATTGCTTGTTATGTAAAACCTGAGAAAATTAAAATTTTATTAAAAAGGGCAATACGGTAATTAGCTATTGCGATATGAGTTGAAAATCTAAATTTTTCTAAAACTCGAATGACGAAGCGGATCTCATCGTTGGATTCGCCTCGTGAAATCTAGCTAGCTAGTTAATTTTCGTCAAATTCTAAGACAGTAGAAATTTTTTATGTTGTACTAGCCGATTGGGTGTCGTGCGACTAAAATGAACGCAATTACACTTTTTTGCGAAATCCGAAAAATAATTTAAAGTTAGTTAAATAAAAATGTACTGAACCTAAAATGGGACGAGATGTAATTGATTTAAGACGAATTTGACCAGAAAAAGGACGTGTGGCGTGTTGTGGACCAAGTAACCAAGGGGGCTTAAAAGGGGGAAAAATCAGGTTTTTTCCCCATTCTACACTTGCAATTTTTGAAAAAAAAAAGAGAAAGAAGAGAGAAAATCAAGGGTTCTACCTTTTTCCTTCGATTTATGGCAATCCGACCGTTGGATCTTTTTGGGCCAAGAGATAAAATTGTTCTACACGACGAGAACTACGTGTACGTAATAAAGATCGTGCGTTTCGCCAAGATCTCATGGCTGGAATTTATGGGATCGAGTTTTGAAAACTTGATTTGATATCTTTAGGGCGTCTTCTACACAAATATATGCTACAAGAAGTAGGGTTCCTTTCCTAATTAAGTTTATTTCTAACCTAGAGTTGAAATATGAAATTGGTAGGGTGTTAGATATGAAATCTCATGGATAATACATATCTAGGGTTAGAATATGAAAATGGTATAAGAATATGTTTAAACCAAAGCTTGCATGATTGGATTTTGATGAAATTGTTTGGTTATGAATCTCACGGAGAATGTGATATTTTGGGCATGCTATGTGTTTACATTTGTGCGTTGAAGGTGTTTGATAAAATGCCTGTGGATGATTTAAGTGTGTTATTTGTATTGAATATGCTATAACATGCTTAGTGGTTTATGAAATGTTAGTATATGCTACATAATATATCGACATTTGAGGAATTGGAAATGAGTATGTTCGTTCTATGCCTTACGATATGATGACCATGTGGTATGAATTACAATTACATAGTTGGTTGCATAATGACAGGAAATGTAATTGTACGTTACATTTGCATATGCATGGGTAGCATTGCCTATGGATGATTTAAGTGTGTTATTTATATTGAATATGCTATAACATGCTTAGTGGTTTATGAAATGTTAGTATATGCTTCATAATATATCGACATTTGAGGAATTGGAAATGAGTATGTTCGTTATATGCCTTACGATATGATGACCATGTGGTGTGAATTGCAATTACATAGTTGGTTGCATAATGACAAGAAATGTAATTGTATGTTACATTTGTGTGCGTGCTGGATCTTGCACAATATAAAAAACGAGAACAGATCTCTCCCTTGGTGAACTCTGAGTGAGTCAGCTGAGTGGTCAACCACGCTACTTGGGACAGCCTGTGAGATTCGGTGGTAACCCGGAACGGCAACAGGAGACCCTCGTGAATTGAAGGAATGATCCAGTAAGGCTGGGGAAAGGTTCCTGGAACAAAGGAGAACAAGTTAGAAGGGCGCCGGAGTGTTTTCCGGCGTATCCCCTCCGACGATCAAGTTAGTTTTTGAAAGGGAGAGGAAGAAGAAAGCACTGAGTATATTTCGTAGTCAAGAGTTTTTTGTTTCATACCGTTTTGCCTTTTATGAGGGGTATTTATACCTCGAAAGCTCATGATTGCTGTCAGTGTTGTCAGTAGATGATCATTAGGTACAGGCAGTGTGCGCACTGATTCTGATGAGGAATGTCTTCCTTTCTTTAACTGCTCGGGGCGCCGAGCAATCAATGCTGTGTCATCGGGCTGCCGACTGTCTAATGATCTCCGCTCGGGGAGGATGCAATAAATGCCCAGCCTTAGAGACATTTATTGTCTTTCAATTCCGAGCCTTACCGCATTGAATGCGGTCTCATCAAGGGAATGGTGTAATTAAATGTTTGCTTTCCCAAGTCGCGTGTCAGTAAGGGCATGCGGTCTTTCTGTCTCTGATGTGACACAATTTGCCACGCGTCCATCCCTTATTGGCTGTGGATCTTGCCTGTCTGTTCCTTCTGACACCAATTGTGTAAGACGAGACCATGATAGCTAACCTAGACTAGCCTAGGCTAATGACCTGTACATCAATAGCTTATACTCGAGCAGAGAAAAAGGCATCTTGGACGGGGTACATCTCGGTACCGAGGACATGCACATCTTGGTACCGAGGAAAGGTACATCTCGAGCCGAGGGAAGCCGTACATGATGACGAGGTACCATACCAGACCGAGGGATACGTGTCGGTTTGTGAAACGTAAAAGACACGTGTCAAGTACCTCGGGGGCGAGGGGAGTTGTAAGCTGATGGTGCGTGATCTCAGTTAACAGGATTTTAGTGACGCCGAGGACACGTGTCTTCATCTTGGGGTATTTCAGAAAAGTCCCATCAACTGCCCCCTAGCCTTTGATCTTCTGACGCCGAGGACACGCGTCGTAAGGAGACGAAGGGTTTCCCAACAACCTCAACTGCTTCATCATTGCCTCTAGCCGCTTTCCCCTGCTTAGGGAGTCGTACGCATTAAATGCGCCCTTTCGTGTTTCGCGCCCAATGATGAGACCGGTACTATATAAATGGGCTTTCTCCCTCTTTTTCTCATTTCGTCATTCTGAACTTTTCTTCCAGAGAGCCCTTGCCTGAATCTTCGCCGGAGACCTCTTCTCTTCTGTCTCTTAACTGCCCAACCTTTTCACTGAAGCTTTAAAGCTAGCAGACCCATCCTTTGTTTCTGAACATTCTAAGAAGGAATCGATTCAAGTTTTTCAGAAAATACCTCTACTTACGCTCTGGTGAGTTCCAGTATCCTCCATTTCTTTGCCCTTCTGTCTCTTTTGGTTTTCCGATTACCGGAGGTATTTTCTGGTTGCCATCCCGCGATCAACCCCCGGGAATCCTTCTTGGGGATCTTTGTGGAAAAACCCCCTCTATTTTTATCACTTCTTGAACATGCCTCGTAGTCGTTCTGCCCCCGAGAATCCTCAGGCTAGTACCTCGAGGCCAGGGAAGTATAAAGTAAAAGGTAGTGAACAAATTAATAGATTTAGGGTTAAGTACGGCGTTCCACCGAATGTAGAGGTAGAGGATTATGATGCGGCTGTGCACCCTCGTACCCTCGGTACCGAGGATGCAATGCCTTTTTATATTAAAGCTATTATAGAAGGCGGAATTAGGTTCCCTTTGCCCCCTCTGCTTCTCCAGTTCCTCTCTCATTTCCACCTTTTTCCCGGGCAGTGTTGCCTTAATGTCTTTAGGATAATTATGGGGGTGCTAGAGCTCAATAGGTGTCTTGGGGTAAACGTCGGGCTGAATGATATCCTTTTTTGTTATTCCCTTTTGAGAGTTACGCCTCAACAACACTTCTACCTCAAAGCCAGGGACCCATCTATGTACCTCGTAACTCACCTTCCTGACTCGGACAAGGGGTACAAGGATGACCTACTCATCTTTAGGGGATCTTGGCAGAGAGGTGTCGGTCCCGAGTATGACGGCTTGTTATGTCCATTGGAATGGAGAACGACAAGTACGTCAGTTCCTTCGGGCCTTATTATTTTGTTTCTGAGATTTTCTACATGCTCATGACCCACTCCCCTTTTTTTGCTTGTGCAGACATCTCCCCTTGGGAAACAGCACCTCCACCCCGATCGTCGGTGAATTTTGCTGACTTAATCACTGTTTGGAGTTTTACTGGCGACGACGGGCTCGGCCGGGCTGCCCACATCCTCCTGAATTACACCCCCGGGTATAAAAAGTTTTCACAGCTTCCCCAGCCTTTCGAGCCTTCTCGGTGGTCTGAACTCTTTGATCAGGCGACGGGGCATAAAGTTGAGGAGAACTTGGAAGAAGACCCTGATCGGGCTTCGGGGCTAAAGTTGAGGGTGAAGCTGAAGAGCTCGGGGTTGGAGAGGACTTGGTTCCTTCGCACGCCGAGGTGGGAACTTCGGGGAGAGATTCCTGGTCGGACTTCCAAATCCTACAATCTCTCGACGTCGAGGACGCCCTTGAGGTAGCTATGTCCAGCGCGCCCCGTATTGATTTAGGGTTCCTTAGGCAGAGGCAAGCCCTCGCTGCTGGGAGGGGACGAGGATCGGCCGGTGGGACCCCAAATGCAGGGACCAGCGCCACCCCCTCCTCAAGAGTCGTCAGTCGGGGTCAGGTGCGTGACCGAGATCCTCAGATAGAGGAGGAGAGGAGGGTCAAACATAGTCACGACGACCTTGGGAGGGGATCCAGGGCCTCCCCCGCTCAGTAGCAAAGTGGGAGGGGCCGTGGGTTACCTCCTGCTCCTCAGCAACAACAACAACAGCAGCGACAACAGCAACAGCAACAACAACAGCAACAGCAACATCAACAGCAACAGCGGCGACAGCAGACTCCTCCTCTTCCGCAGACAGTGGAAGCTGCTGAGTGGAACCCTCGAGCCACTGATCACATGGACCGAGTGATCAGGGTCAACAATTCCATTTTGCAGGACCCTCATGTCGCCAATGCAGTGAGTGAGACGCTGCATTTCGAGGCCGACATGACGGCTCACAGGGGGTGATCAACAAATGTGTTGTTTCGCTCCATCATCCAAAATTCCTTGGTGGTAAGTTCCTTGGTGTTGTTTCGCTCCATCATCATCCAACAAATGTGTTGTTTCGGCTCACAGGGATTCCACCCTCGCGGGGCAGGCTGCTCAAATCGAGCAACTCCTCAAGGAGGCCGAGTTGGCGAAGGTCGGCGCTAAAAAGCTAAGTGCTGCCCTTGCCGACGCTGAGAGGAGGATAACAGAACAGACGCAGCGGCTCTCTGCGGTAGAGGAAAGGGCTGTTGGTTTAGAGGAAAGCTGCCTGGCTCTGACCCAAGAGCTGGATAGGATCAGGGATGAGGCATTGAATAGGAAATCCGAGGAGCAACTCCGAGAAGAGTTCGCCGATGACGTGCTCCCTGCTCTTGAGGAAAACAACAAGGAGTTCTTCAAGAGGGGGTGGGACGAGGTGCTCCAGTCTGCTGGAATCCCGTCAGACTCTCCACTCTTCCAGATGCACAAGTACGTGCCCTCGGCGGAGATGGAACGGGCTGAAGCAGAGATTGCTGTCGAGGGCGAGATTCCAACGTCGGTGCAAGTTTCGGTGGATCTGCCTGAGGCGGTAATAGTGGATTTGTCTGATGAGGCCTTGCCAGACCAGGACCCGGACCATAATATCCTCAGGATCCTTCTGTCGCCGAAGTACCTCCTGCTCCCGAAGCTGCTCAACCTTTCTATGCCGATTCGCCATCGGCGGACATTTTGGAGATGCCCGGGGCAAGATGAAAGCCCCCCCCTTTTTTTTTCTTTTTGATCTGTATTTTTTTTTTCTTGTAGCTTTTGGGGATGCAAAGCCCCTCTTTTTGAACAAAGTTCTGTTTAAAGGTCCAATATCGGATAGAATGTGATTCATGATTCTGAATTCTTTCTTGCCTATACNTTTTTTTCTTTTTTTTTTTTTGATCTGTTCTTTTTCCCATGTAGCTTTTGGGGACGCAAAGCCCCTCTTTTTGAACAAAGTTCTGTTTAAAGGTTTAATATCGGATAGAATGTGATTCATGATTCTGAATTCTTCCTTGCGTATACTTTTGTAGGAATCCTTGAAATGTCCTAGGAGGCTTGCTCCTGTGTTTGTTTNTTTGGGGACGCAAAGCCCCTCTTTTTGAACAAAGTTCTGTTTAAAGGTTTAATATCGGATAGAATGTGATTCATGATTCTGAATTCTTCCTTGCGTATACTTTCGTAGGAGTCCTTGAAATGTCCTAGGAGGCTTGCTCCTGTGTTTGTTTCGGGGGCGAGAGTCTTTGTACTCTGTCCCCATGGCCTTGCCCTTCCAGGAGGCTTGCTCCTGTATTTGTTTCGGGGGCGAGAGTCTTTGTACTCTGTCCCCAGGGCCTTGCCCTTCCAGGAGGCTTGCTCCTGTGTTTGTTTTGGGGGCGAGTCTTTGTACTCTGTCCCCAGGGCCTTGCCCTTTATCTTTGTCGTTGGCAAGCACTGAGGTAGACAGATACTCAAAAATAGTATTTCTTTAGATTCATCACATTCCACGNGAGTCTTTGTACTCTGTCCCCAGGGCCTTGCCCTTTATCTTTGTCGTTGGCAAGCACTGAGGTAGACAGATACTCAAAAATAGTATTTCGTTAGATTCATCACATTCTACGGTCGCATTACAAGTTTTCCCTCCATATCTTCTAATCTGTATGACCCGGCGCCCCCGATAGATATCACTTTATAAGGCCCTTCCCAGTTAGGTCCCATTTTTCCTTCTGTTGGGTCACGGGTATTGGCCGTTACCTTTCTGAGGACCAGATTGCCGATTCGGAATTCTCGCGCCTTGACCTTTTTGTTGTACAGTTGGGAAATCTTTTCCTGGTACTTGGTTATTCTTAAGGCGGCTGTCTCCCTTTTTTCTTCCACCAGATCCAAATCAAGCCCCAGTTGACGATCATTTCCCCTCGTGTCGAAAGCTTGGGTCCTTATTGTCGGGAGTCCTACCTCAAGAGGTATGACGACTTCTATCCCGTAAGCCAGGGAGTATGGGGTTTGTCCCGTCGAGGTCCGAGGAGTGGTCATGTACACCCATAAAATGTTTAATAAGTCGTCTGCCCATTTTTCCTTGGCCTTCTCCAACCTCTTCTTGATTCCACTGATAATTGTTTTGTTTGAGGCCNCCCTTGGCCTTCTCCAACCTTTTCTTGATTCCACTGATAATTGTTTTGTTGGAGGCCTCTGCCTGCCCATTGGCTTGGGNCTCGTCTGCCCATTTTCCCTTGGCCTTCTCCAACCTTTTCTTGATTCCACTGATAATTGTTTTGTTGGAGGCCTCTGCCTGCCCGTTGGCTTGAGGGTAGGCAGGGGTGGAGTAGAAATTACGGATTCCGAGTTGCTCACAGAAAGACTTGAAATGCCCGCCGGTGAATTGAGTCCCGTTTTCTGATACCAGTGCCCGGGGAATCCCGAATTTGATGACTATGTTCTCCCAGACGAACTTCTTAGCATCTATATCGCGGATGTGAGTCAACGGCTCCGCCTCAACCCACTTGGTGAAATAATCTGTGGCCACGATGAGGAACTTCCTGTTTCCAGGAGCCTTGGGCAGGGGCCTAACTAAGTCGAGTCCCCACTGGGCGAATGGCCAAGGGCTGGTCAGGGGGTGCAAGTCCCCCGCGGTTTGCCTGATTGCAGGGGAGAACCTCTGACATTGGTCGCATTTCTGGACGTATGTACGCACATCCCTTTGCATCCGCGGCCACCAATATCCCTGAGACATGATGTGGTGTGCCATCAATCGCCCCCCAGAGTGCCCCCCACATATTCCTTCGTGTATCTCATAGAAAAGGTCTTCCACCTGGTCTTCTTGGACGCATAACAAGGTCCTGAGAAAGACCTCCGATACAGCTTCTGATCCGGAGAGACCCAAAATCTCGGGGCTTTGAGTTTTATCTTCCTTGCCTCTTTTGAACATTCCGGGAGGTCTCTTGTTGTTAGGAACCTGAGAAAGGGATCAATCCAGCTGGGCGGCTTGTGTTCGTCCTGGACGGCCATTACCTCGGGAGCGTGGTCTATGCAGGATGCGGGAAGATATTCTATGGTGATCCTGCGTGACTGGGAGGAATCCACTGTCGAGGCTAGACAAGCCAGGGCGTCGGCATGCGTGTTCTTCTCTCGGGACACTTGTTTGATCTCAATCCTTCCGANAATGCCGAGGCTAGGCAAGCTAGGGCGTCGGCATGCGTGTTCTTGTCTCGGGACACTTGTTTGATCTCAATCCTTCCTAATCTTCGGATCACAACTGTTGCCTGGAGATGGTAAGCCTTTATCCTAGGATCCCTTGTCTCAAACTCTCCGTTAACTTGGTTGACCACCAGCATGGAATCGCAATGCACGATCAAGTCCGTAACTCCAGTTGCCTCAGCTAACCGAAGTCCTGAGATGAGGGCTTCGTATTCAACCTCATTATTTGATGCTTTGAATCCCAGTCGAACGGCCTGCTCTGCGACAATCCTATCTAGAGAGATCAGCAAGATACCGATCCCAGACCCCTTACTATTTGACGAACCGTCCACACACAAAAGCCATGGTGATCCTTCACAACTTATTGGAGAGGCTATGTTGAGAGGAGCGGTGTTTCTAGAATGGGGTGCTCCCCGGTAAACTCAACTATGAAGTCTGCCAATACCTGACCCTTTACTGCAGTTCGAGGTTTGAAATGAATGTCGTGTTCCCCCAACTCCACTGCCCACTTGGAAATCCTCCCGGACAGTTCCGCTTTCCTCAAAATGGCCTTTAAGGGCTGATCGGTAAGGACGGTAATTGGGTGTGCTTGGAAATAATGTCTCATTTTTCTTGCAGTGGTGACCAGGGACAGAGCCAATTTCTCTAGGGGCAGGTATCTTGTCTCCGCGTCCAGGAACGCCTTGCTTATGTAATAAATCGGCTTCTGGCGGTGCTC
>CAUOFW020003992.1:301540-321136 GCA_963454935.2 Ilex paraguariensis | reverse complement strand
ATTTTGGTTATAATCCCGACAAATAGGGTGGAACGATGTGGTATTGGATTATACGGTACTCACGGGTAATTTTGCGGGTTGATGGGTGATCAACTAGTTGAGAAAAGACCTCCGAATTTTGGAGGTGTCACAGGTTACCTCTTGTACTTGATGGTGTATCCTCTCTCTCCAGCTATTGACTCTCTATTGCAAGTCTACTGTCGTTCCACAAATATTGCAAGTCTACTGTCATTCCACGAATAGACAGGTTGCTTTATATTGGTCCAGTGCCCTAACCAATACCTGATTCAATTGAGGTCCTTTCTCCCGAGTCGCCTTATTTGCCTATTGAATTGTGAAAATGTACTTGTATGTGTACCC
The DNA here is from genome assembly GCA_963454935.2 of Ilex paraguariensis. NCBI lineage: Eukaryota > Viridiplantae > Streptophyta > Magnoliopsida > Aquifoliales > Aquifoliaceae > Ilex > Ilex paraguariensis. Next base: position 320,776 of record CAUOFW020003992.1, on the reverse strand, counting down.
AACATCCCATTTCTAATTTTGTCTATTTGTATCAACTTTTTACTTCATTTCGCTGTCTTACATCCACATTGTCTTCTATCCTTGTTCCTATATCTTTGAAACATGCACTAACATCTCCTTAATGAAAACTGGCTATGGATGAGGAAATTAAGACACTTCATGAAAATCATACTTAGGACTTTACTTCTCTTTCGTCTGGGAAGTATCATGTTAGTTGTTGCCGGGTGTACACTATTAAATATCATCCTGATGGTTCTATTGAGCGGTTGAAGGCAAGGTTGGTTGCTAAAGGATACATTCAAGCCTACGGTGTGAATTACTGTGAGACCTTCTCCCTTGTTGCTCATTTTAACTCTGTTAGAGTTCTTATTTCTGTTAGAGTGAGTTCTGATTGGTCTTTGTGTCAACTGGACATAAAGAATGCATTCTTACACAAAGATCTATAGGGGGAGGTATAAATAACTCAACGTCCAGGCTATGTGATTTTAGGCAAAGAACAATTTGTATGTTGTTTGAAGAAGACATTGAATGACTTTAAACAGTCAGCATGTGCTTGGTTTGGTAAGTTCAGTACCGTGGTACTTCAGTTTGATTTTTAGCGATCTGAGGTAGAGCATTCAATTTTCACTCGTCGGTCTTCTGTGGGCATTATTGTTGTTGTTGTGTATGTCAATGACATCATCATCGGTAAAAATAACTTAGATGGTATTGCTTACTTCAAGGTTTATTTGGGGAAGTAGTTTCATACCAAAGGCTTGGGTATTCTTCAACACTTCCTAGGGATTGAGGTTGCTAGTTCAAAGGAGGGTATCACTCTGTGCCAACAAAAATATGTACTAGAATTACTATCTGAAACATGTACTCTTGGTGCACGTTCGATTGATATGCCTATAGATCCTACGATTAAGCTAGATCTTGAGAGTGGTGAAGTCTTTTAATGATATAGGGTGATAGTGGCAATTGGTTGGTAAACTGATTTATATTAGAGTTGCACGCCCATATATCACATATGCCATTGGTGTGCTTAGTCAGCACATGCATGCCCCCTTGGAAGTCCCATTGGGACACTGTCTACTGTATACTTTGATACCTGGAAGAGGCTATAGGGTAAAAGTTTATTATATCGTTCATCATCATCTATAACAGTTGTTAGTTTTTGCTGATGTTGATTGGGCAGGTAGTCATGGTGATTGACGATCTACGTATGGGTATTGCACATTTGTTGGTGATAATCTTGTTACTTTGTGTAGTAAGAAGTGGAATGTGGTTGCACACTCTAGTGCAGAGGCTTAGTATCGTGCTATGGAACATACTGCTTGTGAGATGTTATGGGTCCATTCTTAATGTGCCTTCCACTATGAAGATGCTCTTTGATAATCAAGCAATTATTTTTATTGTAAGTAATCCAGTATTTTATGAGCGTACCAAACACATTGAGGCGGGTTGTCATTTCATTTGAATCTCTTGATGCAAAAGGAGATCATTACTCCCTATATCAAGTCAGGTGATCAGTTGGTGATATTCTCACTAATTCGATGGCTCCGTGTGTCTTTAATAGTTTATGTTTCAAGCTAGACATTTTTTATTTGCATGCTCTAGCTTGAGGGGGAGTGTTAGAGCTCTTATTTTACATAATATTAGACATAAGTTAGTTTGTGTGGGGGTAATATTGTAATTACTCTAATATTACATAGTTATAAATAAGAGAGTATAGAACAACCTAAACCTACATATCAGATTATTCTAATTCTCTCTCTCCACTCTCTAATCTCTTTTTCTTCTTCTTCATACACTCTAATATATAATTCATTAATTTAATTGATTTGCATGTCATTTGTGAAATTAGAAGACCAACTGGCTGGCATTTTCACTAAAGGACATAGTGGCAAAATTTTTGGCCCCCTTATTGTTTGCAAGTTAGGCATGCGGGATATCTATGTACCAACTTGAGGGGGAGTGTTATGTTATGCTTTGTATTTAGCCTAAGGGTATTTTAGCACTTGTGTTTATACATATAAGCTGGGATTAGTTGTGTGGTGTAACACACATTCCTAGACATAATTCTTGCCTCTCTTTCTCTTCCCCAAGTTCTTTTCTCTCTCTCCGAAGCCTAAAATGTCACAATCTAATTGGTACCCTAAATTGACACACATTAACTATATATGAAATATTGGGTTGTGTAATAGTGAGGTAATTCAATTCCCAACTAATCAATGATATCTCCTAGGATATTCAAATAACTCCTTTTTGTCTACCATAAGTTTGTGCTGAAGATCCATCAGAGTATTGACTACTCAACAACTTAGTAGGACTGTTTCTTCTAACACATCAAGACCTTATTTCCTTTGCAACAAACTAATACCCATGTTAGATCTAGCAACTTCGATACCAAGAAGTATCTAGATTTTCCCAAAGTCTTTAGCGTGAAATTGATCTTGCAAAAATTGTTTCAATTTAACAATACCCTCAGACTCACTTTCAGTAATCACAATATCATCCACATACACCATGAAAATAAATTAACCCAAATCCAAAATTAACGATGAAAAACAGAACAATCCGTTTAACACCAGTGGAGTCCAAAACCTAGTACTACCTCACAAACTTTCCAACCCATTCTCTCTATGACTGTTTCAAACCATGCAAAGATTTCTTTAACATGCAGATACTACCATGATACTCCCTTGAGCAACAAACTTAGGTGGTTGGTCCATGTAGACCTCTTCAACTAAATCACTATGTAAGAATGCATTTTTGGCATCTAGCTGATATAGGGCCAATCAAAGATTAGCATGCAAAACAATTATAGCACGAACAGAGGAAATCTTGGCAACTGTAGAAAAGTTCTCTCATAATCAACTTCATATGTATAACACTGAGTGATCAAATGAGCTTTTAAATGTTCCACAAAACCATGGATTAAATTTCACCGTTTACACCCAATGACATTCATCAATTCTTTCACTGGGTGGCAAATATTAAAATTTTGTTGTAGTGCATAATTTCAGTGAGTTTGGAAACAAAAATGTTTTAGAAATAAGATGGAAACAAAGAAAAAATTTAAAAATTTGTTTCTGAAATATTGGTCGAAACATATCGAAACACCTCAAAACACACCAAAACACTTCGACACATAAGAATTTTGATATTCAATCAATGATTTATTTTAGTTTTTATGAAAACAGAAACGTCTCAAATGTTTAAGTGGCGGGAGGTAAGGAAATAAGATCCCAGTACCACTATGATGCAAGACAGCCATCTTAGCTTCCATTGCTTTCCTTTATCCGGGATGAGATAAAGCATCTTGAACATTCTTAGGAATAGAAATAGCAGACAATTGAGAATTAAAACTAGTAAATGAGGGAAATGAGGAAGGACGTGAAACAAAACTATTGATCAGATGATAAGTTACAGAAAAGTGAGGAATACTTGGATCTGTGGATGACAAGGAAGATGATGGATGCACTATGGTAGGTGGTCATGCCCGACGACTGTAAACTCGTAAGGGAGTAGTAGCTTGTCTCATTGGTGGAGAGCTTGAATACGAAGATAGAATAAGGTGTGAAGTGTAAAGAGAGTTTGTATCCCACATCAAAAAATTAGGACCGCGCAAAGTTGGTTTATATGCGTAAAAGGGCTCTCCTCTCATTGCCAATAGCTTTTGAGTTGGATGCTCTAGCATGATATTAGAGCTGACTCTTAGTTATCAATGAGTCAAGTCTCTTACTCATTTAAATTTTTTGATTTGTATGGGTCTTTTTTGTCTATTTGTTTTGTAGCCCTATGTGCGTGCCTGGTTCCCACGTGAGGGAGGGTGTAAAAAGAGTTTGTATCCCACATCGAATAAGTAAGACCACCCAAAGTTAGTTTATATGGGACCTCTCCACTCATTGTCAATTGATTTTGAATTAGATTATCTAATATAAAGGGAGAAAAATACTACTTGCACGCAATGAAGATTCTCGGAGTGGAAGTGGAAGTAGAGCACATGAAGGGGATGACTCAAATTGANACATAAAGGGGGAAAAATACTACTTGCACGCAATGAAGATTCTTGGAGTGGAAGTGGAAGTAGAGCACATGAAGGGGATGACTCAAATTGAAGATCAATATCATAATAAATAATAAACAAGTATGGAAGAGACTCTTCAAAACACATTTAGTACCATGAGGACCAAGCTTATTAAAACAGGTTATAAACATAACATACCCATCCAAAAACACGGTGTGAAATGTGGAATAAAACAGAATTAGGAAACAAAATAAATTTGGAGATATCCCATGTAAAATAAAGGTAAAGGCATGCGATTAACGAGGTAACATGCTGGGAGACAATATCACTCAAAAATGTTTTGGAACATGCATACAGAGTAAAATAGCTTGATACATCCAATAAATGGCGATTTTTGTGTTCGGCAACACCATTTTATTGTGGTATTTGAACACAAGATTTGATATATATGCCTTTATCACGAAAGTAAGAAGTAAAAAAATTATATTGATACATTTTGGCATTAGCAAAACACAAAATACGAAGGCGACAATCAAATTATGTCTTAATCTATACATGAGATGTCTTCAATACATAAAATAACTTAGGAGGGGCTATCATCTAAAACCATTATGTCACACAGTGGTCAATCCATAATTGTCACAAAATAACAAATATCCATTAATTGAAATGTGCTTTATCAGACCCTAGACATAGCAATGAAAAAGCTCAAAAGGATTAGAAGGACGATTATTAACGCTAGACTCAACAAGAAACACGATGATGTTACTAAACTTACATATGCAAAGTTACCTCCTTAGCAAGACCAGTGGTAGGAACGGATAAATGTGGAGAAAATGAAAATAACTACTGGGTGAGTTGACTGCTAGATGCAACCGGACCATTGATAGTGTTAGAGTTTTTATTTCAATTTATTAGTAGTGTACGGTAATATTAGGATGTGTAACTGTAAGGGAAATCAGCTTACCAACCAACCTCGATTACACTCTATATCATTAAACACTTCACCGTTATTAGCATCCAATTTAACCGTGGAGTCCATGGGAATATCAGTTGAATGTGCACTAAGAGTACTACTTTTTGACAATAAATCTAATACATACTTTTATTGGCACAAACTGATACCTTTCTTTGACCGACCAACTTCAATCCCAAGAAAATACGAAATAAGACCTAAGTCTTTGGTATGAAAATGCTTTCCCAAAATGAATCTTAAAGTGGACAATACCATTTGAGTCATCACCATTAATGATAATGTCATCAATATACATAATAAGAATAGTAACACTTGTGGAAGAACGATGAATAAATAATAAATGGTCTGAAGTAGAGTGCTAAAAACCATACTGAAGAACAAGAGTATTGAACTTATTAAACCAATCACGTGGTGATTGCTTCAGACCATATAGTGCTTTCTTCATATGACACACTAATTGTTCTTTACCAGGTAAAATATAACCTGGAGGTTGTATCATATATACCTCCTCCTACAGACCTCCACGTAAAAAGGCATTCTTGATGCACAGTTGATATAGAGGTCAATCACAACTCACGACGACTGAAATAAGAACTTTAACAGAGTTAAGACGAGTAACAAGAGAGAAAGTCTCACAGTAGTTCACACCATATGTTTGAGTGTAGCCTTTGACAATCAGACGGGCCCTTACATGCTCAATTGAGTCATCTGGATGATACTTCACTTTGTAGACCCAACGATAACTGATAAGTTGTTTACTAGAAGGAAGAGAAGTAAGGTCCCATGTATGATTCTCATTAAGGGCTTTTATTTCCTCATCAGGCTTTGATATATTTTTTTTTTTGCCAAGATGATTCGCTCTGATACTAAGTTGAAATAAAAATAACAATAATATTTGGGTTAGAAAAGAAGGGGGGAAAGAGAAAACAAAAGAGAAATTAAGAATAAACTGTGTGTTGGCTTTGTGTTGCCCTACACCCTTATTTATAGTAGAGAAGTATATAGGCTAACTACAATATTTCCCTACGGAGCAAATTACAACTAATAATTAAAATAAGAACTCTAACACCCTTTTTCTATCCTCTCAATATTGACAAAGCCTCTCCAAAATTACTCTTGCAAACACCTCCTTATTCCACACCTTTAATCTTTGTTTAACAAACTCTAAGTTTATTCTTAAAATTAAAGCCTTCCCACCCTTGAAACTCACCCTTCAACCACCATTCCCAACAAATCTTACCCCTAAAAGCATTAGGCTAAACTTACATGTTTTCAAACTTAAATGGACTTGGGCCTCACCTCCTCTTAAGAGTCCAGGAGAATAAAAGGATTATGGTCTAATAGTACTCTAGACAAAGCCTCGTATCTAACCCCTCGAAAATAATCCTCTCAATCTACAAAAAACAAGAACCTATCCAACTGTTTACACACCAACCCACTCCAGAAATTAGACCATGTAAATACAACATTGGCCAACGGTGAGTCCCTAAGTCACATTTTCCAAATAAAGATGCCAAAATCTTCATACTTTGTGTTACTTAGCCCCCATTCAACCTTTCCACCAGATACCTAATAAAATTAAATTCCCCCCAAGACACTATCGTGGACTACAAACCCCAAACAAACCCACAAGCACTTCCCATAACAATACTCTAAAGTCTAAACCTAGGTTTGTTAGGTCCATATACCTTGTAAACCACCACACTGAACCATCCTTATGTCTAATTCTAAGTTACAGTTAATTGTTGGGAACAATAATAAAGAAGAAAGAAGAGGATGAATAACTAGACCAGCTATTCTTCGGAACTTCTATATATTACTTGGATTTAAGTAAAGTTGTTTATCCATAAAAAGTATGTTTCCGTTCATCCACCCAATAGTGTTAGGTTCTCAATACTACAAAGGCTTTAGGATAGGATGTCTAAAGCTGTTTATCTTCTGAGGATAAACATGAAATATAGCATTCGTTTTGAAACAAGCAGTGGCTTCTCAAGACGTGTTTATGGGGTGTTATTAGCAAGAGCTTTAGCAGGAACTTTGCAAAGTTCATTCTATGGACCTACCAAACATTTTTTACACTTTGGATCCACGTTCTCTGGGAAGTCCATTCAATGTCTCAGGCGATCAACACCTAAATTGTTCACTGTTGCCCATACTTCACTGAAAAAGACTATACCATGCTACTTGGTTGCTTCACCTAAGCCATGTGACTTGTATGTTTTAGTCTTAGTGCTGCAACTATGAAGAAATGTGTGGCATTTGGTCTGGGAATAAGCCATGGTTGCAGCTTCAAAGTAACCTTTTGATGTTTGCTTGGATTCATGTTATGCATTCAATGTGGAGTTCATATGCTATGTAGGTCAGTGCAGCTGCATTGACCACATTTAGTGATTCAGCGTCTTTTTGCTGTCACATTTCTTTGGTGTTCTACTGTCCTTGAGTAACTGAATGAGGTGGAATGTAAGGATAAATATTTCATTTAGAAATGGCCGAAACAATGTTTTCTTGGAAACGGGAATGACTCAGTAATTGAATAACAAAATTTCTATGTTTCGAGTTGTCTCAATGTGTTTTGACCAATTTTTCGGAAATAAATTTTCAATTTGTTTCTCAGTTTCCAAGTGTCTAAACAATGCACCAAAACAAAATTTTTGTCATTTGTATTGGGATGTAAAAATGGTAGGCATGAATGCATTTTAATAAACATAAATTGATAGATGTAGGATCAAGACTGGCAGAAGATCATTTTAACAATTGTGAAATTTAAGCCTTGTCACCAGACAAAGGCTAATTCTTAGCACTTTCTGTTTTGATACCTCAGTTCTAAACATGACACAGTTCCATTCTGACACATGATTTTGGCATTCTAGAAGTGTTATCATACTTGCCTCTTGTTTCTCTCAATGACAAATTATAAAAGTAGATCACAAAAAGTTTTATATTGTCATTTCCCAAGAAGGAAGAGATTCAGAGAAGATGAATGAAGGATCATAGCTAATCAATAACTAACATACCTAGCTTACACTTAATTCTATTTGTGTAATACTACTATAAAAGACTCCCAAACAAAATAAGCAGCATAATTTCAACTGTAAATTTTGATTGTAAATAAAAGAAATGACACTCACATTTACTGAAACGACCTTAAACAAATTCAAACATGATGAACTATTTTGTACAGGTGACATGCCTTTAGATTTATACTTTGTGTGTACCAAGGAAGGATAAAAATATTGTTTCGAAATAGTCAAAACGTCCAAAATATTTCCGTTTCCAAGGAGACCGAAACAAAATAGCGATGAAATTAAATTCTAATATTTCGAGGTATTCCTAATGTTTCGAGATGGATTATAATATTTCAATGCATTTGCACTATTGTTTTAGAATGTTTCAAGATATTTTGATATATTTCAATCAATGTTTTAGAAAAATAATTTTTATTTATTTTTTATTTTTTTCATTATATTTTTGAAACGGATCGAAACGTTTCTGAAATACGTTGAATATTTTTGTTTTTTAGGTGATTGAAACAATACAGCGAAACGAAATTTTGATCCTTGGTACCAAGTTCCGGTTGCTTGTACCTAGACCACTTTATTTAGGTGATATTTGTCTACACATTCTTTTCCCCGTTTTCCTCCCTTTCTCCTGTCAAGATCTTTATGGGGAAAATGGATGGATCATGTGGACTGATCATAGCTTGGTCAATGCGATTCACTATCTGCTTATTTCTCCCTTTTTAAACACCTTTTTCTAACTTAGAATTGTTTATGTTTGTGCATCCTGATCACCTTGTGTTTTGCTTGAATGGAATAGGTGAGACACATGTTTAAGGAAATTGACTACATACTGGAGGGTCAAAATGCTGATCGCTTTGCTTCTCTCTATGCTTGCAACTTCAGTAAGTCCTTCCCTACTCGATATAGCTGTTGTATAATTTTCTCACTTAGTTCTTTTATTGGTGAATATGGCTTATGGGTTCTTGATAAGTTTTAGTAAGAGTCTGTAAGCATAAAAAAATCTTGCTTATAATGATGCCCCAAAGCTTTCCTTTTTTTGGCAGCTTAGTATCTTATGTAGCCTAACAACTCATAAGTATAGTTTGAGACATTTTCAAACTGGGGCTAGGGAATGAGTAGCACAATGATTTTCACTTTAACCTTTCAACTCCATCGGGCGTTTAATCGTTAAATACTACCTCATTAAATCTGGCTTCCCAATTACAACACATGCTCTCCTTGCCTAGCAATAAGTTTCAATGTGGAGTTTATGTGCCACACAAGAACCTAAGTTTCGTTTCGAAACAATCAAAATAGTGAAAATGTTTCCATTTCCATGGAAACCGAAACCGATTTGACTTAAATGATTCGGTGGTTGAATATCGAAATTCAAATGTTTTGAGGTGTTTTGAAATGTTTCGACTTTCAAGGTATTTCGAGATGTTTCGGTGTGTCTCAACCAACATTTCATAAACAATTTTCATTTTTTTTTTCAAATTCATTCTCTTTTTGAAATGTTTCCAAAACATTTTAGTTTGATATGTGACTAACACAATGTGCTGAAACAAAATTTGATCCTTGATTCCATGCCACTATTACGATCAAGCAATAAGTCACCCTGGTGATGTAATTTAATAAAATGGAATAGAAGAAACTGACTTTTTTTGCTGAATTCAGTATGAAAAACTGATTTTTTTTGTTGAATTAGGTATGTCTGTGAGTTTTCTTATTTGTGATTCACATGCTATCATTGCATACGAGATAGTACTTTTTCCTATGCTTTTGTATTTTCCAATGTGCTCTGTCTCTGTCTCTTTCTCGTCGTGTGATATCTTGGTGTCAGCTTTTGTCTGCCTTGTTTGTACTAACTTTTCTCCTGCATAAAAAATGGACAAAATTTATTTTTGATCGGCAGATAATGAGAAGACGAGTACAGCTGGTGATACTGTTGAATACCAGAAAGCAAATGGTATTAAAGTTCCGAAAATATATTGGAAGCTTACCCGTAAAGCTGTGCTTACTATGGAATGGATTGACGGGATTAAGCTTACAGATGAAATACGTCTAAAAAAGGCCTCTTTAAACCGAAAGGAATTGATTGACGAGGTATTGAGCTTCTATGGTTTTGCCATTATTAGTTCTATATTCTCTTTCTTATTTTCATTTTTTTGTTATTATGTTTATTTTCTGCTTATTTCAAGAAATTACATCTTACATCAGGTTTTTTCTTAGCTTATGCTATATATTTTGAGTGTTTTTTTTCTATGGTTTCTTAGGGGTTATATTGCTCTTTGAGGCAATTGCTTGAGGTGGGCTTTTTCCATGCTGACCCCCATCCAGGAAACCTTGTTGCAACTGAGGATGGATCTCTTGCTTATTTTGACTTTGGAATGATGGGAGATATTCCACGCCACTATCGCGTCGGACTTATTCAAGTGGTAAGAATAATATATAATGTTTTGCTGAGAAAGCACTGTAAAGGATGTTCATGCGTGGTGCTTGTTTACTGTTAATGTAACTTGGTTAGCACTCTTTTATTCGTTTTCATCCGGTAAAGTTTCTATCTCCATGGTCCTAATCGCAATGCTTCCCAGCTTTCATTAAATGGCCGTTATCTGTCTTTTAACTAACTAGGGGCGAGGCACGTGCGATGTGAGCACACATGTAAGATTTGAGAGGAAAAGAGAGTGTGGGAGAATAGATAGTTAATAGTTAGTGCACATGCAATAGGTGAGTTTTTTTTGGCTGTTTACAGGCATGTGAGGACTTCTGTGACCGTCTTTTTTTATGCCTTATTTAGAGGTTTGTACTCAATGCATTACTGCACGTGGTTGTTTAGTTGATTACTAGCTCCACCCGGTATTCTTGGAGCTGCTTTTAACTCCACTCGGTGAGTTGAGTTCTTTTTAGTGGAGGGGGATTCATGCAACATCTGTTGGCTGGTTGGACTAGTATCGTAGGCTTTGGGGAGCAGAAACCAAAAGCTATGGGTCCCATGACAAGCCAGGAGTCTTTTTGGCCTAGAGGAAATTGTTCTGTTGTTTTTTGTAGTCTTTATTTATTATAGCTTAGTTATGTTGCTGATCAGTTCCTAATCCCGTTTATTTTAATTTTTCCTCATTAAGTATGTGTGTAATCCCGTTGATTCCATGAAGTTGATGATGAAAATTCTGATCGTTTTTTGTGATAACCTTTGTGAGGAGCTGAGGATGGTTTGTTATTCTTCCTTTTCTCTTTTCCTCCGCCTCCTTTGTCTTATCTTATAAAATCCTATTTGTTTAGGTTAAATAAACTTTAGATCGAATCTGAATTGATCATCTATGCTATCATAAGATACACAATTTGAAGCCTAGATCTTGTCTCTTCCAAACCTAAAACCCTAGCAACCAAAAACCACTTAAACAACAAAGTTACGGTTCCCGGATCACTATTCACAGCAGTAGAGCAGTCCCTAAAACAGCCTTTAAATCCTTTCTCCTATTTAGCAAAGCCCTAGGGACCAGGTTCCGTCCCTTCCCATCCTTTTCCTATTTTTTGGCCTTCAAACAAACTCTTACACAAGGATTACAATTTCGCTTCGGTGCATTGTTTCTGTCACCTAGGAAATGGAAACGTTTCTACCCGTTTTGGAAATAGAATGAAAAAAAAAAAATTTAAAAATTATTTTTTTAAAACATTGGTCGAATTATATCAAATTATCTTAAAATATCTTGAAACATTCTGAAATAATTGTGTAAATGCATTGAAATATTACAAAACACCTCAAAATATTATGAAATACCTCAAAGTATTTGAATTTCGATTACATTACTGATTTGTTTTGGTTTTCTTGAAAACGGAAACGTTTCAACCGGTTTGAAACGAAATTTTGACCTTGCTCTCACAAACCCTAGTAGGTTGCTTTTTAGATTTTCAATACTCCTATTGTTACCGTTGAATATCTTTTTTTAATGACTTCAACCGTAGGAAAGTGTTTTCCCTCGCTTGTCCTACATCAGAGAGGCTTGACCATATTTAAATTTTTATTAGCTGAGACTTCAAACATGAAAGTTCAAGAGCCTGGAACTTGGCAAAGATCCTCTTCCCCTAACAACAGGTTCATTGTATTTTCAAAACAAGGAAAGGATGATCAATGTAGTGTCACCTGAAATTCTTATTCAAAACAGTTGATCCTTGTGAATCTATACACTATATAAAAGAGCCAACGCATCTTTTGTTACTCCACTATTGATGCTTGGGGGCCCACATTTCTTATCTCAACACATGTGGCACATATGGCCTTCCTTTTGATACAGACAACCAACGATATTTTGACATCTCATATCACAACTAAGTATAGAACACAAACCAAGCAACAGTTTGGCTATTGGCTTAACCATGGTTAGTCTTATTTGTTTCTGACAGTAACTAACTAATAATTTGTGGTTATTTTCGAAAGCAGAACATTTGGGAGTAACATTTATCTTCTCAGACTGATGAATGTTTCGCATTGAGATGAAACATGATCTAGGTATCTATTGTTCTGTCTCCGTCTCTCTCTCTCACTCCATTTTTAAATTTATATTTGATAATTTTATTGTCGTTCAAATTAGCCTTTATAAACAAAATTATCAGATATAAATTTAAAAATATATATTAGATATAAATTATCAAATAATATATTCTACTATCCTATTACATTTTTTGGGTAGTTTAAATAGATTCTTTATGATTTAAGGGTTTGAGGACCTGCACTAATTAAAAAGTGTACACATTAGTTCTTTTTTTTTTTTTATGATAGTCAAACTTGGGACCTCAAGTCTTCGAAATGAAGTTAGGGACTCCTAATTATCTTAATGATTTGTGAATTGTACCAACTTCAAGAACTTATATTGTTTGATAGTATTAAGTGCCACGATGTGATAGTGTATTATTGATAACAACCAAGTTAATCGGTGGGATTTCATAAAATATATGTATTGATCTTTTAGTGAGAGTTTTATGCTTTTTTATGTCATGTAGAGTAAAAATTGACCTTTGTTGATAAATAGAACAATCAAATGCTAAAATAAGTTCCCCAACTGACCATAGAAAATAGCAATTATAGGTGCTTTGATCACTTTGAACTTCAAAAAATGTGCCCATTGCTTTTTGGGCTTGGCTTGGCCATTTAGCAGTTTGAGTATTGCTACTTGTTTGTAGCATAGTTGATCTATACATATAAACTCTTTGTGTTATGTGCCGCTAGGGGTGTCAAAATATGACACGAAGCGTTAACACAATACGAAGTTAGAGGGTTTGAGTCTTCTTTAAACCATTTGTTTAATAAACGTGTGGATCCGACTAGACATGATTAATAAATGAATTGAGTATGGGTGAAGCCAATCAAAAAAAAAAAAATACACGACACGACTAGTTTATATACCGGTCATCACACAATTGATACACGACATGAACCCGATATGAGACGACTCGTTAGACACGAATTAATAAACGAATCAGGTATGTATGAAGTTTTTTTGACATGAACCCGTTAATACCTAACACGAACCCACCTTATCCAACACAATTGACAGGCTTAGTGTTGCCCCATACATAATAAGTTTATATTAAACAACTATTTACTCTAAAAGCTTAAGTTGTTAGAGAGAGCATAACTTAAATATTTATACTATAACATGTCCCCTCACGTACATGTTAGATTTTGAGCCTAGCATGTAAAAATCTTTTAATTATCAGGGTAGTGACGAGATTCAAACATAGGCACTCCGACTAATACTATGTTAAGGAATCATCTATTTTAAAATTTTAAATTATTTGAGAGGGTGTAACTTAAGTATTTATATTTCGACCGCATAAATGTGGGAAAGTAAAATAATAATGATGTAGGATTCTCGCAGATTGTTTAGCAGCTCCACCTTATTGGAATTTTGGCAAATTTCCTTTGGTTCGGATACGAAGTTTGAGATTAATAAAATGGACATGTCTAAACATTGGGAAAATTGTGTGGAGAGTCATATGGGGCTCTAGATTGTGGGCAAAATTAGATAAAATTACAAGAATCTATTGCAAATGCCAACGTCTAGAGGTTGGGTGCATAAATTGATAGGCTTATCGTAGAGAGAGAAAGAGAATAGTTTTTACCAAAGCTCTTATTAGAGAACCTTGGATGATAGCAAACTATTATCTCATTGTTCGAAAGTGGCACATTGATTTTTGGCCTTCCTTGGCAACGGTCACTCAAACTGTGGTTTGGATCCTTTTACTTGAGTTCCCTATTGATTACTTCTCAAATAGGGAACTCTTGACAAACCTATTCAAATTGATATAGTCACCCCACATTGAAGGACCAACACTGGGTGATGGCCTTCTTTATTGGTTGGAACTAGCTCTTAATTGTATACATCATGCACATTAGCATGGTTACTTCGATTTATTGTTTGATGCATAAAAGAATATTATATTTCATTTTCTTGTTTAATGCATACATGGTTAATCGACATTCTCGTACCAAGTGTTCCACCTATATTTCAAATTAGTCTCAATACTAGTGTGTGTATTTTGGTGTATTAGTATGTGTATGTGTTTTAGTGTACTAATGTGTGTTTTGGTGTACTAGAGTGTGTATTTGATTTTATTATTTTTGTTATTTAATAGAAGGACAAATACTCAACTCAATAGTTACATTGACCAAAAAAAAAATTCAATGGGTACCCATTTATAATCTATCTTAACCCGCTTAATCAAAATGAGTCTTATTACTCAACTCATTTATTTATGGATGGATTGGGTGGATTAATGAGTAATGGGTTAAGATTGTCACCTCTAATTGTGTGGTTGAGTTTTTGTGTATGTTGAGCTTCATAGTTGACTCTTTCTTATTTTAGTAAATTTTCATTTATGCATAGTTATTGCTTTTCTGGGTTTTTTTTTTTAAGGAGGGTTAGGGAACCCTTGTTTCCTGATTCAACTCATTCTTGTCCAGTCAAGCCAATTTCCTCCAATGCTTACGGATGCAAGCCTTCTTGGATAGTCCATCATTTGAGCCTTAAATTTTTCCTCATAGATGTTTGAGTTTTATTCCTTGAAATGGTTATACTCTTCTATGATGTGGATAGAGGTGTCAGTCACTTCCTTTTTTTCGTTTTTTCTTTATCTATGATGACTACCGATGCAAATTTTTTTGTGTATTCTTTTGGGAGGAGGGAAGAGAAAAGAAGGAAGGAGAAGAAAGGGGGGGGGGGGGGTTCTCATTGAGTGTCATTTTATGCTTAGTTATTTAAGCAATTTTAACCTCTACAAAACAATTAATCAGTTATTTTGCTTAGTATTTCTTTTCATCGTATGCTAGCTCAAGTTGGACTCTGTTAACCTTGCAGCATGTTAACTAGTCAATGTCAGGCTTTGTCATTGGAGGATTTTTTCTTCTTCATTTTCTTCTCTCATGTACTGTAGCTAACAAATGTGGTGGCATTCTTTTTATGTTGATAAGTTTTTTTCTTTCAGCTTGTGCACTTTGTTAATCGTGACTCTCTGGGTTTGGCAAATGACTTCCTTTCTCTGGGATTTATTCCTGAAGGGGTTGACTTACAATCTGTTTCAGATGCCTTGCAATCATCTTTTGGTGATGGGACTAGACAATCCCAAGATTTCCAGGTATTTATTTACAGTATCTTCTCTTCAGCTTTCTTCTAGGATTGGGTTGTTGGTTGTGCTCCTTTATCTGTTGTTTGTTTGTTGTTGTTTTTTGTGGTTGCCGTTGCTGCTATTGTTCTCTCCCCTTTTTTGGCATGCATCATTAAGTCACTATGATAAGAGAGGATTACGTGAACTTATAACATTTCTCTCGTGTTTTCCCCTACCTTTCACTTTCCAAAACCTTCAACTCAAAACCAATCAACAATGACTGGAGAGGCTCAAAAGGCTCATCTACTAGTTTGGGATGCTCTATTATACTGATGTGGGACAAGCGATAAGCTTCCTCGTGCGTGCAACCCCATTGACG
This sequence comes from Ilex paraguariensis, assembly GCA_963454935.2. NCBI lineage: Eukaryota > Viridiplantae > Streptophyta > Magnoliopsida > Aquifoliales > Aquifoliaceae > Ilex > Ilex paraguariensis. Next base: position 304,805 of record CAUOFW020003992.1, on the reverse strand, counting down.
TGGAAAGGTAGACAGAAAAGGAAGACTTAATTAGAAACATAACAATGTGCATTTGTGGCACAAACATGGGGGTATCAGTATTTAATGAAGAAATTGTAACAAAGCGTCTTGCGCAATGCCTACGAAAGCCTAGCTCTGATTATTTTGAGACAATGTTAATATATCAAACTCAAACCTATAGGCAATGAGTAGAGAGGCTCACAAGGCTGATATACTAGTTTGGCTGGCCCTATTATAGAGATTCGGGGAAAGCTCTAACAAATACAAGAATTATAAATCCCTCTGTTAGCTTTTTTTTTTTCTTTCTGTTAAACCTTATCTTTGATAGCTTTGAGGGGCATATGATTATGTTGCTGCTTTATGCTTTGGTAAATAGGTAGAAATACATGTAATTTGAGAAGTTCCAGCCATATATCTGTTCCTCTTTCTAATTTTGGACGACCTACTTAACCACAGCATCAACTCCCTTCACCCTGGCGTCTAAAAGAGGGGGTATTGTGAGTCCGATTATTCACTGGGTGCAATTCCTTGTTTNTTGGCAATGAGTAGAGAGGCTCACAAGGCTGATATACTAGTTTGGCTGGCCCTATTATAGAGATTCGGGGAAAGCTCTAACAAATACAAGAATTATAAATCCCTCTGTTAGCTTTTTTTTTTTNTAGGCAATGAGTAGAGAGGCTCACAAGGCTGATATACTAGTTTGGCTGGCCCTATTATAGAGATTCAGGGAAAGCTCTAACAAATACAAGAATTATAAATCCCTCTGTTAGCTTTTTTTTTTTCTTTCTGTTAAACCTTATCTTTGATAGCTTTGAGGGGCATATGATTATGTTGCTGCTTTATGCTTTGGTAAATAGGTAGAAATACATGTAATTTGAGAAGTTCCAGCCATATATCTGTTCCTCTTTCTAATTTTGGATGACCTACTTAACCACAGCATCAACTCCCTTCACCCTGGCGTCTAAAAGAGGGGGTATTGTGAGTCCGATTATTCACTGGGTGCAATTCCTTGTTTCTTTTGTTGTCCCAGCACGTGAAATACAACTGGTATTCATGACTCTTTTAGACAAGAGTTTTTTTCCATCCTTCGTTGCATCTGACACGAGATTATACCGAGCTTCCCTGTACATCATTAAGATCATTTTGGCACAACATGATAAAGAAAGAGTTTCCTACACGTNCGTGAAATACAACTGGTATTCATGACTCTTTTAGACAAGAGTTTTTTTCCATCCTTCGTTGCATCTGACACGAGATTATAGCGAGCTTCCCCGTACATCATTAAGATCATTTTGGCACAACATGATAAAGAAAGAGTTTCCTACACGTTATTAAGATCTTATTGGCATTATGCTCTCCATTAAAAAAAGAGAGAACCCCACTGAAGATGAGAGTGAGGCCATGTCTGTTAGAAGCCCGTCTTACGGNGTTATTAAGATCTTATTGGCATTATGCTCTCCATTAAAAAAAGAGAGAACCCCACTGAAGATGAGAGTGAGGCCATGTCTGTTAGAAGCCCGTCTTACGGTTTCCTTAGAAGCTGCCAGGAGGACTTTTGAGATTTAGAGGAAACTTCTAACGAGTTGATTTTAGATGTGGCTCTAATAGTGTAATTAATGAAAGTGAAATTAGAAGGATGCATCTGCAATGGTGATTGTAGTTTGAATAAAGCTAATATGATTATGTCAGAATTTGTTAATATTGGACTTCTGCTGAACCACTACGCTCTTAGCTTGAGGTAAAAAGTGAGGCTAGGTGCTTAAGTCTGCATTGGGATTGGGTTTTTGTGGTGTTTATCTCACACACGTGCACTCAATTCAACTCAACAAAGCCTTAATCCCAACTATTTGGGGTTAACTACATGAATCCTGTTTCTCCATTGCAGTCTATCAAGGGCCATATGTTCTGTTAGACCATAAGCTATCATATCTTTTTTCACTATTTGTTCACAGTTATTTTAGGCTCACCTTTGCTTCTCACATTACCAATGAAATGTATCAAATCCGTCTTCCTTATTGGTGCATTATTGGTCTTCTATAAACATGTTCAAACCACCTAAGTTGATTCTCTATTAATTTATCTCCTAATGGTGCTATTTTTACATATGTACTCATTTCTAGTTCTTTCATTTCTCGTTTTACCACACATCCATCTTTACCATTCTCATTTATGCAACACTTAGTTTTTGAGCGTGTTGTTTCTTAATTGCCTAACTTTCGGTCCCTTAAAACATTGGTTTAGTTTTTGNACCACACATCCATCTTTACCATTCTCATTTATGCAACACTTAGTTTTTGAGCGTGTTGTTTCTTAATTGCCTAACTTTCGGTCCCTTAAAACATTGGTTTAGTTTTTGTGCGTGTTGTTTCTTAATTACCTAACTTTCGGTCCCTTAAAACATTGGTTTAATGGTTGTGTTATAATACTTACCTTTCAACCCAAGTGGCATACATCATTCACATAATGCTCTAGATGCATTCCTCCATTTAGTCCATCTTTCTTTAATTCTATGATTAACATCATCTCATCTCCAATCTTTCCCTCCCTATGGATAATTGACCCAAAATACCTAAAGTGTTTGTTCTCGAGAATCTCTTGATCTTCGATCTTTACTACCTCTCTATTTGTGTTTTTATTATTATTGAAACTACATTTTATATATTTGTTTTTATTTCTACTTATCCTAAATCCTTTTGATTCTAAAGTTTCTCTCCAAACTTCTAGTTGGTTGTGAGTTGAAATTATAGAAACGGTATTAAGGTATGTCAAAGAAGGAAAAAAGAAGAAAAGGGAGAGTGAATAATCTATGTGTAGGCTCTGTTGCCATACATTCCCTTATTTATAATAAACTAATATGATGAGTAATTACATTATTACCCTATACTACTAATAATATAAAATAAGTACTCTTAACACTTCCCCTCAAGTTGGAGTATACAGATCAAAGATGTCCGGCTTGAAATAAAGATTAGTGAAGACAAATTGAGCCTATGGTTTGTTAATGATGTCACTCAACTATTCACTAGACTTGATGTTTGATGTGATGATCTCTTTTCGCATCAAGAGATCTCAAATAAAATATCAATTCATTTTGACGTGTTTAGTCTTCTTATAATACACTGGATTACTGGCAATGAAAATAGGTGCCTGGTTGTCATAATGCATCTTCATAGGAGAGAACACACTGATACCCATATCGGAAAGTAGAGAACAAATTCACAGCATCTCACACGCAGTGTAAGTCATGTAATAACCCGAAGTAGAC
>CAUOFW020003992.1:183034-293277 GCA_963454935.2 Ilex paraguariensis | reverse complement strand
CCCCCCCCCCCCCCCCCCCAAAAAAAAAAACAAAACGAAAAAACCAGCTCAGGAAAAAAAAAAGTGATTCAATATAGATGAAATCAGCAGACTAAAAAACTTAATAGCTGTAGTATTTATGCAACTATATGAATTGACTAGCCATAAGTCAGAAAATTAAATCGGAATTATGTCTTATGAGTTAAATCAACTTAAACCATCCAATGTTGTAACATATTGAAAATAAAATATCTAATAAAGAATAATTGGAAAAAGCAAGCTATTAATCCAAATTTTGGACTAAATCAGGGCCATAACAAAATATTCTAGTTAAAAAAATTGCATATTTTTATCGATAAATGTCCAACCGACTGCGTATCTCCTATCAAATGATTTGGTAAAGCTAAAACTGGAATCTGGATGCTCAGGGATGATAATTTCTGGGGAAGAAATTAAGAAAAAGGCTTAAACCAAGACCTAGTGAAAACAATTTTAGAATAGCTACTAAGCCTTATCAAGCTCTTCTTGTACGGCCGGTCATCAAAGGGGATTAGGATCGGTCACATGTTAAATTCGCCGAGAAAGAACAGATTGAGGTTAAAAGCATTTGCATCGGTAAACTATAAAAAGAATGTGATTATTCACAGAAATAAGAGGTGGGGACTGGGGAGGAGGGGAAGAAAAACAGTAGGGATGATATTAATATTTTTTCACACAAAAGAGAAAAATAACCGGCAGATNCCGTCACATGTTAAATTCGCCGAGAAAGAACAGATTGAGGTTAAAAGCATTTACATCGGTAAACTATAAAAAGAATGTGATTATTCACGGAAATAAGAGGTGGGGACTGGGGAGGAGGGGAAGAAAGACAGTAGGGATGATATTAATATTTTTTCACACAAAAGAGAAAAATAACCGGCAGATTTGGAAAGAAACCCCCACACGAACAATTTACAACCCCCAAAAATTCAATCACACAAAAAAGCAAAGAATCAATTTCAAGCCACCCAACCCTGTAAACTAATGAGAAGGCCCTATGGAGTCAAAGGAAGCGTGTACATTGACAGACTCCCCCTCTTCCAAAGGTGCCTGAAGGATGGGCCGAATACAGCAGAGCGATGACCTAGGAGCAGATTTCCCACGATCAGATCTGTCGTAGACACTCGAGAGACCTCCACAAGGCAGGCCAAAAGAGTAAGAGGACAAGTCATAATTGATTTTCCTTGATACCTAATATAATGTATGAAGGGATCCTTGGACAATTATAGATTGACTTGAAAAGCCCTTAATTTAGTTTAGACATGACTCGAATGCCTTTATGCTATAGGCTGTATTAAGCATGCTTCTTTGATAGAAAATATATTCTTTTTTCCATGACAATAATCACGACTAAAAAGGCGGGGCGGTATGTTCTCTATGTCGAGTGGAACTGAGCTTCACTCGGAATGAAGGGAAAGACTTTTTGATTAATCAAAACTTTCCATGACTTGCTTTCCAACTTTATGGGAGTAAGGGCAACCAATTGGAACTGTTTAATTTTTGCGAGTAGACTGATTGAGAGAACAAAGTGGACTAAAGGCCAAGAAGAGGGGAGGAAGCACAAGCTAATAATCTCTTACCGCAAATCACTTTTTTCTTTCTATGAGCTGTCCTACCTATACCGAAACTTGGAAAACAAGATACGTTAGAGTTCGTCCACTTGATTTATTTGAACTGGAAAGATAGCCAAAACTGAAGACCCGACCTCAGCAAAAGAATGTGTAATCGTGTGTATCGAAGTCAAACGCCACAATCACGGGCTCTATTCACTTCCCAAAACTTAGTATGCTCGTGTCGCAGCCCCTGGTCAAAAATAGGAGTCAATAAGGGTTGGAGTAGGTGATTTTTTCAGATGTAGTAACAAAGATAATTGTTGCATTTGATCTATCTTTACCCAATCTGGGAAGTGACATCCGTTGACGAATAGTTATATAATGGTGGTCCTTATGAACTAATTATTCTACACTTCATACTTGATGTAACAAGTTACATTGGTCATGAGTGGGAATTTACTTTCCGTCTGGGTATGTGACCTTGGATTGTCTAGACCTTATGCAAAGCACTTTTTTCCATAGAGCCAATTTTCCCTCGATTCGAAAGTAATCAATTGTTTTTTAGATCTTTTTTATTTTTTTATTTTACAGTTCTTTATTATCGTATCGTAATCTTTTTTACTGTTACTCTAAATTGTGTATAGTGTCATTGTATATTTATATTGTCAATAGAACGTAGAATGTCTACTAGGAGGTCCGACTCCTAAAGAATTGGAATCGAAAAGAAAAAAAAAGGGAAAGAAAAGGTTGGTGAAGCTCTAGGAATGGAGGAAGCTATAAAGATAGGTTAGGGGGCAGGTATCTTCGATATGTCATATCTGATACTCTTTCTCAACTAGTTATGAGATATCCGGTATGCGCTTCGAGATACGAGATGCAATTGGGTTCTCCCAATAACTAAAAATTATAGCATGGCTGAATCTAACTAGGATTTGTGGTGGTGGAGAAACTAGGTCAAAAAAAAGAGAGATTCTAGTTGTAAGATATCTAATGAAACCATCGCTGGAATTGAGATCTATTCAAAGAGAAATATATCAAATATCTGAAGTTTCTTTTTGTATATTATATGGATGATTCGATCTGCAAGAACCATGATTGGGAAATGTTTGATTGTAGCAAAAACGAGTCTTCACAGGGCAGTTGTCACTGCTTATGGGCCCAAGCCTAGGTGATCTATCTATGACTAGGATGAAACTAGGGTGAAATTAAGTAGTGGTCCAAACTGACTGATGTTGAAGAATCAACGGATAAGTAAACTCTTTGTTTCGTCTTTTAGGTTGTAGGGCGTAGAAAGTAGGCGAGTCACGCTAATCCACAAAAAACGATACGAGAAATTTGAAAGAACTCATACGGATGGAGGGCGACCCGTGAAAATACATTTGTTTCTTACTCGTGCAAAGGGACTAGAATTCTCTTGATCCATTATTGGTACTGCAATTTCATACTATTACAATTTAATACATGCGTTTGGGCTAAGCAACTTAAAATCTCTTTTTACCGAGGGTAATGTCTGAAACTATTGATTCTGCAGATAACAAGAATACCAATTACTATAACAATTATCCAAACAGGAGTCCTTCCGGTCGTATCAGACATTTATCCCACTTCCCTCAACATTTCATCAAGTGATCATGCTAGAGACATAAATAGTCGTGGATACTTATGAGATGGTTCATTTATTCAAGGGTTTTAGATGAGATGGACAAAAGATTTTGAACGGCGAGTGATTTTAAGGTTTTACTGGTTCCAAAGGCTAAAAGTCGAAGAAGTTGATCCAATAATTCTAAATATAGATAGAAGAATCTCGAATGAACAACCATCCACAAATGTGAATTCATTCAAGCAAGAGAGTGCAACAATCCTTTCCTGTGACACTAAAACACCAAACCGAATACTCAAATTAGCACATACTCACACAACTTTATACGTGTAGATATATACACGTGTTAGTATGTGTGTATTATGCACCTNTAAAACACCAAACCGAATACTCAAATTAGCACATACTCATACAACTTTATACGTGTAGATATATACACGTGTTAGTATGTGTGTATTATGCACCTCAGATTCATCCCTCTGTCATGCCTGCCACCTCTTTCCCCGCACATTGCCCGATTCTTGTGTCCAAACCCCCAATCCTTGGATGCATCATCAAAGTGTTGTTTGAGTTAGGAATTTACTGGGCACAAATGAATAGGTTTTTTGCTGGGCAATGATCAAGGCCTTTGATTAGAATGCTGAGATTGAAGTGTATTTGTGGGTTTTTTAGGAGGCTGAGATGTGCACCAATGAAGACCTTTGATTCGGGTGAGTTGGGGAGGAGTTTGAAAAAGGGGAGAGAGAGAGAGAGAGTGCTCTGGTGTATGGAGGGGTTGAGACAGAAGAGGGAGCAGATCAGAGAGGGAGGAGAAATGGGGGAGAGATTTGGGGAGATGGGTTTGGCATGGGACATTGGGGATTGGCGGAAATGAGCAGGTGACAGAGGAGAGATAGAGATGGTAATGGGTGAGATTTTTTCGGATGTGGNGCATGGGACATTGGGGATTGGCGGAAATGAGCAGGTGACAGAGGAGAGATAGAGATGGTAATGGGTGAGATTTTTTCGGATGTGGGCGGGAATTGGAAATTTTGGGGTAATCTTGTACCTCATATCAAAATCTGATTAATGTCAACCATTCTTCTTGTCTAATAGAAGCAGCAGTTCAAAACCAACCTAGCTAAGTATATAGATTTCCAGCTGGCAGGTTAAGTTCGGGTTGAGTATACAGAGGACTTCCTTGGTGGCGATATCTTAGTTGACATAGGAGAGATGAAAAATAAAAGAAGGGTTAGGTACCTATGAATCCTAATATAATACAAACATAAATATGTACTTGCTCAAAAGAACACTGAAACACCCACATGCACACTAAATTTGGTAGGTTTGTTGAATGAGATGGCGAGTGGTCAGGAAAGGTGCCTAATATTAGATTTGGTTAAACCTTGTATTATCTTTGTTCATTGTATAGGAAGCCAGTTCTATCATTCGATTAAAATATTGTTGCATCCTCGGTCTTAGCTGCTAACCAGGAGAAATTTTGTTTGCTAAATCTTGTAGTTTTATTTGATTGTTGATGATACCGGAAGGATAAGAAAAGAAAGGAAGGACAGTCGTTTAAATCCTTGCTTGTATAGGTTTTTCAGCTACATGATATATTTACTTAGTTATTGCTTGAATGTCATGCGCAATGGCAAGATGCCACTGCAAATAATTAGGAGAAGCCACAAAATAGAAGCCAGTGGGATTAGAACCACATATAAAAGAACGCCATTGTTTTCATTTTTGTTTTTCTTCTTTTTTTTTTTCCTCGACTGCTGGAGGTCTTTGTCAGCAATCACGCATTTGCTTTCTCAATTGATGTGTGCGTGGTTTGGGAGAAAAAAAAAGGGGTTGGGGGTGGGGAGGGGGGCTCAAGGACCAAAATTTCTCATGTTTTCTATCAACTTGAAAATACAAACAGAAAACAATAAAAAAATTATTTCCACAAAATGTTGGCAGGAACAAACTGAATCAAAATTCAATGATTTGTTTTGATACTAAAATATTTTGGTCGATTTTGGTGAATACAAATATATATATATATCTTATTGCTCACAATGCGTTGGTTCTGTATGGTATGTTTTAGTTTACAGGTGAACTAGCAATATCTTGTGACTAAAGTCATTGTACATTGAATTATAACATTGCGCGTGCATTGGAATGTGTGTGTTGGAGTGTGTGTATGTATGTGCAGCTGCGTGTTATTTAGTGTGTGTGTTGGGTTTTTGAAATTTGAAGGGGGGGGGATTGTGTGTTGGGTGTGTGAAATTTGGGGGGGAAAATATACCCTCATAAGTTCAAACATCTATCTGATTTATTATATAGATGTATGTTGTTTTTGATCAAAAGGGGCAGAATTTAGATTGCCGGACCAAACTCTTGACAATCCAAAAAAAAGAGCTAAAAAGAGCATCAGCCCAGGAGCATTCAACTCCAAGCCAACAATTTGAGGATTGTAAGCATTCTATTAGACTATTTACTTATCACCCACATTGCATAACAAATAAAAAAACCATGGAAAACAGACCCTAGCATCGTCAGGTCAGCTAAAAGAATAACTTTTAGACAGCCTGCACCAATTCCAAGCACCAGGAGGTAGCAGATCAGCCATTTCCAGAGAGCTTACACGACCAAGCAGTAAAGCAGATCACTTGGTTAAGCGAGTTGTCATTATTCCTGGTTAAGAATCCAATGTAACCTTCATTCTTTGGCAGCTAGTAATCTTGCATCTTATCAAAGTGCTAAGATACCGTACCATACCAAACAACAACAAAGTAAATTAAAATAAGAAAATAAAGAAATTTTATGTCTCATATTTTTGAGACAAGAAAAGTAGGTATGGTACAAAAATAGTTGGATCTCTCAAATAGAGTAATATCTCTTCTAGTGCATTTTCTTTTTTTGTTATTCATTGGTAGAATAAGTATTCTTAATCCAAGTAGGACCACTGCTGATGGGTCTCTCACCTGTACACTAAGAATGAATTAAAGTAGGATCACAGTTTAATAGTGGGTCTCCCACCAATATATTATGGAGGGTGTATTGNTGCATTTTCTTTTTTTGTTATTCATTGGTAGAATAAGTATTCTTAATCCAAGTAGGATCACTGCTGATGGGTCTCTCACCTCTACACTAAGAATGAATTAAGGTAGGATCACAGTTTAATAGTGGGTCTCCCACCAATATATTATGGAGGGTGTATTGTCAAGTGAAATTAAAAGAAGAAATTGTGATAGATTGGATCTAGATAACTCCTAAAGGTGGCTTCCATAAACGATGACCACTTCTTTTCAATCATTAGATTGCCATCTAGTGTTTATTCCCTTCCATAATAACTTGCAAATAGAGTTTTCAGTGGGCNGATCTAGATAACTCCTAAAGGTGGCTTCCATAAACGATGACCACTTCTTTTCAATCACTAGATTGCCATCTAGTGTTTATTCCCTTCCATAATAACTTGCAAATAGAGTTTTCAGTGGGCCTGGTGTGTGTTTAAATCATGTAAGTTGTGTTATGTTACAATTTACTCAACCTAATAACCAATTTATCTATTATCGTAGATCATTAGTTGGATTCATGTTGCCTTATTTATTTGATAAGTTTCAATTTTCATCTTTTACTATTGGAACCTCTAAGACTAACCCAAACTCGATAACTCTGTGTCAATGTTTTGTCGGGTTCATGAGTTGTGCACAGATTGTTAGGCCTAGGAAGAATCATCTAATGATAAGAGATTTTAAAGAGAGAAATACTAGCTTGTTTTTTTGTAGTGAAACTTATTTTATTAATTAATAAGAGTTTGTTTGTTTTTCCATTTTATTGAGAATATATGTGGATAAAATATTTGCATTATGGTATGCATGTATGTCTTATATTTTATATTGTAAATAATCTGGTGTGTAAAGTTTAACTTATGTATCGAAGATTAAATTATCGGATCTTTATATAATATGAGGATAGGTTCACATCCTAGACGGAATTGGACACACCGTCAGTAATCTGAATTGAGTAGTAAGAATCTCTATTGTTTGAGCCTCATAGGACAAGATGAACTTCTTGGACAATCCGACTATGAACATCTCTCTTTCATCCCTTATTACAACACCCATTCCTGTGGTCCCTTTTGATTTGAACACAGTGTAAACCCCCACCTATTTATAATAATATAATAAATAATTGTTTAGTAATTTAATATATGTGATGGAGTAGGTATGAACCATATAGGTTATAATCATAGAAAATGTTAATAGTGTAAAAACTGGGTAAGTATATGAAATTGTTTGTAATCAAACTCGTACCAACTATGTTTGATGTCCAAATGTATGTTGCATAAGATTAGGTTGGTTTTGGAAGAGTTTGAAATGGATTGAAAATAAAAAATAGAGGAAGTAAGCAAAATTGGAAAAACAGTACCGGTACAGTGTACCGGTGCACTTCTGTCCAAAGAGCTCACCGTATCGGCACTGCGTACCAGTACGCTCAATAAAANGGAAGAATCATCTAATGATAAGAGATTTTAAAGAGAGAAATACTAGCTTGTTTTTTGTAGTGAAACTTATTTTATTAATTAATAAGAGTTTGTTTGTTTTTCCATTTTATTGAGAATATATGTGGACAAAATATTTGTATTATGGTATGTATGTATGTCTTATATTTTATATTGTAAATAATCTGGTGTGTAAAATTTAACTTATTTACCGAAGATTNTGTGGATAAAATATTTGCATTATGGTATGCATGTATGTCTTATATTTTATATTGTAAATAATCTGGTGTGTAAAGTTTAACTTATGTATCGAAGATCAAATTATCGGATCTTTATATAATATGAGGATAGGTTCACATCCTAGACGGAATTGGACACACCGTCAGTAATCTGAATTGAGTAGTAAGAATCTCTATTGTTTGAGCCTCATAGGACAAGATGAACTTCTTGGACAATCCGACTATGAACATCTCTCTTTCATCCCTTATTACAACACCCATTCCAGTGGTCCCTTTTGATTTGAACACAATGTAAACCCCCACCTATTTATAATAATATAATAAATAATTGTTTAGTAATTTAATATATGTGATGGGGTAGGTATGAACCATATAGGTTATAATCATAGAAAATGTTAATAGTGTAAAAACTGGGTAAGTATATGAAATTGTTTGTAATCAAACTCGTACCAACTATGTTTGATGTCCAAATGTATGTTGCATAAGATTAGGTTGGTTTTGGAAGAGTTTGAAATGGATTGAAAATGAAAAATAGAGGAAACAAGCAAAATTGGAAAAACAGTACCGGTACAGTGTACCGGTGCGCTTCTGTCCAAAGAGCTCACCGTATCGGCACTGCGTACCAGTACGCTCAATAAAACCTAGAAATTTTAAATCGCGAATCGTGGTCCATTTTTTGCCCTATAAATACTTAAAGACACTTCCTTTAACCCCATTTCAACCTTTCTAACCCTAGAAAATCTTAAAGAGGAAGAAAGAAGGGAAAATACAAGAGATTCAAGTGTTGATTCAACTGGAAAAGATCAAATCTTCTACAGTTTTTCGCAAACTGCAAAACAAGGTAGGGGATTCTTCCTATTCTCTTACATTGAGGCTAGAGTTTATATATATGTATGTTTTGGCTATAAATCCTCTTTAATTATTAGTAAATCATTGATTCTTGATATTCTTGCAAACACTAGCATGTTTTTAACAAAGTTATGGTTGGGTAGCCATGAAAGTTCTTCTTCTTGACTCAAAATCCTAGTTTCCAAGAGAAGGGGATTTTTCTTTTGATTTTTCCCTTGTTTTTGATTTCAAAATTTTAGTGCTTTGTAATGAACAATAAAAATGGATTGTTGATGATCTCTTACTTATTTTCTTAAATTGTTCTCTTGTAATACAACTTGTGAAATTTGAGAATTTTGGATTTCCTTGTGTTTGGAGAAAATGTTGGTTATTGTATCTTTTGTGTGGTTGTTGTGATGGACTTGAATTGCATTCGAGCACTGCCATAGAGTGTTAGAGGTTAGTCTATCCCAATGGGGGTGAGATGATTTCCTAACACTTGTAGTGATTTGTTGTTTATGAGAACAACCACTATTATCCACATAAGTTCGAGGCTGAGGAATGGTATACCTTTCCTGAGAAAGATTCGTCAATGCCGTGAGAGACGGTATCCGCCCTTCCTAAAAATGTTTGGGATTGTGTAATTGTGGTGGGTGAACAAAGTAGAATCGTGGTGTAAATTCATAAGAAGCAACCAACATACCGGAGAATGTGGGATTATGTTGTTGAATGATTGTTTGATTTCTATCGCTCTAACATGTTTATTACTTTCATTTAAATTATTGTTTTTGCTTAAACTTGAGATTCATTTGAAATGTTCTTATTTTCTTTCAAAATTATGTATGATATTTTATAAAGTGAGACCAAACTATTTTATATGTTTTATAAACCTTGTTCGAATTTAAGAGGATGTTGCTACAGAGCTTAGTGCTTACCCCTTACAAACAACATATTTTTCAAATTATGTACTAGAGGAGGAGATCGGAGTAAATGAACAAACACATTGGAAAGCTCCAATAGATGGGCACGTAGATCCCGAGATGGACATCTAAAATTATATTCTCTTTTGTCCTAGGTTCTAGACTAGGGAATTTATTTTGAGACAATGTAAAGGCTACCATATATTTGTTATTCCGCTGCGAGATGATAGTTAATTCTTTTGGGATGTAATGACCATGATTTGACATATTCTTTTGGAATGATGTTATATACATTATGGATGATGAATGAAATTATTTTTATTTATGAATTTTATTATTTGCTCTCATGATGTAAATGATTTTAGATTGTGATGTCATCCAAGGGGGCTTTGGGAGCGTTACAAATTTTGGTATTAGAGCCTAGGCTTTAGGTCTTACATGAGAACTATATGTTATGGATTGCCACTAGAGAAGTAGGATTAGGTTGAATAAAATTGTGATTTAAATTTTATACGAGTCTTATGCTTTAGATTAACGTGATAATTAGGATGTCTTGTACATCAAGGAAACTAAATGGTGAACTGATGTGCAAGATGGACGGTGGACATGGACGTGGGCGTGGTCGTGGAAGTCAAGCAAACCCACCACCAACATCATCTCCCGATGCCATGAACGACATGTATCAATGCCTAAGGGAGCTAACCACTCTGGTACAACACTAGAGTGGAAACAACAACCACAACGGTGAGATTCATCCCTTAGCTCATGTACCAGGCAACGGGGACGAGACTCAAAGGATGGTAGTTCTTTGAGAATTTCTAAGACAACGGCCACCTACTTTCCAAGGAAGCTCTAACCCCTTGGATGCGGATAAGTGAATTTGTTAGGTGAAGAAGATATGTGATGGCATGAGAGTTGCCGAGGATTTGCGGGTGGGTTTGACTACATAATTATTAGAGGNCGTGGACGTGGACGTGGTCGTGGAAGTCAAGCAAACCCATCACCAACATCATCTCCCGATGCCATGAACGACATGTATCAATGCCTAAGGGAGCTAACCACTCTGGTACAACACTAGAGTGGAAACAACAACCACAACGGTGAGATTCATCCCTTAGCTCATGTACCAGGCAACGGGGACGAGACTCAAAGGATGGTAGTTCTTTGAGAATTTCTAAGACAACGACCACCTACTTTCNCGGGCAACGGGGATGAGACTCAAAGGATGGTAGTTCTTTGAGAATTTCTAAGACAACGACCACCTACTTTCCAAGGAAGCTCTAACCCCTTGGATGCGGATAAGTGAATTTGTTAGGTGAAGAAGATATGTGATGGCATGAGAGTTGCCGAGGATTTGCGGGTGGGTTTGACTACATAATTATTAGAGGGGGAGGCCAACCATTGGTGGGACTCGGTGAAGAGAAAGAGGAACATGGATACACTCACCTGGGAGGAGTTTGACCAAATCTTCCAAGATAAGTACTTTCCAAAATCAATCAGGGATAAGATGAGTGTGAATTTTCTCCCTCTACGACAGGGGAACATGACAATGACGGAGTACGAGAGGAAGTTTGATGAGCTATCCTGCTATGTCATGGAGTTCATATCTACTGAGGCCAAGAGGGTCAAATGCTTTGAGCAAGGCTTGAAGCCTGCCATCAGGGAGAAGCTTGTGACTCTCAAGATTTGAGACTATGGGGATCTAATTGATAGAGCTGCACTGGTGGAGAGAGATACAAAGGACAACCAGCGACGACAAAACTTTGAGAGGGGAGGTCCAATCCGGACGGGTGCTAGCAGTAGTGGGGTACCGAGGGCGGCACCATACCATCGCCTAGATCAAGTGGCTGGACAGAGACTTCAGACAATTCGAGGAGNCGAAGGACAACCAGCGACGACAAAACTTTGAGAGGGGAGGTCCAATCCGGACGGGTGCTAGCAGTAGTGGGGTATCGAGGGCGGCACCATACCATCGCCTAGATCAAGTGGCTGGACAGAGACTTCAGACAATTCGAGGAGATGGAGTTACTCAAAATCGGACAAGCACTGACTCGCGTCAATGCTTCGCATGTGGAGGTGTTGGGCACTTTAAAAATAATTGTCCATTGCTTCCACCAAGGACCAATCAAGCAGCTGGACAAGTAAATGCAAACAAGCCACCACTACCAAAGTCACTAAATCAGAGACCGTTAGGAGCTATAGCACCCGGNCCCGCGTCAATGCTTCGCATGTGGAGGTGTTGGGCACTTTAAAAATAATTGTCCATTGCTTCCACCAAGGACAAATCAAGCAGCTGGACAAGTAAATGCAAACAAGCCACCACTACCAAAGTCACTAAATCAGAGACCGTTAGGAGCTATAGCACCCGGTGGTGCCAATCAAGGGAGAGTGTTTGCTTTGACTCAACCGTAGGAAGATGCGTCCAATGCCGTTGTATAAGGTATTGTTGTTCTTTATAATTCTTGGGCCTGAATTTTATTAGTGGTACTCATTCATTCATACGCACTACATATGCCCTTAATTTGGGATTGAAATTTGAGANTGGTGGTACTCATTCATTCATACGCACTACATATGCCCTTAATTTGGAATTGAAATTTGAGAAGTTGGAACACACCTTGAGTATTGACATGCCTACGGGAGAACGGTTAGATACTAGAAGAGTGTGTAGAAGTTGTGTGCTTCGAATTGGAGAACAAGAATTAATTGTAGATTTGGTTGCATTAGACTTGGAGGGGTATGACATAATATTTGGGATGAACTTGTTATCCACTTTCCGGGCGATAATGAATTATGTTCGTAAACTGATTTCATTTCAATTACCGGGAGGAGTAGTTTTCAGTTTCATGAATGATCAAAATTCTTTCCATCCATTTCCTACTATGGGTAGTAGATTTTTGAAAGCTAAGGCGGGGAGTTATTTGAGTTTCTTAGCTAACTTGATGAGAGATGATCAGAATAGATCTCAACCGGATGTGATATTGATAGTGTCGGATTTTTTANAGGGCGGGCAGTTATTTGAGTTTCTTAGCTAACTTGATGGGAGATGATCAGAATAGATCTCAACCGGATGTGATATTGATAGTGTCGGATTTTTTAGATGTTTTTCCAAAAGAACTACTCGGGTTACCCCCATAGAGAGAGATTGAGTTTACCATTGATCTCTATTCAAAAACCAAACCCATATCCATTGCTCTCTATAGAATGACACCTTTGGAGTTGAAGGAGCTAAGAAAGTAGTTAGACCAACTATTGGTGATTGGGTTTATCCGTTTAAGCACTTCATCTTGGGGAGCCACGGTTCTCTTTGTGAAGAAGTATGACGAAAAACTTCGGTTATGCACGGACTACCGAAGGTTGAATCAGGTGACAGTGAAGAATAAATATTCATTGTCACGAATTGATGATTTGTTCAATTAGTTAAGGGGTTCTAAGTATTACTCCAAGATTGATATTNGCATGGCGAAATACTTCGGTTATGCACGGACTACCGAAGGTTGAATCAGGTGACAGTGAAGAATAAATATTCATTGTCACGAATTGATGATTTGTTCAATTAGTTAAGGGGTTCTAAGTATTACTCCAAGATTGATATTCGCATAGGGTACCACCAACTGCGGATCAAGGAAGAGGATATTCCTAAGAAAGCTTTCTATACCCGGTATGGTCATTTTGAATATACAGTAATGCCGTTCGGATTGACTAATGCTCCAGCAGCCTTCATGAATTTNGCCACGAATTGATGATTTGTTCAATCAGTTAAGGGGTTCTAAGTATTACTCCAAGATTGATATTCGCACAGGGTACCACCAACTGCGGATCAAGGAAGAGGATATTCCTAAGAAAGCTTTCTATACCCGGTATGGTCATTTCGAATATACAGTAATGCCGTTCGGATTGACTAATGCTCCAGCAGCCTTCATGAATTTGATGCATAGGGTATTTCGGCCGTACCTAGATCAATTTGTCATTGTGTTTATTGATGACATATTAATCTATTCACGGACACAAGAGGAACATGAACACCATCCCTCGATTGTGCTACAGACATTGAGAGAGCATAAATTGTATGCTAAGATGAGTAAATGCGAGTTCTAGATGAAGGAAGTGAAATTCCTTGGCCATGTTGTGTCAGAACAACGTGTAGTTGTTGACCCCGCAAAGATTGAAGCAGTGATAAAATGGGAACCACCAAGCAATGTGACAGAAGTACGTAGTTTCCTGGGATTAGCAGGCTACTACCGGAGGTTTGTGGAAGGTTTCTCAAAGCTTGCAATATCGATGACTCGCCTTATGAAAATGGGGAAAAGATTCTTGTGGATTAAAGAATGTGAACTAGCCTTTTGCACCTTGAAGGAAAGGTTGACAACAGCTCCTGTCCTCATTATTTCGAGCAGTAGGGAAGGATACGATGTTTACACCGATGCTTTGTTACGAGACTTGGGATGTGTTTTAATGCAAGAAGGTAAGGTAGTTGCTTATAGCTCTAGACAACTCAAGATTCNTGGGGAAAGATACGATGTTTACACCGATGCTTTGTTACGAGGCTTGGGATATGTTTTAATGCAAGAAGGTAAGGTAGTTGCTTATAGCTCTAGACAACTCAAGATTCATGAGCAAAACTATCCCACACATGACTTAGAGCTTGCCGCGGTGGTGTTTGCGCTTAAGTTGTGGAGGTGTGACTTGTGTGGAGAAAAGTTTCAAGTGTTTTCTGATCATAAGATCCTCAAGTATATATTCAACCAGAAAGACTTGAATCTTCGGCAAAGAAGATTGATTGAGTATCTAGAAGATTATGATTTCACACTCAACTACCATCCGGGGAAGACGAATGTAGTAGCAGATGCACTGAGCAGAAAGTCTCGGGGATGAAATCAATATTCTTACTATTAATAGGTGGAAGATGATTGATGTCTTGGAGGAATTTGATCTATGGTAGACAGGGGGATCGATCATGCTTATTTNATTTGAATCTTCGGCAAAGAAGATTGATTGAGTATCTAGAAGATTATAATTTCACACTCAACTACCATCCGGGGAAGACAAATGTAGTAGCAGATGCACTGAGCAGAAAGTCTCGGGGATGAAATCAATATTCTTACTATTAATAGGTGGAAGATGACTGATGTCTTGGAGGAATTTGATCTATGGTAGACAGGGGGATCGATCATGCTTATTTAATCTTGTAGCTCAACCAATTCTTCGACAAAGGATTATGGAGTTGCAATGATTAGACACCGAGTTGGAAGCTATCTGGGGTAGATTACAGAGGAATGAGATTGTTGAGAATTGGTCGATACAGAATGATGAGTTATAGTTTCGTAGAAGACTATGTGTACCAAATGATGACCAAGTAAGGGAATAAGTGTTGGGTGAGTGCTATCGTTCAAAATTTTCCATGCATCTGGGTAGTACTAAGATGTATAGAGACATGAAGTGTTACTATTGGTGGAAAGGGATGAAACAAGACGTGGCTAAGTATGTTTCAAAGTGCGTGGTATGTTAGCAGGTGAAGATTGAACATCAAAAGCCCGAAGGATTATTACAGTCCTTATCTATTCAAGAGTGAAAGTGAGATCACATTACCATGGACTTTGTGTCGGGTTTTCCACAGACTTCATGCGGTCATAATGCCGTATGGGTCACTGTAGATAGACTTACCAAGTTGGCTCATTTCTTGAGTATGAAGACCACGGACACTTTGGAGACCTTGAGCAAGCTCTATATCCGCGAGATTGTTAGATTACATAGAGTTCCGCTCTCTATTGTTTCGGATCGTGATTCTCGTTTCATGGCACAATTTTGACAAAGTCTACAACAAGCTATAGAGACAGAGTTACACTTTAGCACCGTCTTTCATCCCCAAACAGATGGCCAATCCGAGAGGGTTATACAGATTTTGGAAGACATGTTGCGTGCTTGTTTGTTAGACTTCAAGGGAAGTTGGAGTGATCATTTTCTGTTGGTGGAGTTTGTGTATAATAATAGTTTACAATCTAGCATTGACATGACACCTTACGAGGCATNGACTTCAAGGGAAGTTGGAGTGACATTTTCTGTTGGTGGAGTTTGTGTATAATAATAGTTTACAATCTAGCATTGACATGACACCTTACGAGGCATTGTATAGGAGACCAAGTAGGTCCTCGACGTGTTGGTTAGAAGTTGGAGAGAGTAGTTTATTTGGGCCAGAGATTGTTCGAGAGACTACGGAGAAAATTCAACTCATCTGGAAGAGACTACGCACGGCACAAAGTAGACAGAGAAGCTATATGGATAGAAGATGAAGACCATTGGAATTCCAAGATGAGGACTATGTATTCCTCAAAGTGTCACCCAAAAAGGGAGTGTTCAGATTTGGCAAAAAGGAAAAGTTAGCTCCAAGGNCGGAGAAGCTATATGGATAGAAGATGAAGACCATTGAAATTCCAAGAGGAGGACTATGTATTCCTCAAAGTGTCACCCAAAAAGGGAGTGTTCAGATTTGGCAAAAAGGAAAAGTTAGCTCCAAGGTACATCGGATCATTCGAAGTGAGAAAAGCGGTGGGCAAAGTGGCGTATCAACTTTGGTTACCAACTCAGCTGTCAGGGGTACATGACATGTTCCATGTGTCAGTGTTGAGAAAGTCCCAATCGGATACAACGTATGTCCTAGATTTGGAGGATATAGAAATTCAAGATAGAGCAACATATGAAGAACAACCGGTGAAGATCCTCGATACCAAGGAGAAGGTGATTNAGAAAAGCGGTGGGCAAAGTGGCGTATCAACTTTGGTTACCAACTCAGCTGTCAGGGGTACATGACGTGTTCCATGTGTCAGTGTTGAGAAAGTCCCAATTGGATACAACGTATGTCCTAGATTTGGAGGATATAGAAATTCAAGATGGAGCAACATATGAAGAACAACCGGTGAAGATCCTCGATACCAAGGAGAAGGTGATTTGCAATAAAGTCATCTAATTGGTGAAAGTCTTGTGGCAATATCATGGGGTGGAAGAAGCTACTTGAGAACCCAAGTTGGAGATGCGCGAGAAATACCCTCATTTGTTCTCTACTTAAGGTAAGTTTCGAAGACGAAACTTTCTTTAAAGGGGGTGGATTGTAAACCCCCACCCGTTTATAATAATATAATAATCAATTGTTAGTAATTTAATATATGTGATAGCGTCGGTATGAACCATATAGGTTATAACCGTAGAAAATGTTAATAATGTAAAAATTAGGTAAGTATATGAAATTGTTTGTAATCAAGCTTATACCAACTATGTTTGGTGTCCAAATGTATGTTGTATAAGTTTGAGTTGGTTTTGGAAGAGTTTGAAATGGATTGAAAATGAAAAACAGAGGAAACAGGCAAAATTGAAAAAACAGTACCGATACAGTGTGCCAGTACGTTCGAGAGTCTACCGTACTGGTACGCTTCTGCCCAGAGAACTCACCGTACTGGTACTGCATACCGGTAAGCTCGGTAAAACCCAAAAATTTTAAATCGCGAATCGTGGTCCGTTTTTCGCCCTATAAATACTTAAAGACACCTCATTTAGCCCANTTAGTAATTTAATATATGTGATAGCGTAGGTATGAACCATATAGGTTATAACCGTAGAAAATGTTAATAATGTAAAAATTGGGTAAGTATATGAAATTGTTTGTAATCAAGCTTATACCAACTATGTTTGATGTCCAAATGTATGTTGTATAAGTTTGGGTTAGTTTTGGAAGAGTTTGGAATGGATTGGAAATGAAAAACAGAGGAAACAGACAAAACTGAAAAAACAGTACCGGTACAGTGTGCCAGTACGTTCGAGAGTCTACCGTACCGGTACGCTTCTGCCCAGAGAACTCACCGTACTGGTACTGCATACCGGTACGCTTGGTAAAACCCAAAAATTTTAAATCACGAATCGTGGTCCGTTTTTCGCCCTATAAATACTTAAAGACACCTCATTTAGCCCAATTTCAACGTTTCTAATCCTAGGAAACCTTAGAGAGGAAGAAAGAAGGGAAAACACAAGAGATTCAAGTGGGAAAGATCAAATCTTCTACAGTTCTTCCCAAACTGCAAAACAAGGTAGGAGATTCTTCCTATTCTCTTACATTGAGGCTATGACTTATATATATGTGTGTATGTTTTGACTATAAATCGTCTTTAATTGTTAGTAAATCATTGATTCTTAATAATCTTGCAAACACTAGTATGTTTTTAACAAAGTTATGGTTGGGTAGCCATGAAAGTTCTTCTTCCTGACTCAAAACCCTAATTTCTAAGAGAAAGAGATTTTTCTTTCGATTTTGCCCTTGTTTTTTATTTCAAAACTTTAGTGCTTTGTAATGAACAATAAAAATGGATTGTTGATGATCTCTTGCTTATTTTCTTAAATTGTTCTCTAGTAATACAACTTGCGAAATTTGGGAATTTTGAATTTCCTTGTGTTTTGAGAAAATGTTGGTTATTACATCTCTTGTATGGTTGTTGTGATGGACTTGAATTGTATTCGAGCACTGTCGTAAAGTGTTAGAGATTAGTCTATCCCAATGGGGGTGAGATGGTTTCCTAACACGTGTAGTGGTTTATTGTTTGTGAGAACAACCACTATTGTTCACGTAAGTTCGAGGCTAAGGGATAGTATACCTTTCCTAGAAAGGATTTGTCAATACCATAAGAAATGGTATACGCCCATCCTAAAAATATTTGGGATTGTATGATTGTGGTGGGTGAACGAGTTAGAATCGTGGTGTAGATTCATGTGAAGCAACCAACATACCGGAGAATGTGAGATTATGTTGTTGAATGATTGTTTGATTTCTATCGCTCTAACATGTTTATTCCTTTCATTTAAATTATTGCTCTTACTTAAACTTGAGATCTATTTGAAATGTCCTTATTTTTTTTCAAAATTATGTATGATATTTTGTAAAGTGAGACTGAACTATTTTATATGTTTTCTAAATCTTGTTCGAGTTTGGAAGGATATTATTACAGAGCTTAGTGCTTACCCCCTACAAACAACATATTTTTCAGATTATGTGTTAGAGAATGAGCTCGGATTAGATGAACAAGCACATTGGGAAGCTCCAATAGATGAGAATGTGGATTCCGAGATGGACATCTAGAATTATATTCTCTTTTGTCCTAGGTTCTAGACTAGGGAATTTATTTTGAGACAATGTAAAGGCTACCATATTTTGTTATTCCGCTGCGAGATAATAGTTAATTCTTTTGGGATGTAATGACCATGGTTTGACATATTCTTTTGGAATGATGTTATATACATTATGGATGATGAATAAAATTATTTTTATTTATGAATTTTATTAGTTTCTCTCATGATATAAATGATTTTAGATTGTGATGCCATCCAAGGGGGTTTTGGGGGCGTTTCCCCTTTAATTTGAAATCAATCAACCCAAAAATTCTCCATATCATTGTCATAGGAAATCGTATTGACCCCTTTATTCTCGCAATCAACCCCTTATTTCCTTCTCATGTTCAAAATATGAGAATCCCCTAAATCAATGGGAATACCTTCAATCACTACCACATTTAACAGCTAATGAGTCTCATTATTTGAACTAGGGAAGCTTTCCTCGACCATTCTAATTCAACTTTGGTGATTGATCCCCCGTTGTTTTCGCTATGGTTAACTTTTTTAGTAGATTTGTTTGGTAGGAAATCCTTCTTAACTTTTACCCTTGATGCTCATAAACAAATACCAAATTGTGTTGAACCATGAGTAGAAGGACCGTGCGAATCCAGTGTCACTGAGCATTCCTTCTCTCCATGGCCAATGCACCCACAATAATCACAAAAATTTGGCAACTTCTCATAATTGAAAAACACTATAAAGGAAATGCTCTTCTGCTCCTCTAACGTTCATGCCCCTATGGAGAGCTTTAATTACTTCCAAAATAGCCCTAATTTGTAGACATCTGCCCTAACCAAGGCCTTGATGATTCAAATCGGTTTCCATACCAATATAGTCCCCAATGATCTTGCCAGTGACATGATCATGCTATTAAATGGTAGAGTGTATACTTGGATCCAAAACGGTCATTGACCAAATTGAATCTTCTATGCTTGTGTGTTTCCTTCTTACTCCATTAATAGTAGAAGATGGTTATCAAAGGATCATGGCATGCCCTCTAACACCCTCTTTTTATCCACCATATTTATGAATTGAAACAAGAATAGGTTATCACCCAAATCCCTAAATTCCATACTCAGTGCATTCCAAACCAATGTCTGTTGGACCAAAACAGTTTTTTAAGTGTAAAAATTAAATTTTTGGTTGACTTTGAGCCTAAATTAAAGTGAGACCTGTTAGTTATTTCGAATAAACTTTTGTGGGTTCATATTTTATTCCGTAACGACAATAATGTAGTATATTCACTTGCTCAAATCGAGTAAGAAATAAATGAGAAAATAGGCTCCAAAGTGATTTACTTAAAATGTAAAAATAAAGATTGTACAATATGAAATTTAACACCAATCTCACATTGGTTGAGGAAGAAATTCAACATGAGCATATATAGGCTAAATTTGCTTTATGGGATTGGGCCCCAAGGGGTACCACAATTTTATGAGCGGAGCGAGCATTTATATGCCTTCGGCTCGACCACACACGTGAGCATGCCGCTCGCCAAGCCACGACTTGACCCGACCCGACCAGGCTCGGCTATGGGTGTGATTTAGACCAAACCCTATCTTTTTAGAGAAAATTTATTTTATTAATGGGCATGAATTTCTTATCCCGAAATTTAATTTTCGGTATTTTGCCTCCCTCTAGTTCAAAATTTAGTTGTGACTGTTCATAGAAAATTGTTACAAGTGGTGTCTTTTGGCTTACACTTGTCTTCCTGGGTTGTCTTATAGGATAGTGGCTATCCGTACAGTCGCTAATATGTCTATAAATACCCAAACACACATTACCATTTTGCATTCATTACAATCATCAGTCATATTCAGAATTAAGCCAAACATTAAAGCATTGCATTTTGACATTAAGGAGTCTATATTTGGAGAGTACACAAATACAATTTTGGTTCACAGGATGAGTAGATTGGGGCAGACGCTCGATATTCCATAAATACCGTGCGTGGGGGCGAAATCTGTTTTAAGGACATAGTGTCAAACACTAGCTTTGATCTACATCAATTTCAATAACAGTTCCTGTTCTGCAACTGGGTTAGTATTACTTTGGTTTGACAAATAGTTACGTGTAACAGTTTGCTGTTACTGTTTCGTAAGATTGTTGTAACTCTTTCCTGTAACTCTTTCGTGTAAGATTGTTTATGTGTAACTGTTTTGCATTTGATTGATACTATTTTGCTATACTTTACATGTTTCAAATCAAAAATTTCAATAAATGATTTTATAATATTTGGAACCCCACAACCCACAATTTCATTAATAGCCACTTTATTAAAAGGTCTTTCATACTGCAGTTTTTCCAACATACACAATCTTCCTTCTTGTCCATAACATCATCAAAACTATTAGAAATATTTAAATCGGTTTGTTCCTCCCCAATAAGTTTAAAGTTCAGCCAAAGTTTCTCCATTTCATCTTCCATTGAATGCCAAAGACCACACAACAAAAACCTCTTGGCGCCTGTATGCGTTGGAAGTATGCAAATGATCTGACAATCTGAATTAAGAATTGTAGCAAAAAGAAGAGATGAGAATAGAAAATGTGAAATTAAATCATGGTTAAAGAATTAGAATGAATAAAAGTAGAGAGAAAAATTAAAAGATGTGAAACGAGTCAACAAGAGTATGGATAACTAATAATGATCCTAAAAGAATTAAGAAAACTTCCATCAGGAAGGACCCCAAGAAAAATATATGCTTTGCACAAGTAGAGAGAAAACCCCTACAATAAGGGAGAACTCGCAAATAGTTCAGTAAGAAATGTTTTTAAACATATTTCCTTCTCGCAACTAACCCTTGTTGCATTCTCTAATTTAATCAAAAACAATTCGAAGAGGTCTTGAAAAGCTAAAGCTAAAAACCAGTATAACTCCTATAAACTCAAAACCTAAACACCCGAAAAATCTATATAACTCTTATAAACTCAAATGGGTTGCAGCACAAGTTTTAGGTTGATTGATAAGCATCTATCCATTCCTCCAAAGTTCAGGTCCATTTGGAGGTGGTGTTTGGACTTAGGCTTGTTGGTCTTCTTGGCTCTTGCAACTGCAGTTTGATGTTGAGTGAAGTATATTCAAAATTTGCATGTATTCCTTTGTGTGTGGTCATAAAAAAAACACGAAAAATCATTAGTTGTTTGGCTAGGCAAGTATAGGTCAATCACCCTCACAAGAACTTGAATTTGAACACTAGACAAGGCACATGGTATATCGTGGTTTGGCTAACGTAAGCCTTTGTCCACTCCCACAACTATGACAACTTTCGTTCTAAAGATTTTCATTAACGAGATATTGATTCCTTTTTTTTTTGTACAACCCAAACTGAATGCATACCTTCAATCTCAAACAATCACACCATTCAAAGCTCTAGAGTAAGTAATGAATACAAAGAATGGTCTTAGGGATCATTTGGTTGTAGTATTAAAAGGTGGATTACAAAATCATAACAGATTAAAACTATAATCCAACCTTATACTGTATTTGATTGCAAAAATACTTTGCATTGCATATAGTCTTATTTCAAATGTTTATCAAAATAATACACTCTATTCGTACAATTGACTGTTTTACCCACCAAATAACTAAAAACAATAATAACAAGATTGATGATTTTTTGGTCAATATGTAATTAGTATTTTATTATCCCACTTTTAATCTAGTGACTTACCAAACTTTGAATTATAATGTGTAGTATTTTTGCCATATATTTAATCTTGTATTTTATCCATTTATACGAAATTAGTCTATATTAGGATACAATCCATTCTTTTATGGTAACCAAACAAGCCCTTAGTGTACTGTCACATTTTCCCTCATAAGATGCTCTCTAGTATCATGATGGAAAAACCTAATATGCACCAATAGATATAGGGTGTAATTAACTATTTCTACCTGTGCCAAACAACCACTATTCATAGTAAAACTGAAAATTTATTTTGGGAATACCTACTCCATTCAAATGTCCTATGGTCCTGTTTGCATGGACCTTTAACAAATAAATTTGGCTCGAATGTGCTTTGAAACTTGATCTAGTGTAAAAACTAGAATCTCAATCTGAATGACCTACTTTTGAATGATTTTTGAAACAATATAATAGTACTATAGTGAAGGTCTAAAGGGAATCTCACAGTACCATAGTCATAGTCTTGTTCGCACGTAAAACAAAAACTATCTGATGTAACCTTATATTACCTTAGAGTTGTTTAGTTTTTCAAACCTAATGACAACCCAACCTAACTAATTGAAAATCCCAAGATCTAGGTTCAAAGAGACAACTGAGTTATGTGTAACTCAGAGACACACTGAGGATGTTGTTAACTCTTTCCCATTCTTATGATGAGACAGTGCATATCTGTTGTGAAAATTAGGGTAAGTTACGCTTTTAATGATTTTTATGACTTGAAAAAGTCCAAGTAGGTATAGTAGGACACTCTCAATCAAAAATCACCTATATGAGTAACAAGGGGGGCACTTCTATGAGAATTATAGGCTGATTTCTCTAAATTACCCATGCAACCAAGTGGTGTCCAAGGCCAAAATGAACACCAATGTGAGAATCAACTGTGTCTGACGGGAAGTTGTATGATTTCTATTGTTTTAGTTTACACAAATAGTTGATAGTTCAAAGACATCAAGTCCACTGCTTAGACAAGTAAATTAGATAGTTTTTCACTAAGAAATGTGCAAGGCCACTAGGCTAATTATCTCGATGCACTTACTTTTCAACTATACTTGAACTAGTGTTTGTATTTTTATACATCAAATTTTCATTCATGTGGGGAATTATTGGAAAAAATGGTTTTGATAAAATACTTTGGAACAACTTTGGGATTCAATAAAAATAAGACTCACACCTCAAAATTAGTGGGACCAAGTTTAAATGTGTTCTCCTATTCGAGGAGATTAACATGATATATTTACTTATTCAAAATCATTAAGTATTGAATGAGAAACTGTGTCTCAAAGTGACCCACTTGAATAGATGAAACAAATTAATAATGATGTATCGTAGTATAAAAAGTTTATCCCATCCTGGAAAGAAATCACAAACTTCGTGAGTTAATATACTCCTAGTTGGCGTCTTAGATTGGGTTCCAAGGGATACCATACTTTTGTAAGTGGAACGAGCACCTACATAACCTCGGTTACCACATGCGTGCGCCGCCTGCCCGCCTCATCACAAACCAGCTAGGCTGGGGTTGGGCTTGGGCCTTGGGTCAACAAAACTATCTTTTTGTTGAAATTTTATTTGGCACGATGCGGGTTGTGAGTCAAACCAAATGGATCTAAAATGGGATTACT
The DNA here is from genome assembly GCA_963454935.2 of Ilex paraguariensis. Taxonomy (NCBI): domain Eukaryota; kingdom Viridiplantae; phylum Streptophyta; class Magnoliopsida; order Aquifoliales; family Aquifoliaceae; genus Ilex; species Ilex paraguariensis. The sequence continues at coordinate 269,197 of CAUOFW020003992.1, read as the reverse complement.
CTTATTCTTCCAACCAAAATTTAAATTTTTTGTCTGTTATTATTTTGAATTTGGCGTCATTTTGGAGAAGTGTCTATTCATGCCGAAAGACGTCTTTTGTGACTATTCTTTGAACAGTGGTGTCTCGTATCTCTTCAGGTAATCCAAACAGACATCAGAAGGTCTATAAAAGGATCGCCTTGAAGCTATTTTTAGATACACAAAACAGATACTGAATCCTTGCATACTGTGCCATTCAGTATCTCTCTCTCTCTCTCTCTGTTTCTGTATTACATATTTGTTCGGTTCAAGTATAATATAAGCTGTGTTTGTTGGTATTTGAAGATTAAAGTGCTGCTTTTTCAAATACGAAATATGTTCTATCTAGGGAGGGGGAGCAAATCTGTGTTTAAGAAAATTGTGTTTCACAGGGCTTAAATTATTTCTTATTTATGTTATTTTCTTGTTGCTGTTCTACAATCAAGTAAGTGCATCATTTATGCTTTTTTTTTTTATACATTTTATTTTTATAGAAGTGTTTTTGTATATAACAATATACATAATGATTCAGATTTGTTATAGTAGCTAATTATGATTATATATCGGATAGTAGAAACAACTTCTTTCATCCTCTTTTTAACTAACTAAAGCATATGTTATTAAGTGGGTGTGCATCTCCATCTGGTTCCCACTCTCTTATGCAACATTTTATCAGATTAGTTGGGTTGGGTGAATTTTGCAAAAAGCTTCTTTCAATTCGGTCCATCATCGATTTAGTCAGATCTTCTTGTTTGCTCACTTTGATTAGAATTCTTTTAACGAATTTGATAAACATTTTGTACCTCTTTCTTTTGTATATCCTTAACGAGAAGGGGTTTAATGACTATATAAGGACTACCTATAGTTCTCCAACTTTCCTCCTAACTTAATCACCCATATCTTCCTATTAACTGTAGTTAACTGTTTTTGAAATTTCTCACTTTTAGACTCTTCTTGTTCTCATATCTCCTTTCATCACTATCTCCCTATCTCACCATTTTACAATCAATTACACAATTCACCGTGCGTAAAAGTTACTAATTCAAAATACTTTGAAAGTAGAATTTTGTATTAACAACCAACATAAACTATAATAAATTCTGTTAAAAGAATGACATAACTATTATGATTAAAGATTAAACTTATTATGATCCATCACAAATCCCCCATATTTAGCAATATGCCCTAAGATCTCTTATATTATGTTATAAGCGATGTCCCCAAATATAAGTCAACAGCAATAAACTCACAATGATTGCATCATTGAGCAACTCATCAATGATTGAGCTAAAAAATCTGATCCGACTCTGTTCATCGGGGGAACTTCTAAGATATTATTGGTGATAACGGTACCGAAAATAATAACTTTTTAAGGTTAAATTATAATTTTTTTGAGATACAAGTTACAATTTTAAAAAGTATGATTAATTATAGAATGTTGGAATCGGTACAATGTTTTTCATGATCGATCATGAATGTTTATGATCGACCACGACTTTTCTTGAACAGTAGTAACTTCTTATTTCAAAGTTATAATTTCTCTTTTCAAAGTTATAATTTTACCAAATAAAGTAATAATCTATTGTAACGATATCAATTTTTTTTAATTTTTTTTTTTGGGTATCTTAGAGTTTTCCGTTCATCAGTGTGGCAAAGTAGGTCCTATGCCAAGTGTATGGTTTGACCAAGTCCTGCTCAATCAACCAAACCCCTATTTGTATGAACTTCCTTATTTTTTTTTAAAAATAAAATGAAATTCTCTTTTATTTTTATTATTTTTTTTAATTATTTTAATTTGTTGAATCCGCATCCCCTTAATTTTGCATTTGCCGAATTTGTTGATTAAGGTCAATCATGGTCTCACTAGTACATTTCTGTGTGTCCCACTAAAAGATTGTAGTCCTGTTTAAGTTTATTGAGTCCATTCATGAGATTTGATTTGGGTTCGCAATTGATACATAGGTATTGGTTTGAATTTAATTTTAACGGGTTTGATTATAATTGGGTTGGTCCGTCAAATTAGTTTAATGTGGGTCGATATAAATTACATTATACTCTATAATGATTTAGAATAATGTTATACATACTTATTAAATCAATGTGAGTAGTTGAATTAATGAGACCTGTTAACTTTCACTAATAATCCAATGACTGTCAACATGTTACATCATTTGGTATTTAAGATTTGATAAAAAAAAATTGGTGTTTATAGTGTTATTCAATCTATAATATAAAATATGACATGTTTCAATAAATTCATCCGACCTCCAATGTCTACTAACATTTATTTCAAAATCATCCACATTGTACCGTACTATCAGACACGAAATATTCCTAACGATTTAATACGAGTTGACACAAATCACATAATACCTGATAAAAATATGACTATATACAAGATGAACTCGACATAATATAAACGAGATTATGCATGGATATAAATGAATTGTGTACAATTTGGGTCAATTGTACTACTACACAACCTAAACATAACAGGAATTAGGTTGCTAGATTGTATCATTGTATGCGTTCTATTTTAGTGAATAAAGTAAGGTTAAATTTAACGCGTGTTGATTACATTTGATCGAAAGTAACAAAATTTAGGATTAAGAAGTTGGAATCCCATGTTGTCATCATACTTTATTTATAATCAGGAGTAAATCGTGCTTGAAAGTACAGTTCAATGTGAATAGTTTTGAAAGTGATGTTAGTAGTTGTTGGATAAGTCTATTTAAGATCGTCAAATGAACTTATTGAAGTTTGCTCTGTTATTATAGATATAAATTATTTTTTACGGGTAAGTAATTAGCAATTATTTTAGTGGGCTAGCTACATTTTAACCATGACCAAAAAAAATAAAATAATAACCACTAATGCTACATTTTAATCTCTTCGGCTATAATTTTAATCTTATTTTATTTTTTTACTATGAATAACTCGTGCCTAAAAGTACGGTGTAACGTAAACCAGTCAATTAATTTGGATAAATGATGAGTGAAGATCCCAGATAGAGAGAGTGAAGAGTGAGGAAATGAAAGTAAAATTTAATGTGAATGATTTTGAAAGGGATGTTGATGATCGTTGGATGACTTTATTTAAAATCGTCAAATGAACTTAATAAAATCTACTCCCATTTTATATTATAGATTGAATTTTTCACATTATCCCTTCAACTATTAAAATTAGTTTCGCACTATCTCATAACCAAAAGTCTGCTATATTTTGAACAAAAAATATTCTTTTGTGTTGTAAAATATACACTTTCAACATGTGGAATAGGACAACGTAAAAACATTAACTATAAGCGAAGATGTTAACACGAGAAACATGACAATTAAATAAATAATGTAAAATAGGTATATACTTGAAGGTGAAAGTATAATTTAGTCTAGTTACGAGATAACATCTCGTAAACATGTATATTATAATGTACTCAAGTTTAATTTGTGAGAGATAAACTGTTGACTTTTTTCTAACAATTTGGTGGAGTTGAGATCAAATTACTGCTCTAAAAGACTATTTGGTAAAAGGGTACGAGGGGCTTAGTAAGATGATTTTAGAGAAAATAGTTCAAAACTCTTCCAAATTTTATTTTTGTATGAAAAATTCACCCCAAAGTTTCAAAACTAATGATCACGAGTTTTGTTAAACTTAGAGAGGGGGTGAGTTTGAAAAAATGGATAAGGGTTTAAAGATTTAAAAGATTATTGTATCCCTTAACATGAGTATGAATTGAATTGATCAAGATAAAATAATCATTTACATGACAAATAGTTGTTAGTAATTATAAAATATTTATGAGTTTTATATATATATGTGTTATATACCAAACATAAATATGAAACAAATTAAATATTTAATCTCATTTTTATAAAAATAATTTAAATTTAAAAAAATTTGAAGAAATCAATTTAAACCCCCTCTCAAAATTCATCAAAACAAGGACTAATTGTCCTCGAGGAATGCCTACGAAACCCACCGCCAAGGGAGAAATTTTTAGATGAGTTATACACACCACGTGGCTGGCCCATGTGGTTTGTATAACCAATAAAAAATGGACACATCAGCAGTTGTCAGATATGTTACACATAAGCATTTTAACAATTTTTTCTCCACCCGTTAGAAACGTCCGTCACCGGCTTCGAGCTCTAAGAAACATGCTGAGCCAGGGTGTCAAATTTGTAGCAGTGTTACAGTACCATTACGCTCAAAACTTTTAAATCTCTCTTTCTCTCAAACCATTTTCTCCATCTCTATTTCACTCTTTTATCTCTGCTGAGTTCTGTGCTTTGTTGGATGGATTGAAAATGGTGGTTCAGTATAGCCTGCTGGAGTATGAGATCTGGGTGGAGTCTGATTCCATGGTTCTCGTTAACACTGTGCTTGAACAAGTGGAGTGTGCTTGGAAGTATCTGGCTATTTTGCATCAGATAAGAGAGATACTTGGATAGATGAATTTTAGAATCCGTCATGTCTTTCATGAAGCCAATTATGTTGCTGATGGGTTAGCGAATCAGGCTGTGATGGCTCGATTTTCCTTTGATTTTACTCAGACTGGAATGCCTAGGAGCGTTACTAGGTTGCTGAAGGAAGATCAGCAAATACTTCCAATGTTACGGTTTGGAATATGATTAAGTCTTTTGCTGGTGGTGTGTGAATATGGTTAAGTCTTTTGCTAAAGTTCTGGGCAGAAGGGAGTGGTCCTTTGGCAGTAACAATAATGCTCTTAAGGCATCTTTGAAGGATTAAAGTCATTAAGTGTAATTGTGGTTTTCTTTTCATTGTTAGTTTTTTGTGAAATGCTGTTGTTTCTTGTAATTTTTGGCTTCAATCTATTAAATTTTTTTTTTAAAAAAAAATAAAAATTACAATATCATTCACTGCAGGTGCCTGTTGAGTAAGTTAACTGTGCAGCAAGCTACTCCACATCTATAGAGATACAAATGCACCAACGGGGACATTAGTTTGAGATGGAAGTAGTTTGATTTTTATTTTCTTTCTTCTGATTTTGGCCTAGATGTGGTTAAAGTTCAAAAGAGGTTATGGGTTCAAACTGGTAGTGTGCCAATCAGATTTGTTGTTTTTCTGTGTTGGTTTGGAAGCAGTTTCTGCTATGCAGCAGCAGATGTGCTATGCTGCTGTACTGGTTTTGTTGAAATGCTGGGGTGTATGGAGAAAATATTCTGTGCTTGTAAGGTACCAAGCTGGCACACACAGCCACAGCTGGTACTCAACTCCAATGAAAAATTGCCACTTTAATAATGTGTCAGTTACTGTCAAAAACTTTTCAAGTCAACCATTTAAACAAATTTTTAGACGGAATTTTTCTGCCGTTATCTCTCTCTTTTGTCACTTTTTTCTCTCTTCTCAACAGAAGATTCAAATTTTCAATCACCCGACCTAATTTTTGAAATTTTGGATTACCACTATAAAACAAGTGAGCAAACATAATAAAATATTTCAGCATTTTTTTTTTTTGGTTTCTCTCTTCTCTGCCGGTACACCATTTTTACAGCTCTTGTCCATTAAATATTTTTTCTTTCTTTCTTTCTGTTGGAGCTCTCTAGTTCATGCCTAGATCTATATGTGGTTGTGTTTTATTCTATGTTTTTATAGTTTCACCATAACTCATGGTACCAGTTCCAAAAAGAAAGTATATCCATGGTTGCCGAAATTTTGAGTTGGAACACCTTCAAAGCTTTAATGGTGTGGACGAAGAGAACTTTTTTTTTTTCCTACAAAATGAGTTGGAGAATTTCGTTGTCAAGAGTAAATTTTTTTTTTTTCTGAAAGTGTTGTTTTTTTTTTTTTTTGGGTTTAATCTAAAAGAGTTGTTGGATACTTCGATTTCATGAGCTAAGATTACAACAAATCAATTTAACTGATTAACAGATAACAACAACAAATTGTGGTCGCTGTCACAGATGGACGAGCAGCAGATGGTGGTCGCTGGGTGGTGGTCCTCGCTGGTNATTGATCTGGTATTAGTTTTTTTTTGGGGGCGCTGATCTGGTATATTGGTTAGCACTCTTTTTTCCTGTCATGTCTCTGTTTTTTTTTTTTTTGAACAAGTCATTCGTTTTTTCATTATAAAGGTAGGTATCTTTCATTCCTAGAACTGATAATTGCATCTCACTACTTCTTTTGAATTCTAACCACATCCGATTCAAAATCATAAAAAAGAAAATCTAAATCGAAATACTTTCCTCTCGAACTAATGTCTCTGTTGGTGTATTTGCATCTTTATAGATGTGGAGTAGCTTGTTCCACAGATAACTTAGTCAACAAACACCTGTAGTGAAGGATAGTGTAAATTTTTTTTTTTTTTTTTACCAGAAGAAAAATTTTATAAATTGAAGCCAAAAATTACAAGAGGCAACAACATTTCACAATAAACCAACAATGAACAGAAAACCACAATTACACTTAATGACTTTAATTCTTCAAAATGCCTCAAGAGCATTCTCGTTACTACCAAAGGACCACAACAAATCAATTTAACTGATTAGGGAGCTGATCAATTACAACAAATTACAACAAATCAATTTAACTGATTAACAGATAACAACAACAAATTACAACATATAAAATAGCAAGGGAGCACACTTACCTACTGTCACAGATGGACGAGCAGCAGATGGTGGTCGCTGGGTGGTGGTCCTCGCTGGTGGTGATGAGTTGTTCCTCTTCTTTCGGTGGTGGTGGTCGCTGGAGGTGCGCCTAAAGGAGGTTAGGGGTGGTGGCGTTGTCAGTGGTGGTGGTGGCTGCTGGTCGCCTAAATGAAGTTAGGGCAAAGAAAATTTGGGGGAAAGAAGAAGAGATGGATAATGAAAGGAGGGAAAGATGGGTTTGCGGGTTGAACTAAAAACGTCAATGGGATATTGTGAATTTTGAATTTTTACTCTGCTCCATGACAGCTGAAATTGTCTGCAACAATTTATTGGGAGTTGTACTTGATAACAATGGGTTAACGGGAGTTAATGGAAATACTGAGTTGTTTTGTGTCCGACGGCCTGTCCACTTGGTAAATTGTGATTGGGTGTGCACACCACGTCAGCCAGCCACGTGGTGTGTATAACTCATCTAAAAATTTCTGCCGCCAATGTCCCTCTCTATGGTTACACCGAGCATGGTTTTCACGCCTGTACCCTCATCGCAACTCTTTTTACCCAGCAAAGGACAAAAAAAAAAAAAATTTGCCCTATTTTATTTCCACTTTGTCCGCTTGCAACCAAAACTCGAACCAAACCAAAACAAAACAGAAGCTTCTCTCATGGCGTTGCCTTCCTCCTTGCCTGTCTCTCTATAAAAATCGCGCTCTCTCTCTCTCTCTTCCTAACATTCTTGTCGTCGTCTTCTCTGTTTATTTCCCTTAAAGCTTCCTTCTCCGTTTTCATGGCATTTCATCTTTTTGGGTACTTTTTTCCCTCTGTCGATATGTATGTTTATATATACGCATATCTATTCATATGTATGCTAATCATATGTGTCGCCTGAATCAATTGGTGTGAATGGTTCTATTGAATTTAAATATCCGGTCTATTTTGACTGAAGTGATTTATTCTACGAAAATGAATTTGAATGTTGTGTGAATTTGAATAATGTGTTTTTACAGGTTGGATTTGATATTCCGTAATTGGAAATGAAGCTGGCTAAATATTGTAACAATAGTCGTTATCAGAATTTTTATTATCAACAATTCGCATACACAAATACATATTGAAGAAGGATTAGCATTTGATCAAGTCAAGTAATAATAGTTATGGGGTATCTGAATTCGGTATTATCATCCACCAGCCAAGTTCATGGTGGTGATGGGCCAGTTAGCGGTGGTGGACTTAGGTATATTTATCTCTCTCTCTCTCTCTCTCTCTATATATATATATATATCACTATCTATCTCTAACTCTGTTTTCTACTGTTGCAGATCTCGAAGTTATTGTATTTCGTATTTGTGTTGGTTGTTACATATACATCCATGTGGTAGATATTCTTAAAGGGCATGTGTATTGGGTAAACTTTGTTGCTTTGTATGTACTGATGATTGATGATCTTGTTAGTTTGTAGTCATTATAATGAATGATGCTATGTGGGTTTTGAGTTATTAAATTTTGGGAACTAAGATCTTGTAGGGTTTTTCTTTGAAGCTAATGTATCTGGTTGATTATTCTGATTTGGAAAATGAATGAAGGTCTTATATTTATGCAATAAACTAAACAAGAGAAGAAGAAATCTTGAGTGGGTAGCATTAAAAGACTCCTTTTTAAAGTATCGAAGTACTGTAATATGTGTCACCTCAATTCCCTTTCCCAGTCAATTTTACATCAGCTTTTTCTCTAATTAATGTAATTACCGAGTGCATTCAATTTATGAGTGTTTCACAATCTTTATCATAAAAGAAGCTGCGTTTAAACCAAAATTAATCGTGTTGATTGTGCATCAATATCTTTGTGAGGAGATTAAAATAATCGAATGATTTATGTAATCTGCACTGTGAAAAATTATTCGTTATTTGTCAATGTTACTTTTGTGGGAAGTTTAATTGGTTAAGCAATCTGGATAATATGTGAAATCCTTGCATGGGAGTCATTGGTTGGTGTTGTCACGCTTCAANTGTGCATCAATATCTTTGTGAGGAGATTAAAATAATCGAATGATTTATGTAATCTGCACTGTGAAAAATTATTCGTTATTTGTCAATGTTACTTTTGTGGGAAGTTTAATTGGTTAAGCAATCTGGATAATATGTGAAATCCTTGCATGGGAGTCATTGGTTGGTGTTGTCACGCTTCAATGTCATTAGGAAGTAATCAAATTAGTTATATAATCCAAAATTATGGAAATACTTATGCAATTCATGTTTTAAATGTTGTGTGGGTTGTATGGGTTTGATAGAACTTCTTTTGTATGTAGTTCACATTTCGAATTTTTGTGCATGTCAATGTGATTATGGGAAACAAAACTAGTGATGGTGTATGGGTGTGATAGAACTTCATATGTAAATCACATATTGTGGGGTTGAGCATGCATAAGTTACTTTAAGTTGCATTTTGTCGTGTTGCACATGCATGAAGGTCCCTACAACAGAGATATGTGCAAAAGGGACAAGTCTCTACAAAAGTCATACTTTGTCATGTCGTGCAAGAAATTCTTGCTTAACTCACGTATTATCATGATGGGCTTGCATTGATTCCCCTATAAGAGAACTAAATTTTTATGCAAACCATGTGGGAAAAACAACTTTGAAAATTGACAATTGTCGTGACTTGCAATTGGGAATGCCAATAAAAGGGAAATATATTAATTATGCAATCGACATGACATGAGAAACCTTGTCATAATCTTAAGTCGTGTTTCAGAGATAATAGCATTTCGTGTCAAGAAAATTCTTATTTCTCTATTTTTGTTGTTCATAGTATTGACTTTGTAAATCCGACATAGTGAGAAGGTTGGGTTATTTTGGCTTGTTAAAAATGGTATCTCTTGCTTTCATTTGAGAGCCCTCATGGTTTTCATGTGTGGCCTTGGGCCCCGTCTAGGCTTGTTGTAGAATCCGAGTTGCTCGAGCTTGCTTGGGGTTCACCTCATTCAGCCTTTTTCAAATTGAAAAAAAAATTGATCAAATTTCTATACTCATTTTGAAGATCAGCTGAATCCAAACTCTATGTAGCTTGGCTTGAAGCCTTTAAATAATTGTAGTTCTTGGTTGAGTTTGGACCAAATGCTCACAAGTTTCTGTTGAGCTAAGCTTGAGTAAGATTTTGAATTGTTAGTCGAGCTTGGCTCGAGATCAAGCTTGGTTAGTTATAATTGGGCTGAATCTGAGCATACATAAGTTCGAGAAGCTTGACTTGATTAACACACTTAATTTTGACATAGGAAATTAAAACTTTCCAAAACCGTAGTGTTGAATTAACTAAACCCTAAATGGGATATAGTCATTAATAAAATTTAAATCTATTGTTAGAAGATTTTAGTTATGTAGTGGAGGTTTATCGTGTTGACGTTGAGTCTTCTCTTGACTTACTCATTTACGGTTCATAAGATCAGAAGAGCTATATACCACATACATATGTACGAATGGGTGTAGATATCATACGCATATATGGAAATACGTTATAAACCTCTATTCTAACTAATCTTTCTTTACTTGGCATAATCCTTCTTTAGTTGGCATAATCCTCCTTTACGTGAAGTTTTCCTTATAGGTTTACTACTATATGTAAGCCAAGTTTGAATAACTTGAGTGTTGAAATTTTTAAAAAAAATTTGTACTTGCTATAATCTACTAAGAGAAAGTTCATCTTTATGTCCATATTTTGTGAGTATTTTTTTCCAAGGATCCAGGAGTAGTACTCAACATGTTGTACTTGTGGATATTAGCTACAAAATTTACAAATATATTGAAAAGCTTTCAATTGCTCTTTTCTCCTCTTTCATAAATTTCAGTTGATGATAAAGAAACTAGAAATGACACTCCAAGTGATATGAGAGAGTTTTTTTTATTGTTTGGGTAATATTGGCTTTTCAAAGCCCAGTTGAAGTTATATTTATTTGTTTGCTTGTTTTTGTGGTGTTTTGGTCACTACATTTAGACAATAGATATTTGAGGGTTACTTTAAGTCAACCCTCTCTCATCTATTTATTTGTCTATCTGATGATGTGAGATACTATTTGCATGGGCTACATCGAGTAGAATACACGGTTCATAGTTTGCAATAAATGAATTGATAAGGTCAGCGAGAGGAACACTGTATATCAATTGGTGTGAGAACTTGTTTTATGTTAAGCACTCATTGGATCTATGTCTTAAGAGTAACTTTTCGCTTGGGAACAGTCAGAATGGAAAGTTCAGCTATGGGTATGCAAGTTCTGCGGGGAAGAGGTCTTCAATGGAGGATTTTTATGAGACAAGAATTGATGGTGTTGATGGAGAGATAGTTGGTCTTTTTGGTGTCTTTGATGGTAAGCTATTCTTTCCCCCCCCCCTCTCTCTCTCTCTCTATATATATATATATATGCGCACACACGCGCGTGCGCATAAACACGCTCTTTTCACTTTGTGCTATAAAATAGTTAAATTTGGTCTAATTACTCGTGGATGAGTGTGACAATGGCTTGGCGAATATTATAATACATGCTTCTTTTTAATTTTCTTCAAAATTTTGCAATTTCTTTTGTAATATTTATGTTGCAGTGTTCATCTGATTCTGAACATATGAATCATTTGATGTACTGTTCGAGTTTTATATAGAAACATAAGTGGCTTTATTCGCATACTTAGCCTTGTTTTCCCATTGTCGTGATCCACACAGAATCTGAAATCAGAGAAATTTCACATGAAAGCTGACTTCGCCATATATCTCTCATGTTGCTGTATTTATGTGCTCTATTGCTGTTTTAGGTCATGGTGGTGCTCGAGCTGCAGAATATGTTAAACAAAACCTTTTCAGTAATCTGATTAAGCATCCAAAGTTTATTTCTGATACAAAATCGGCTATAGGTTTGTCTGTTCTTTTACTGATATGGTTGCTTCCTCTGATGTTTCACCACTCTCACAATCATCTAACTTCATGATTTTTTCTATATTGCTCCTCACTGCAGCTGATGCATACAGTCACACGGACTCAGAATTTCTGAAATCAGACAGTACTCAAAACAGAGATGCTGGATCAACTGCTTCTACTGCTATCCTTGTTGGTGATCGCTTGCTGGTTGCAAATGTTGGGGATTCGAGAGCTGTTATTTGCAGGGGTGGTAATGGTAAGAGTCTGACATCTGAATGATATGTAAGATTATGTACTTTCAGTCATAGTTCTTGTCTGCCAATCGTCCTATGCCTATAATTTCTTCAGAATATTTGGATTCTTTTTAGTGCAGCCTTAGTCTGTCATGCTTGTATGGAAGGTTGTCTACATTGCACCTTGTTCTAAAACGAAAATATCTAAACTTTTCTTGATTCCACCAAACAGTAAGTTCCCACAGTGGCGGGAGCCTTGTGTACGGGGCCACCCTTTTAGAGAGATTTACTATTTTCTTGTATTAATGCTAAAAACATTGATGATTCATGCAATCACTTGTCTTAGATTGTACAACTCATTATTAATTGCATTTTCACTTTCTTTTCTTCTATTTGAGGATTTGAATTTGGGTGATTAGGGGGCGTAGAATCTTTGATATTAAGCCCATGGATGGTGATTTTAGGGTCTGGCCTATGCTTATCATACCATTCAGCATTTTTTATGTGATGAAGGGTAACTTTCTGTTCTGAGGCAACAATATAGTTTCTGGTTTCTTGGACGTTCTTGTAATTTTNCGGCATTTTTTATGTGATGAAGGGTAACCTTCTGTTCTGAGGCAACAATATAGTTTCTGGTTTCTTGGACGTTCTTGTAATTTTGTCTTTTAAAGGTCCCCTGTGAAGGGTAGGATGATGAGGAGAAATTTTTAGCTTCCCAAGCATTTGTTAGCTTGAAAATTTTCCTTATATGTTAAGCTTATGCATGGAGATTAACTTGTAGCATGTCAGGAACTACCACAACTTTTGGCAAATTAGTTACCTGACTACATTCCTTGGCAAAGTATTATTCTCACATACACTGTTCCAAAAATTCAGCGAGTGAGATGGCACTGGGCATGTGATGCAGGAGCATCCAAGTACTTACGAATGCTTAGGGGCCCCACTTGTCTGATTACCAGGCTGTTATGTTTTATTACAATCAGTGTTTTGTGCTATTCATGTGATTATTTAAGCTAATCAAAATAATATATTAGTCAAATGAGTCACTTAAACAAGATTCATATGGACTCTTATGTTTTTAGGACCACACTAGAGTCTTGTCACATCGTAACTATGGCTTTAACAGGTGGGAGAAGCAGTCATTTTGTTATTTGCTCCAGAAATTCAGATTTCCAGTCATTCTTTGGTCTTGTCACAGGCTCTAGACTCACTATGTTTTGTTTCGACCTTGATCTTAACACGTTTTAGAGCTCCATCTGGGTTTCTTATCAATAAACACCTGAAATGATGGTATTCCATTTGGAAATTGGGACGAGTTGAAGTNAGAGCTCCATCTGGGTTTCTTATCAATAAACACCTGAAATGATGGTATTCCATTTGGAAATTGGGACGAGTTGAAGTGTATGCCTGTTCAGTCAAAACAAAAACGAGACTTGGAGTATAATCCTGCAACAGTGAATTCTGCTGTGCTTTTGATTACTGGTCCTGAAATATTTTTGTTGCTTTTGTTGAGTGTGTAACTATTGGTATTCCTTGAGAAACACAAAGCAAAAGTGGATGGAATAGAGTCTGTGCTGCTAAATTGGATATTTTATTGAAGGATTATTTGCTTGCAATGATGTTCACTGGTTTTTGATACATAATCTGATAAAAGCATGTTTTTTTACTACTTGCAGCCATTGCTGTTTCTCGAGATCACAAGCCAGACCAAACTGATGAACGACGACGTATTGAAGATGCCGGAGGTTTTGTAATGTGGGCAGGTTACGGGCATAACTTTATCCACTTCTGATTCTGTAGCATTTTGTGATCTGGACAGCTTCTGGCATTTTTGGTAACTTAAAATTTGTCAACAGGAACTTGGAGAGTTGGGGGTGTACTTGCTGTTTCTCGTGCATTTGGGGATAGACTTTTGAAGCAATATGTTGTTGCTGATCCAGAAATTCAGGTTTGATTTAGCTTTTGTAAGGAGGGATGCAACCTTCTATGTTGTGAATTTTGCAATGTTGGAACTATTCTACAACCTGTCAACCTCAAAGCTCAAATCTGCCAGTGACAATTGGTCGAACCTTACTATGATTAGCAAAATCTGTCATAAAAAAATAACTTATGCATCATCATCATAATTGTCAAATCGCGTATTGGAAGACGTATCATTTTTAAAAAATAGTGTATCGTATCGTGTATTGTAAGATACACACAATTTTAATTTTTAAATAATTATTAATAAAATTTATATATATATCTTTGTAAAAAAGTCAGACTCATAATAACATAGCATTTCATTAATATTCCACAAACTATTCAAGTTCTCAACATAGTTCAGTAATATCAAAATGCAAAAACCTTTAATTCAGACTTTTAACATTAAATGTTTGAACAACCTTAATATTAATTCGGAATTTTAATTTTAATTAAACAACATTAACAACAGATTTTATTTTATTTTTTAAACCATAACAACTGAAATAACGTTGTTTTACTAGTTAGAGATTTAAAAATAAGTCATAGGGTAAAACGATGTCATTTTAACCCCAAAAAACAAAAAAATAAAAAATAAAAAATAGAATTGTCACGTATCGTACATATTGTACGTATCGTATCGTGTATTGTACGATACGGTGCAAAAACAATACAGAGACACGATACGTATTGTTTTCAGGTGTATCACGATGTATCGTACGATACGTATTGTGTATCGTATGATACTAATAACTATGATCATTATTACTAATTTTATTTTTTGAAATTTCGTTATCCACTATTTTTCACTCAGAATAATTTCTTTTGAGCTCATACATATTTAGAATAGTTTTAACTTGTAACTAATCCGTCTTTGCATTATAGAATTGTGTAGTTTTCTATAGTTTAAATTTTAAGATGAGTTTTCTATAGCATTGACTTTTGTTTTTGAATAGCATTGCATGTAACAATTATTTTGGATGAATGCTTTTACTACATTCTAGCAGTTGATTGCTAGTTCTTTTTGGAGAAAGAATGCAGTAAGGAAGCTTGGGTTCCTTTTGAGAGCCATCCTCATCTTCCTTTTGGCTGCACCCTCAATATTTCGTATTCAATTTTTGAAGCCTATTCATTGCCCCGATTTTTATGAAACCTGCAGGAGGAAATGGTTGACAGCTCCCTTGAATTTCTTATCCTAGCAAGTGATGGATTATGGGATGTCGTCACAAATGAGGTTTGCTTGATTTTAATTTGTACAACCCTTCTGATTGAAACAAGGCTTTATTAATTTGGGTTGACTTGGTATAACAAGATTTCCTTTTCACTTGACTTCATAGACAATTTGGATTAAATTTTGGTCTTTCCTGCTAACTATTTATCGAGTAAGTGATCTGGTTCTGTTGAATAAATTGCTACATAACCTCTTGTAATTTTTGATTCATCCCAAAAATTGACGCCATTAAAGGTTGTTAGAGCGTCCAACCCAAAACCAATTGGCTAAGAGGTGGGATACAAGCTCCATTTACACCCTCTCTCATGTGGGGGTGGGCTCACACTTGAGGCCATTAAACATGCAGGCACACATGCATTCAGAAAATTAGTATGGGTAAGAGAATTGGTCTATTGACTGCTAGTTAAATTATGAAAGAGAGGAAAAGAAAGTAAAGAGAGAGAATACGTTTATGACAATAGTGAGAGCTAATGAGGGAATTAGGTTCTCTTCCTTAGCCTCATGTATTTATATTAATAAGACTCCAAGTACATAAAGACCCCTCATAGACATCACTTAACACTCTCCCTTAAGTTGGAGTATAGATATCTCTAATGCTCAACTTACAAACAATTAGATGAAAAACATTACTACTAAGTCCTTTAATAAAAACATTTGCCAATTGATCTCCTGATTTAACCAATGACATACAGATAACTCCCTTATTTAGTTTTTCTTTGATGAAATGTTTGTCAATTTCAATATGTTTGGTTCAGTTGTGCTGAATTGGATTATGTGCAATATCAATAGCATCCTTATTGTCACAATACAACTTTATAGGCCCATCAACAGAAATTCTTAGATCTTGCATCAAACCCTGAAGCCACATAAGCTAACAAACGCTATGAGCTATAGCTCTATATTCTGCTTCAGCGGATCTAGCCACCGCAGACTGATTTACTACGCCATGTATCAGAATTCCCTCCTATAAAGGTAGAGTATCTAGGGGTAGATCTCCTATCATCAGCTGAGCCTGCCTAATCAGCATCACTAAATGCCAACCTCAAGTGACCATGGTTAGAACATCTCCAACACTTATCTTTTTTTAAAGCCAAATTTAAATTTGGGTAAAAAACTCCTAAAAACCTTCTCCAATGTTAGACCCATACCCATATCTAATAAAGGGAGACTTTTTTCTTTTTTTACTCAAATTAAGGGAGACTCAAATTCATATTCAAATTTTTAATGGTGAGCTTACACCCTCCTTTAAAGATCCAACAGTTATATTTTATCTTCATTTAAATTTGAGTTTTTTCTCATTTAAATTTAGATTTCTCTTCCTTTAAATTAAATTTATCCATTGGAAACGTCTTATACCAAATCAAGTTTTTTACATTTGGGTTTCTATTTTTATTTTTTTTTATTTTTTGTTTTTATTTTTATTTTTTTGGGATGCGAGGGGAGGGGAGGGGAAAGGAGGATTTGAACCTTTGACTTCAAGAAGACAAAGCCTTCACAAGGCAAAGAGTACCATTGGACTAAAGCCATTAGAGATGGTCTTAGAGAACAACATGCATTTTCTTGGAGCGGATTTAAGATACCTTAAAATTCTGTAAGCAACATCTAGATGCACTGTATGAGGGTCACACATAAACTAGCTAAGCTAACAACTTCCACTGCATAAGTAATATCTGGTCGAGTATGAGCTAGATATATCAATCTTCCTACTAGTTGTGGGTACCTTTCTTTATCCACATGGTCACCCATGTCACTCCCTAGCTTATGATTAGCCTCAATTGGTTTGTCTTGAAGTTTATACTCCAGCATGCTAGCTTCCTCAGTAGGTCGAGAACATACTTCCTTTGAGATATATAGATGCCTTTATCGGATCTAGTAACCTTAATCCCTGAAAGGTACTTTAATGGACCTAAATCTTTGATCTCAAAACTCTTTTTCCGACTTAATTGCAAGTGAGACATCTTCTTCATATTATTGACCGTAACCACTATATCATTCACATAAACAATAAGAACAATAATCTTATCACCACTATGTTGAATAACACTATAAACATAGTGTGATATGCATTACTTTGTTTGTATCCAAACCTTAACATTGCTTTGAGAAATCGCCTAAACCAAGTTCTAGGAGATTGTTTCAAGCCATAAAGTGCTTTCCTCTAGCTACAAACTTTTCAACTGTAGAATAAGAAGAAAATTTTGGTGAAATGTCCGTATAAACCTCTTCCTCTAAGTCTGCATGAAATAATACATTCTTCACATCTAGTTGTTGTAAGGACCAACCCAGATTAGTAGTACAAGAAGGGTGCGAATAGAATTTATCTTTGCAACGGGGGCAAAGATCTCTTGGTAATCAATGCCATAAGTCTGAGTAAAATCTTTGGCAACTAGCCTTGCTTTATATTTTTCAACTGCTCCATCTACTTTTTATTTAACAGTAAAAACCCATTTACTGGCTATAAGTCTCTTCCTAGTAAAGTTAATTCCCATTCTTGCTTAGAGCTTTCATTTACTTTACTATAGCTTCTTTCTACTTAGGATCAGCAAGTGCTTCCTTCTAACCCTGTGTAACAGACACAGAAGACGGAGACGAAACAAAGGCAAGATAAGAAGAAGACAAAGAGTTATAAAAAACAAAGTTAGAAATGGGGTAATGAGTGCAAAATCTCACACCATTTTTAAGAGCAATAGGAAGAGAAGAATCATAATCTCTCTAACAACAGGAGATGAGACTTATCTTTTGAAGCTTTTGCGGGAGAATTTGAAACTGGAGTTGGGGATGACAATGGACTTGGTGGCACATGGGTGGTTTGCTATGTTGGATGTCGAGAATAGGTCTTAAGATAAGGTCAATCCAACCATCCATTAGTATTATGTTTTTCTTCAGTACACTTGTATTTCTCTCTTTCACCACAAATAGTCTCTCTCAACAAATGGAGAAAAACTGAAGCTCCTCTCGTAGATCATATAGTAATCTCTCATCCTCATTACCCATCCTCCCCAGAAGAGAGGACTGAGACAAACCAAAGTATGGTTCAGTTTCAAGAAATGTGATCATCTATGCTAACATACTCCCTGTAAGACTGAGGATCATAACATCAGTAACCCTTATGAGTAGAAGAGTATCCAACAAAGACATGTCGTACAACCTTAGGGTCAAGTTTTCCTTGAGAATGAGGAGAGACCTGAACAAAACAAGCACACCCAAATACCTTAGGAGAAACAGAGAAAGAAGAGAGAGACCTGAGAAGAAGTTCAAGAGGAATCTTAAATTGAAGAACACTAGAGGGTATGTGATTAATAAGATATGCAGCAGTAAGAACATCATCCCCTTAAAAAGTTGTGGAAACATTCATAGTGAACATAGCACGGGCATTTTCAATAAGATGACGATTTTTGCCCTCAACAACCGCATTCTGTTTAAGAGTGCTTACACAACTCGTTTGAAAAAGTATACCATGCTCTTCAAGGTATACTTAGATTCTATTATCACTCTTAAGGGTTTTAATAGTGGTATCAAACCGGTTAGTCATCATCTTATGAAAAGCTTTAAAGTAAGAAAAGACGTCACCTCTTAGTTCAAAGTAAATATACCTAAGTGACACGAGAATAATAATCAATGAATGTAAACAATCAACAATAACTAGAACGAGAAATAACCCGAGAGGGACCCCACACATCAAAATGAATAAGCATAAGATAAAATTCACTTCTTTTATTAATTGAACAATAACATGAGTGTTTATGCTTTGCAAACTTGCAGGCATCTCAAAACAAAACTATTTGTAAGACATGATTTAGTTAAAGTAGAAAAAGTTTCTCCAGAACACCAAAAGAGAGATGTCCTAAATGGCGGTGCCATTGAAGCAAGAGAGGAATAAAAGATGCAGTATCCACTTGTATAGGCTGACCAAACGACAATGATGATGAAGAGACAATATCTAATAAATACAAGTCACAATGTGCTTTACTATTGCTAATCGTTTTCTCCGTCGTTAGTTCTTGAAACATATAATAAATAGGAAAAATGTGATAGAGCAATTTAGGGAATTAGTAAAGACTACTGACGGAAAGTAAATTAGTGGAGAAATTTGAAACATGAAGAACATATGAAAAGGAAATAGAGGGAGAGCATTGTACAAAACCTTTTTCAAAAATAGAGGATAAAGAGCCATTAACAAATTTTATTTTATCCTTACCAGCACAAGGAAAGTAAGAATAAAACTGATAAGAGAAACTCTCATATGGTCAAAAGCTTTAGAATCAATTATCTAAGGAGAAGAAGAGACATTGAGAACATGTGTTGGGACTACCTGTGTAAGTAAAGTTGGAGGAAGTCGGTCCAAGGGAGAAGCTATGGTGGATAAAGTGTCAAGTCTAACTATCAGATGCCTGAGAGTGTACATCTCATCCAGAGAGAGAGCACTAGTATCAATAGAAGGGCTTGAGGAAATCTTAGAAATGTGAGATTGAGATTGCACAATACTGCCATGGTCAGCTCCACGGCCTCAAGTAGGAAGAGCATGCAACTTCCAACAGTGCTATCTAGTATGATGTTTTTTCTCATAGTAATCACACTTCAACATATCATGATCACCAACACCACTCTTTCCACTAGTCTTGGGTTGACTGGCTTTATCATCCCGTGAAGTAAGAGTAGCAAGTAAAGCAGAATGATCCTAACTAGGAGTCTTACCATAGCACTGCGTCGACTTTCCTCTTGCTGAACACAGACATAGGTCTCTCTCAAGATGGGAAAATGGGATCAACCTAAGACCTGAACTTGAATCTGATCATACTCTATGTTAAGGCCAACAAGGAAATCATACATCTACTTTCTTTCCATCATGTGTTGAAAAGGTAGCTGCATCTGCATTACAAACAGCTTGAAAACTTTGATAATAGTCAAATTCTTGCCGCAAACTATTCAATTTAGCATAATACTTAGCAATTGATTTATCTTTCTGATCTAACCCATGAATCTTTTTCCTTAGTTCATAGACTTGTGCGTCATTGCCCTTTTGTTAGTATGTCTGTGCAGCTGTAGACCAAATCTTTTTGTGCCGTGTCCATCAATAAGAAGGTGCAACTAATAAATGGCTACATTGAGTTAATTAGCCAAGTCATGACAAGAGCATTCTCCGATTGCCATTGCCCCCGTGTTGGTCCATCTGTCGTAGGATCCTAGAGAGTTCCTACGATATAACCAATTAGGCCATGTGCAGTAATAGCTAATCTACAAGATCGTGACCAAATTGGATAGTTGGTGCCATCCAACTTAACTGGACTAAATTAAAGGGATAAGCTATCTCCAAAAGTCCCAATACGACTCAACTCATCTTACTGCATCCGGAAGTCTTTCTATTGTTTCCCATGTCCATTGAACAAGAAGAGCTCCTCCAAATATCAAAACCTACAAACTCATAAAGCCTAAGGAATTCGTACAAAGAAAAAGTTATTCACATAATAAAACTGAAAGAGGGGACTAAATCAGATCAGAAAAAGGGATAAAAGGGTCAAAAAGTTGTTATTTTAACAAAAAAAAAACAAGAAAATCCTTAGATCTGGCTAAATAATCATTAAAATGGATAAAACAATAATTGGGTAAGAGAAAGAAGGTGATTTTGGACCCCAAGGGAACTATTCCAGCCATTAGATTGCATCAAACAAACCAAAATCAAGTACTTGGACAAAAGAGGAATTTTTTTTTTTGAAAAATGGAAAAAAGAAAAAGAAAAAGAAAAAATACATTGAATGAACTCTAAAAAATTTGAAAATTTTTATGAGAATAGAAGAACCCTAGTCATTCATGCTAGTATTTTTTAATTTTTTAAAATGGGAAAAAATTGTGAGAGAGAGATTAGACTTACATCATTGAAAAACAAGAAGGTGAAAAAAAAATTAACATACGAATCGAACTCTGATACCAAGTTAAATTATGAAAGAGAGGAGAAGAAAGTAGAGAGAAAAAGAACATGTTTATGACTATAGTGAGAGCTAATGAGAGAATTAGATTATCTTCCTTAGCCTCAAGTATTTATAATAATAAGATTTAAAGTACATAAATACCCCTCATAGACATCTCTTAACACTATCCAAGGTCTAGCCTAGTTCTATGTTAGAACATCTAATTCAAAATCAATTGGTAATGAGTGGAGGGGTCCATTAAGCATATAAACTAACCTTTGGTGACCTTAATTTTTTGATGTGGAATACAAGCTCCCTTTACAAAAGGATGTAAAAATAACCTTAATACCCTCATTGTCTCACTATCTCTCCCTGCGTCCCACCGAGTTTGCCTCTGAACTGAAATGACCTTGCACCAACCTCACCAGAGAGGTGAGGGAAGTGGCGATGTTAAAAGGAAGAATATAAAGTTATAGAGTACGTTTTTTTCTTCTCAAAGAAGTTGTAAGGGCAGTTCTGTCCTCGTTGGCAATCATACTTTGGGCAGTTAACATGTTTGGTCCATGGAGCTCACAAATTAGGCTTCTGTGTCACATTTTTTGGAAAATTAGGCAGATGTAATAGAAGTTGTACATTGCTCCAAAACCATAAGAGGGTTATGTGACTAATTTCAAATCATAGGGAGGTAAAATGCTACGTCGCAAACCATGAGGGCAAAATGGAATTCACGATTAGTTTTTGGGTTTTTAATGTTTGCCAGTCTTTGAATGGGTTGTAGATTTTAAGTCCGCTGGCAGATTGCCACTTTTAAACTTTGTTATATATTTACCCTTTTCTTAGGAAGCGGTCGCAATGATCAAACAAATCGAAGAGCCAGAGAAGGCAGCAAAGAGGCTGATGCAGGAAGCATATCAGAGAGGCAGTGCGGATAATATCACTACCGTTGTTGTCCGTTTCTTGGCCAACCAAGAGGGATCTTCTCATAGTGGCTCTGGTTAATTAGTCTCTTCCTCCCCAGTGTACTTGACTTGACTAAAGATGGGAAATGAACAAACTGTGTAGAGCTAGCTTTACTTGAGTAAACTAGATCTTTTCCAGCTTGTCAGACTCCAAAGATGAAGGGTGTGTTTAGCTTCTGTGCTATAAAAATGTTCACACATGAATATGTAGAGCCTAATTTACATTCCAAAGTTGTAAATGTGTTTGGAATCTTTGATTCGTTGGTCCTTGATACTGCATTTTCGATGGCATGTATATTACAGGTTTGGGTTAGTGCATGACCACCGACCTCACCTGGTTTGAGGATTTTGGCTATCATTTAAATTTGTTGCCATGGTCAAAGTGCTTTTAAAATAGTTTGTGATTATTGCCACTCGGTTGTTCAAATTCAGGACGCTTGGCACTAGCTTGCTGTTCAGAAGGTACTCGATGGTTTGGAAGCTGGCTTGGGATCCTGAGACCCCAATATTTCTTCTCTCTCTCTCGTGATACAACATTGCAACGGTTTTTTCAGCTGTAAGCCTGGAAAAAAGGAGCTCTTCCGAGGCCACTTGTGGGCAAGTTGTCTATTATATAGGTTTTGTGCCTTCGTGCCTTCCAGTTGTAACTACCATACATTTTAGAGTCAACTGTACCAGTGGTTGACACCATTAATTTAACGTAGAGTTGGCAAATGGGTGGGTTGGGTTGGTTATGGGTCGGGTTAAATTAGATTAGACTAAAATAAATTCAATCCATTTTTTACTCATGTAGTAAATGAGTTATACATAGAGATATAGAGAGATAGCTATAGAGATCGATGGCCCCTCTGAAAGAATAAATGGACTTTGCAATTCCATGTTCATTGGAATGAAGGACATTCCATTGAAATATTTGAAAGATAAATTAGATGAAATAAAAGAGAATTCACATAACTTTTGGTGTGTATTTGTACTTGGATGACTACTATGCCTACAATGCAGAACTCGATTAGTAGCTCATTCTTCCATTTTGTGAAGGATGTCATTTTTTTGGGGGGGAAGAATTGGGCGAAGTCGATATTTAATGTCATGGTTGAGAGGGTGCAAAAAATATAAGACAAATGATCAACACAACATTAGTGGTTGTGTATTGGTTCTGAAGGTAATGATTTGGTTACTTGACATATTTACAAATGCAAACATTGTGCTTGCAATTGTTTTTTAATTCAGAGTATTTGTTTGTTTTAGTTCCTCGATGACTCATTTTTGTTCATCATCAGAGAATGATCCTATTGTTTTTATTATTGTTGCAAGCGATCAACGGGTTCCGAGAATATGATGCAAAAGTGTTATGACAATGAATGAATCAAAGAAATAATGAAATGGTTGAATGTAATGCTTTAAATAAACTGCGAGGTTGACATTAACTTTTTAGGAAAATTTCAACCACGCCTCTTCTAGTTTATCATATCTTGAAAGACACCCTTTATAATTTTTGAATCTTCAATAATACCCTTATCAGATTAAAAATATTAAGTAGAATGCAATTTTACTAAATTGTCAGTGATATATTTGAGAACAAATTTCATCTACACTCCTTTCGATAAACATATCTTCAATGAAACCCCCTCTAGGTAAGTGTATTTCAATGAGACCCCTTCTATTTTTTAATTTTTTTTTACGTAATTAAATTCGAACCGATTAAAATTCAATTCAAATTAATTAAAATTTATTTTTTTTACATATTAAAATTTTTGCCAATTAAAAATTCTATTTTTTTATGTATTAAAATTTGGGCCAATTAAAATTTTGTTTGAGCCAATTAAAAATTATTTTTAATCGACTCAAATCATATTTTAATCATTTCGCATTGAATTTTAATCAGTCTTAATTTTAATATATAAAAATATTTAAATTTTAATTGAGTTAAATTTTAATAAATCGAATCTTAATTGACACGAATTTTAATAAGTAAAAAAATATAAATTTTAATCAACTCAAAAGAGAATTTTAATCGGTGCTAACAACTCAGGTAGAGTTCAAATCGGCTCAATTTTAATATGTAAAAAACAAATTTTAATAGGCTCGAATTTTTAATAAAATTTTAACAACTCGCATTTTAATAAAATTTTATGTAGAAAAATTACTTGAGGTTATGTAGGGGCATTTTTGGTATTTTAGATGAATTGATTTTGTTAGAAATGGTAGTTTAATGGTAGGGGATGTTAGTAATGTTTAAATTAAATTAGAAGGGGTGTTATTGAAGATTCAAAAGTTAAAAGCGGTATCCTTAAAGATATGATAAATTAGAAGGGGTGGTTGAAATTTTTTCTAACTGTTTTTTACTGAAGCGCTTGAAGAGAAAGTCCTTTGGTGCTTTTGAAGCTCTACCTTTTGTCGTTGTTCGCTTGCCCTCCTCCTCGTCCTGTATAATGCACTATATTGTTAACATAATACAGCATACTCGGATTATTTCAAAAATTTCAACAAATATTTGCATTGTTGTGATTGTATTCAACCAACTGATGACATGCCACATGTGGTGGTGTCATGGTTAGTTTTCTCGGCTTAACCAAATAATTAGTATGAATAAAACAAAAAATTATCGTCCATGCCATGAACGGTCGATATTATAAGAAACAATTGAGAAAATTCATATCCTAATACAACCATTCACCAACTATTATAATCATAATAGTAATCAACATAAACATCTTCACACCGCAAGAATTCCAACAACATAAAACAACACCACGTTCTGATTTATCAAACAAAGGGCCAAATCAAATGTAAAAAACTGGATTCAAGAAGTGGTCATACATCTATACAAAACAGTCGAAAATATAAAATAGGAAATAATTGATCAACTTAATAAATAAACCCCATAACATAAATCTGCAAGAATAGCAAATACACTTTTCAGGGTGATCAACAACAACTCAAAAACCAATTCAAGATTGAACAAATCAAAAACCACCATACATAGATATGAACTTGAAACTGCATTATCATCTCTTCAAACATTTCAACCATATCAAGAACCTAGAAATCAATCTTTTTTGCTTTTTTTTTTTCTAGAAATCAATATATGATACCATCTACCAACGTATAAATATAACATAAACCATTTTCTGTTTGATTGCTTAGAAACATAGTCAAAAATATGGAGTTTGTGAGGAGAATACTCCAATAATCTTTTACTATTACTGCCTGGGCATAAATAGTCATTGTACAAAGCTTTAGATCCTATAGTTTAGGACTGATTGACTAACTATAAGGAAACTATAGCTATCAAGATAAAATCACATATTTATAGGGATTCTAGTAATTCTAGTCTATCTATACAGCTAGTAGTAGAGACAAATTAGGGACTAGAATATTGGAGAACCAACTTGGAGATAATTACTCATGATTGTCAACACTCCCCCTCAAGTTGGTGTGTAGATGTCGCTCATGCCTAGTTTGTCGAGACAGTCATTAAATGTTTGGTTTGACATTGCCTTGGTTAGCACATCAGGAAGCTGGTCTTGAGATCAAACATGAGGAACTTCAATCAATTTTTCTTCTAGTTTCTCTTTGATAAAATGCCTATCAACCTCAACATGTTTGGTTCGATCATGTTGGACAAGATTATGGGCAATATCACATGCTGCCTTGTTGTCACAATATATCTTCATAGGGCTGACTTGATTAATATGTAAATCTTGCATTAGATTTCTGATCCACAATAATTTGCATATTGCCTTAGCCATTCCTCTGTATTCAGGTTCAGCACTAGATCTCGCAACTACCTCTTGTTTTTCACTTTGCCAAGTAACCAAATTTCCTCCTACAAACGTGAAATAGCCAGACGTAGAACATCTATCTTGAATTGACCCAGCCCAATCTGCATCTATATAGTTGTTAATGTTCAAATTGTCTCTTTTTGTGAATAAAATTCCCTTTCTTGGAGATGACTTCAAGTAGCGTACGATATGGATGACAGCATTCATATGTTCTTCGCTTGGGGAGTGCATGAATTGACTAACCACACTCAGCGCATAAGCTAAATCAGGCCGAGTATGTGCAAGATACATCAATCTTCCAACTAGTCTTTGATAGCGTTCTTTGTTAGCAGGAACTTGATTTGAATGCACACACAGTTTTAGATTTTCTTCCATAGAAGTGCTAGTTGGACTACATGCTATCATACCAATTTCATTTAGTAAGTCTAAGACATATTTTCTTTGTGACAGAAAAATACCTTTCTTTGATCTTGACACTTCAATTCCAAGGAAATACTTCAATTCACCGAGGTCCTTCATCTCAAACTCATGGGCAAGATGCTCCTGTAGTGTTTTCCTTTCTTCAAGATCATTTCCAGTTACTATCATATCATCAACGTACACAATAAGAGCTGTGATTTGTTCTTCATTATGCTTCAAGAATAGAGTGTTATCTGATTTACTTTTCTTGTAACCAATAGACTTCATAAAACTTGTGAACCTTCCAAACCATGCTCTAAAAGACTGTTTCAAATCATATAGGAATTTTCTCAACCTACAGACTTGTTTATTACCTTCAATTTGTAGATTACAGCCAGGGGGCAACTCCATATACACTTCTTCTAGGAGATTTCCGTGTAGAAATGCATTCTTTACATCAAACTGGTGCAAAGGCCAATCAAGATTCACCGCCAGAGATAATAGAATACTAACAGTATTAATTTTGGCCACTGGTGTGAATGTCTCCATATAATCAATTCCATATGTTTGAGTGTATCCCTTGGCGACTAGTCTTGCTTTGCACCATTCCATAGTTCCGTCGGCTTTGTATTTAATGGTGAAGACCCACCTACATCCAATAGGTATCTTCCCTTCAGGCAAGTCAACAACTTCCCACGTTGAGTTATTTTGAAGGGCCTTCATTTCTTCATTCATTGCCTCCCTCCATCTGGGATCTTTCAAGGCTTCCTGCACACTGTTAGGAATAGATACAACAGATAATTGGTTCACAAATGCCATATTTTCCTTTGACAATCTATGGTAGGATACATAGTTATTTATGGGAAATTTAGATTTAGAGTTGAGGACAGGTTCATAGCACTTTGGGTTTCCCTCTTGTGACTCGATTGGGTAACACTTTTAGGTGAGGTTCGGATTCAGAATTTTCATGAGACTCAGGCATGGAATCAGCTGGAGAAGACAATTGGTTAGCTGGTACATTGTGAGAGACTGACGACACTTCCATTTGATTATGAACTTCCATCTGACCCTGATTCTTATCCTAAAAAACTTTTGAACTATCAACAGTCTCACCTGGACACTCCTCCTTGTTATCCATGGTGTTACCATCACTTGGACATTCACCACTAGTTTCCAAGTTATCACCTCTTATAAAATCTAAGTTGTCCAAAGGATGATGTAAAGTCTTCATTTCATCTCTATTCTTCCCCTGAAGTGAAGACTCAGAATAATACATATCATTTTCATGAAAGACCACATTAAGGGTAACATAAAACTTTCGAGAAGCGGGGTGATAACATTGATAGCCTTTTTGATGCAAGGCATAACCAACAAATACACATCGAAGTGCCTGAGGTTCCAACTCAGTTCTCAAGCCTTTGTGAAGATGCACAAAGGCTTCACATCCAAAAACTTTAGGGGACAAAATTGGTATGGTAGGAGCACTTACAGTGTGATGAAGGACATCAAAGGGAGTATGAAATTGTAGGGAACTAGAAGGTACACAATTGATAAGGTAGGCTGTAGCAGTGCCAATCACCCCAATAGCAGGTGGGCATGTGAGCTCCCAACAAGGAAGCACGAACCACCTCAAGAAGGTGACAATTTTTTTGTTTAGCTACCCCGTTTTGTTGAGGGGTGGAAGGGCAAGTAGTCTGATGAACAATGCCATGTAAATTCAGGTACTATTTCAAGTCTTGATTGATAAACTCACCTCCATTATCAGTATGGATAACCTGAATATTAGATTGATATTGAGTTGCTATCATTTTGCAAAATTGCTGAAATAGGGAACTCACTTCACTCTTTGATTCCATCAAGAAAATCCAAGTCATATGAGTGTGCTCATCAATAAATGAAACAAACCAATGTGCCCCACTCAAAGAAGAAGTATTTGTAGGCCCCCATACATCAGAGTGAACAACCATAAAAGGAACAAGACTTTTATTCATACTAATGGGAAATGGAACACGATGGCTTTTAGCCAGTTCACAAATGTCACACTTAAAATCTGAAACAGTCAATTGCGAAAAAAGCTGTGGAAATAATTTCTATAAATATCCAAAAGATGCATGGCCTAAGCACCTGTGACATAACCAGATTTTTGAACTTTGATATTTATCAGGTGTATTAGTTGAAAAAACTTGAGCCAACTGATTTGAGCTTGTCGACATTAGATCTAGATAGTAGAGCTTCCCTCTCCTAGTACCATAACCAATTGTCTTCTTAGTTTGAATGTCCTTAAAGACACAAAGGTTAGGCCAAAAAATCACAACACAATTTAAACTACGGGTTATTTGAGCAACATACAATAAATTATGATTAAGGGAAGGGACAATTAGAATTGAATCTAAATTCAAATTTTTTGTAAGAGAAATTGAACCTTCTCCTAACACAGGGGAGGGGGTACCATCGGTTGTGGACACTATATATTGGTCTGAGGATTTTATGAATTGAATATGATTATTGTCAAAGGTAATGTGATTTGTGGCACCTGAATCAATTATCCATTCACTATGGCTAATAGAGGTATAAAGAGTCTTACCCACATTCCCAGAAGTAGCACTGAAAGAGGAAGCTTTCTTAGGATTACTGGTGGAAGCATGACTAGGCTCGACCATAACAACATAAACATGATGATTTGTCTTTGAATTTCGTTTGCGTGGTGCTTTGGCAACATCCCATCATTCTGGATATCCAATCAATTTTATAGCACTGTGACTTAGTGTGTCCGGTTCCACCACAATGAGCACACATACGTTATGGTCATGCAGTTCCTATTTCGTAGCTGCAATTTTGTGATCCAAACAGCTGATTATGATCATGATTCAGTGGACCAGATGTTCGATCTGGTTTTGGGTTTGTTTGCAGTTGTTGATACTTGACTCTGCGAGCTACCATAACAGATGGCTCTGAATGTTCAGGTTCGCCATTTAGTGCAGCTAGGCGAATAGAATCATGACGAACATACACATAAGTTTCTTCAAGATCCAGTACAGGATCCCTCATGAGAATCTCACCTCGAATTTGTTCAAATTTTGCATCTAGTCCATTCAGAAAAATATGCACCTGCAGTCTCTCAATTGATTTTTTATAGGCAATAACATAATCGGGATCTTTTATGAAAATTTTATCACGATGATCTAGCTCTTGAAAAATTTCTATCAGATCACCATAATAGGTGGAAAGAGGACGACCAACCTGTTTGGTAGAGAATGCTCGTTGATTCAGTGCAAAAAGTTGCGATTCATCTGCCCCGTCATAGAATGTTTTGGCAAGANGTGGAAAGAGGACGACCAACCTGTTTGGTAGAGAATGCTTGTTGATTGAGTGCAAAAAGTTGCGATTCATCTGCCCCGTCATAGAATGTTTTGGCAAGAACAGTCCAGATTTCACGTGCAGTAGGCAATCTAAGATAGCGTTTCATAATCTCCGGTGACATAGAGGTCAGTAACCATCCTTTGACCTTTTGATTCTCAGCATACCACTTCGCATAAGAAGTATTAGTAACCTTTAGAGATGTTTTACTCGTAAGATATTCAAGCTTCTCACATCCTGCAATCTGCATTTCCATGATTTGAGACCAGACATCATAATTGGTTTCGGTAAGGATGACATTAGTTGTGAAACTGGGGTTTTCTAATTGAACATGGATAACTGGTACAAAGGATGATTTGAGTTTGTCATTAGTCATGGTGCGAGGGATATATGAGAATTCAGGTTGTGATGATATAGAATGGATAATAATACTTGATCTAATACCAAGTCAAAAATACAGAGTTTGTGAGGAAAATACTCCAATAATCATTTTCTATTACTGGCTAGGCATAAATAGCCACTGTACAAAGCTTTAGATCCTATAGTTTAGGATTGATTGACTAATTATAAGGAAACTAAAGCTATCAAGATACAATCACATATTTACAGGGATTCTAGTAATTCTAGTCTATCTGTATAGCTAGTAGTAGAGACAAATTAGGGGCTAGAATATTGGAGAACCAACTTGGAGATAATTACTCTTGATTGTCAACAAACGTACAAAAAAAAAACATGAAAGAAGAAGAAAGTACTAAATATAAGTAAACCAAGATTGCAACCAAAACTCTGGACTCTAAGATTGTTAAGCAGCCATAAAAGTGCAGGCAATAAAATTACACAATTCATTGTCCTATAAAAAAGTTTTATAGAAAAGAAGCACAACTTGGTGTCATGAAACACAATATGGGAATAGTTTCATGCAATACTTGTAACCGCAAGTCAAATTCCATACGGGTACCATTGATTACAATATTGCACCTTGTAGTCAAATAATAAATGCAATCCATATATGCAATATATATTTACTAGTTATTGCCTGTGCCTAAAGGTACAGAGTAATAAAAAATGGTAAACAATAAACCTATTTGTATTTATATCCAAAATCAAATCACAAACATAGATAAGAGATAAAAAAATTTAAGCATTGGTTTGTAGTGGAGGTGAGAGGTGGTGGGCGGTAGTGGTGGTGGTAGGAGACGGTGATAGTTGTGGTGGGTGACAATGATCATGGTGGTGGCGAGGGCAGTGGTGATGATGGTGGTGGTGGTTGTGGCGGAGGCGATGACAGTGGCGGTGATGACGATAGTGGCGGTGGCAGTGGCGGTGGTGGTGGTGGTGGTGGTAGCAGTGGTGATGGTGGTGGTGGTGGCGGTGGCGAGGGGGTGGTGGTGGTGGCAGCGACGACGACGGCGACGGTAGTGGTGGTGGTGGTGGGAGTGGTGCTGATGGTGGTAGAGGAAGTGGTAGAGCGGTTTCAAACACTATTTTTTTTTAAAGTATTTATAAGAAATAATTTATAGAAGTACTTTTAAAAAGTCACTTTAAACACAGTTTTAGGGGCCTATTTTTTGTATTAAATTTAGGGTATTAATATTAGCCGTTAGATTAATTTTAAAGTAAAATTTAAAGCGATCTGAACCACGAAAAACAAAAGTCAGTTTGTTTATTTTTTGAGATTTGAATTGTAAACTACTTTATTATATAGATTGTATCTTGCAGTACATTAATCAAACACCTAATATGCACAATATCCAATTAAACAAGCAATTAATATGCAAAATACCTTGCAAAGTTGATGACCTGTTGCTTCATCTAATACATGCGACTTGAATATGACACAAATTGGCACAACGGTGTGCTAAATTCATAGTTTATTGATGTTTGATCAAATAAATATCCAATTCAAAAAAATAATCAAAAGAACAAAAACAAGTATGCTACATATCCCAATAAATTCTCAATTCATAAAATGATCTTTGGAAATCCATAATCTCAGTTTTTTCTACAGCTAAGGTTGCAAAGTTGGGCACTAAAAAATTGTACCAGAGAAGTTCTTCTTAAGTTTAGTCAAATTTGCAAAATTAACAAAAACATGAAATAGAACATCCATATGTGTATGCGTGTTTGTGTGTGTTTCTGTAAATCAGTGTAGGTGTGCATGTCTATATGCATTTGTTTATGCATGTGCCCGTAACTCTTTGTGAATTCGTGCATGTGTGATTGTGAGTCTGAGTGTGCTGATTGTGTGAAGTGTGGGTGTGAGTGACTACATGAATCTTTTTCTGTGTGTGTGTGTGTGAGGAAGAGTGTATGATTATGTGAATCTGTGTGGGTGTTGGTGCATATGTGTGTGATTACGTAAAATTGTGTTGAGGTATGTGTGTGTGTGTGATAGAGAGTGAGCTGCAAATGAAATTAGAGCCCGTGCAAAGGAGAGAGGGAGAGAGAGAGAGAGAGAGAGAGCAAGATATGGGGTTTCAGGAGTGAGGCCATCATTATCTGTATGTGTTGTGAGGGGTTCAAGAACAAAGAGAAAGATAGTGTAACACCCCAAAATCTACGCCGGAAGACATTAACTATCTATAAATTATCCAATCATGAGAGCATTTAAAATAATCCACAAGTGATAAAAATCCATCCCTTCATCTAATAAAGAGGAATCCAATTTCGAAAACCAATATAAAGAAATTATTAGAGTTCCATTCAAAACCTGAGGAAGACTATTCCACTAACTAAGAAAAGAATTAATCCAAAACAATGCTTCCATCAACCAGAAGTCATAAATTCAAAGTACAACCCAACATCACTAGGCATCCACTCCTGGGTCCACATACTGATCCGTCTCAACTTCCCAATCAACATGCACACCTAATGCGATATCTTCCTCAATTCTAAAGTCTGAAAAATAAATTTATATCGTAGGATGAGAAGAAAGCCTAGTAAAAAACTTTCTTAAGCCCAACAAGGTTTTAAAACAGTTAAACTGGTATGTTATTAGGACAATCTATGATATCTCAAGGGTATGGTATCAAAACGGTAAAGTTTATACAGAAAAATGAATAGTTCTGAAGAAATACTTTAATTTTCATAAATATATCTCATGTACGCCCGTAGATTTAGCATGAATAAACACATCAAGAATATTGTAGCCCACACTCACGCACACCCAATCCTCGTAAGGATACAATACTTTATAAATGACGTATATTGGCGCATTAGTAGTGACAAATCCTCCCCAAGAATAGTATAGTATACTAGCAACCAACCTTGATCCCCGTGAGCGAATAGTGCAAATTCTTGAACCTTGCAAGGAACCAAACAATCCCACTATGAGTGATAGGAACCTTCAAACCTCTCAAGGTAAGAAACACATCTATGCACTCTATGAAGGGATAGTTTCACAACTCCCAAATAAAATCACAATTCACAATTTCACAATTGCCAAACATGATAATTTCAAGAAAATATGCAAGAGATCCCCCAAAACACTTTTACATTGGAAATAAACAAGAGTTAGCATTTTTGAAATCAAGAACATATATTTATGAATTAAAAAAATATAATTTGCAAGAAATGAATCATGTTCTCACAAAGAATACAAAAAGCATTGTTTATCTATCATACATTTCGAATTGGAATTCAAGAACTAGGGTTTCATCAACAAAATGAGTAAATCTTGTAACAAATCATGTATTTTGTTTAATAAATGAAACCTAGAATCAAATCAACGTTAAAACATCATAGAACTAACATTTATTTCATAATAGAGATGAAAAAATTATACATATACATTCCTAATCCTCAATGAGTGAACTTGAGAAAAAATCCTACTTTTAATTCGCAGTTTGATGCAACCCTTGTTTCCTAGGCATTAATCCTCTGTGATCTAGCTTTTACT
The DNA here is from genome assembly GCA_963454935.2 of Ilex paraguariensis. Lineage (NCBI taxonomy): Eukaryota > Viridiplantae > Streptophyta > Magnoliopsida > Aquifoliales > Aquifoliaceae > Ilex > Ilex paraguariensis. Next base: position 235,942 of record CAUOFW020003992.1, on the reverse strand, counting down.
CTTCCCTATAATCCTCTCTTGGCTTTCTATGGTTCAAAGCTCTTGAAATTTAACCTAAGAAAGTCCTTGGGATATTTATAGGGTTAGAATCTGAATAGTCGGCTTGTCCTTGATCATTGTAAAAATCGCACTCTTGTTCGAATGTGGTTTGCGTTCAAACGTGCTTTGCTCCTGGTATCTCGATTTCTGTCAAACATAAAAGTGTTGTAGCTACACTCCATTTGAACGTAACTTTGTGTTAACTCCTATTTTCTGTCTGATCTTCCAATACAATTTTGACTTACGTAGAATTCAATTCATGAATTTTTTGTGAAATACACTTTTGTAGGTCTTGGCATCTGGTTTCTACTGTTCAAAAATTAGGTCAAGATAATGCCATAATAAAAAGTTATGGATAAAATACCAAGGTATTATCTAGTTATTCTCTTTTTAACTTCTCTCAAAGATGCTTCACAAGATACAAACCACCTATAATACACCCTATATCCCTATTCATAAACCATTTAGTATTCATACAACATGTGGTACACAATATGCATTATTATAAATACATGGGGGTTTACAAATAGATAGAGAATAACCTAAGTCATTGGGTTTTGCTAGATTTGGAGTCGCTGAAGAAGAGAGAGGAATGTTGGACAGAGATGGAACAGAGAAATTGGTAAGAGGAGCGAAATGAGAGAGATAGAGACATGACAGAGGAGGAGGAGAGAAAGACGTAACTTGATGGTGTTGGAGGGTCACTAGAGCTAGAGGGTCGCTAGTCACAGTAGAGACATTATAGAGAGAGAGAAAAAAGCGAGGCAAAGAGAGTAAGGAAAAAATTTTAGGGCTTTCAGTGGAAATTTTTGGCAAAAAATTAGATACCATTTTTTTTGGATCCATCATCCACACCAAAAGGATATAACCTGAGATAAACATTGTACTCTCAACCTAAAAGGTTGTAAATATACTATATTTTGTAGTAGTTAGTATAGCTACTAAATATATCCCACATCTACACATTCGGTAGTAAAAAGCTATCCCATTTTTTTTTTCCAAAAATCACATCACATAGTAAATGCAAGCCAATAAAATTTGTCACCTAAGAAAGGAAAGTACGTTATTATAGACCTAAATGATGATGTAATGGAGGATATGTTTCATGCTTTTGAAAATTATGAAAATGAGAATAACGACATGTAACAAAAAAAGATGGATGAATTAATATCTAAAGAAGTCCTTCAAATGATGTTTAATTCACACAAAGAGGTGTGACAATTTTATAACACCTATGGAAGATATGCGGGGTTTAGCATTCAAAAGGTTAATCTAAAGAATCCAAATGCCAGTTTCAAGAAGGTGTGTTTGTTAGAGAGACGGGTAGCGAGCTGCAAAACACACGTAACATGTCAAATGATTAAGGGAACCATGCGGCTTAACAAGGGTTGGATGCCTTGCAACATTTCGTGTGAAGTATGATATGAAGACAAAAAAAATGGGTTGTAAAGGAGCTTGCTTTGGAGCACAACCATCCATTGGTTTCACCATGTGGGATGCCATTTCTCCAATCACATAGGTGTGTCAAGAGTCCCAACAGAGCACAAGCTAAAGTATTGCGTGATGTTGGTATGCATACAAATTAGATTAGAGATTCCATGTTACAACAATCAGAAGTATATCAAAATGGTGGTTTTATCACAAAGAGTCTATACAAAGACATAGATGCCCAATGTGGAGAAGAAATGAGGGACAGTAACGCCGAGAGCGCATTGGCGTACTTGAGCGCCAAGGAAGAGTTGGACATGTTATTTTATTTCATGTGTAGCATCACCAATTCACTAAATTACTTGTTTTAGGTTGATTCGACATCTCGAGTAGACACAAGTGTTTTGGCGGCGTGCTAACATTTGATACTACATATCGAACAATTGAATATAAGAAGTCATTTGTGATATTTGCAGGTGTCAACCACCATGCTATAAATATATTTGGTTGTGCACTGCTTTCAGATGAGATGGTTGAAACATATGTCTAGGTATTTTGGTACTTTTCTTCATACAATGGATAATAAGATGCCGATATTTGTTATCATAGATAGGGATAAAGCAATGGCTGCTGCAATAGAAATAGTATTTTTGCAAACAACACACCGCTTATGCAGATGACATTTGTCGCAAAATGCTCCCACAAATATTAATGCTAAAAATTTTGTCAATGAATTCAATTTATGTATGTTAGCTCGATGTATACCAGAAAAATTTGAAGATCTATGGAAATCAATGGTGGAGTCATTTGGACTGGAGACTAATAATTGGATTGCAAAAGTTTATTGAAAGAGATTCAAATGGTCTGAAGCATACTTGCGAGGGATTTTTTTTTGCTAGTCTAAAAAGCATGCAATGGTCGAAAAGTATGAATGCATAACTAATTGCATCCTAAAAACACGCCAAAGACTGTTCGAGTTTGTTAGGTAGTACGATAGGGGCTTGGAAAGAATCAGAGAGATAGAGAAAAATGCGGACTATGAGTTGGAACACGTTACTCCAGTGCTCACNCGACGGCGACGGTAGTGGTGGTGGTGGTGGGAGTGGTGCTGATGGTGGTAGAGGAAGTGGTAGAGCGGTTTCAAACACTATTTTTTTTTAAAGTATTTATAAGAAATAATTTATAGAAGTACTTTTAAAAAGTCACTTTAAACACAGTTTTAGGGGCCTATTTTTTGTATTAAATTTAGGGTATTAATATTAGCCGTTAGATTAATTTTAAAGTAAAATTTAAAGCGATCTGAACCACGAAAAACAAAAGTTAGTTTGTTTATTTTTTGAGATTTGAATTGTAAACTACTTTATTATATAGATTGTATCTTGCAGTACATTAATCAAACACCTAATATGCACAATATCCAATTAAACAAGCAATTAATATGCAAAATACCTTGCAAAGTTGATGACCTGTTGCTTCATCTAATACATGCGACTTGAATATGACACAAATTGGCACAACGGTGTGCTAAATTCATAGTTTATTGATGTTTGATCAAATAAATATCCAATTCAAAAAAATAATCAAAAGAACAAAAACAAGTATGCTACATATCCCAATAAATTCTCAATTCATAAAATGATCTTTGGAAATCCATAATCTCAGTTTTTTCTACAGCTAAGGTTGCAAAGTTGGGCACTAAAAAATTGTACCAGAGAAGTTCTTCTTAAGTTTAGTCAAATTTGCAAAATTAACAAAAACATGAAATAGAACATCCATATGTGTATGCGTGTTTGTGTGTGTTTCTGTAAATCAGTGTAGGTGTGCATGTCTATATGCATTTGTTTATGCATGTGCCCGTAACTCTTTGTGAATTCGTGCATGTGTGATTGTGAGTCTGAGTGTGCTGATTGTGTGAAGTGTGGGTGTGAGTGACTACATGAATCTTTTTCTGTGTGTGTGTGTGTGAGGAAGAGTGTATGATTATGTGAATCTGTGTGGGTGTTGGTGCATATGTGTGTGATTACGTAAAATTGTGTTGAGGTATGTGTGTGTGTGTGATAGAGAGTGAGCTGCAAATGAAATTAGAGCCCGTGCAAAGGAGAGAGGGAGAGAGAGAGAGAGAGAGAGAGCAAGATATGGGGTTTCAGGAGTGAGGCCATCATTATCTGTATGTGTTGTGAGGGGTTCAAGAACAAAGAGAAAGATAGTGTAACACCCCAAAATCTACGCCGGAAGACATTAACTATCTATAAATTATCCAATCATGAGAGCATTTAAAATAATCCACAAGTGATAAAAATCCATCCCTTCATCTAATAAAGAGGAATCCAATTTCGAAAACCAATATAAAGAAATTATTAGAGTTCCATTCAAAACCTGAGGAAGACTATTCCACTAACTAAGAAAAGAATTAATCCAAAACAATGCTTCCATCAACCAGAAGTCATAAATTCAAAGTACAACCCAACATCACTAGGCATCCACTCCTGGGTCCACATACTGATCCGTCTCAACTTCCCAATCAACATGCACACCTAATGCGATATCTTCCTCAATTCTAAAGTCTGAAAAATAAATTTATATCGTAGGATGAGAAGAAAGCCTAGTAAAAAACTTTCTTAAGCCCAACAAGGTTTTAAAACAGTTAAACTGGTATGTTATTAGGACAATCTATGATATCTCAAGGGTATGGTATCAAAACGGTAAAGTTTATACAGAAAAATGAATAGTTCTGAAGAAATACTTTAATTTTCATAAATATATCTCATGTACGCCCGTAGATTTAGCATGAATAAACACATCAAGAATATTGTAGCCCACACTCACGCACACCCAATCCTCGTAAGGATACAATACTTTATAAATGACGTATATTGGCGCATTAGTAGTGACAAATCCTCCCCAAGAATAGTATAGTATACTAGCAACCAACCTTGATCCCCGTGAGCGAATAGTGCAAATTCTTGAACCTTGCAAGGAACCAAACAATCCCACTATGAGTGATAGGAACCTTCAAACCTCTCAAGGTAAGAAACACATCTATGCACTCTATGAAGGGATAGTTTCACAACTCCCAAATAAAATCACAATTCACAATTTCACAATTGCCAAACATGATAATTTCAAGAAAATATGCAAGAGATCCCCCAAAACACTTTTACATTGGAAATAAACAAGAGTTAGCATTTTTGAAATCAAGAACATATATTTATGAATTAAAAAAATATAATTTGCAAGAAATGAATCATGTTCTCACAAAGAATACAAAAAGCATTGTTTATCTATCATACATTTCGAATTGGAATTCAAGAACTAGGGTTTCATCAACAAAATGAGTAAATCTTGTAACAAATCATGTATTTTGTTTAATAAATGAAACCTAGAATCAAATCAACGTTAAAACATCATAGAACTAACATTTATTTCATAATAGAGATGAAAAAATTATACATATACATTCCTAATCCTCAATGAGTGAACTTGAGAAAAAATCCTACTTTTAATTCGCAGTTTGATGCAACCCTTGTTTCCTAGGCATTAATCCTCTGTGATCTAGCTTTTACTCTTCCCTATAATCCTCTCTTGGCTTTCTATGGTTCAAAGCTCTTGAAATTTAACCTAAGAAAGTCCTTGGGATATTTATAGGGTTAGAATCTGAATAGTCGGCTTGTCCTTGATCATTGTAAAAATCGCACTCTTGTTCGAATGTGGTTTGCGTTCAAACGTGCTTTGCTCCTGGTATCTCGATTTCTGTCAAACATAAAAGTGTTGTAGCTACACTCCATTTGAACGTAACTTTGTGTTAACTCCTATTTTCTGTCTGATCTTCCAATACAATTTTGACTTACGTAGAATTCAATTCATGAATTTTTTGTGAAATACACTTTTGTAGGTCTTGGCATCTGGTTTCTACTGTTCAAAAATTAGGTCAAGATAATGCCATAATAAAAAGTTATGGATAAAATACCAAGGTATTATCTAGTTATTCTCTTTTTAACTTCTCTCAAAGATGCTTCACAAGATACAAACCACCTATAATACACCCTATATCCCTATTCATAAACCATTTAGTATTCATACAACATGTGGTACACAATATGCATTATTATAAATACATGGGGGTTTACAAATAGATAGAGAATAACCTAAGTCATTGGGTTTTGCTAGATTTGGAGTCGCTGAAGAAGAGAGAGGAATGTTGGACAGAGATGGAACAGAGAAATTGGTAAGAGGAGCGAAATGAGAGAGATAGAGACATGACAGAGGAGGAGGAGAGAAAGACGTAACTTGATGGTGTTGGAGGGTCACTAGAGCTAGAGGGTCGCTAGTCACAGTAGAGACATTATAGAGAGAGAGAAAAAAGCGAGGCAAAGAGAGTAAGGAAAAAATTTTAGGGCTTTCAGTGGAAATTTTTGGCAAAAAATTAGATACCATTTTTTTTGGATCCATCATCCACACCAAAAGGATATAACCTGAGATAAACATTGTACTCTCAACCTAAAAGGTTGTAAATATACTATATTTTGTAGTAGTTAGTATAGCTACTAAATATATCCCACATCTACACATTCGGTAGTAAAAAGCTATCCCATTTTTTTTTTCCAAAAATCACATCACATAGTAAATGCAAGCCAATAAAATTTGTCACCTAAGAAAGGAAAGTACGTTATTATAGACCTAAATGATGATGTAATGGAGGATATGTTTCATGCTTTTGAAAATTATGAAAATGAGAATAACGACATGTAACAAAAAAAGATGGATGAATTAATATCTAAAGAAGTCCTTCAAATGATGTTTAATTCACACAAAGAGGTGTGACAATTTTATAACACCTATGGAAGATATGCGGGGTTTAGCATTCAAAAGGTTAATCTAAAGAATCCAAATGCCAGTTTCAAGAAGGTGTGTTTGTTAGAGAGACGGGTAGCGAGCTGCAAAACACACGTAACATGTCAAATGATTAAGGGAACCATGCGGCTTAACAAGGGTTGGATGCCTTGCAACATTTCGTGTGAAGTATGATATGAAGACAAAAAAAATGGGTTGTAAAGGAGCTTGCTTTGGAGCACAACCATCCATTGGTTTCACCATGTGGGATGCCATTTCTCCAATCACATAGGTGTGTCAAGAGTCCCAACAGAGCACAAGCTAAAGTATTGCGTGATGTTGGTATGCATACAAATTAGATTAGAGATTCCATGTTACAACAATCAGAAGTATATCAAAATGGTGGTTTTATCACAAAGAGTCTATACAAAGACATAGATGCCCAATGTGGAGAAGAAATGAGGNTCCACAAGTGATAAAAATCCATCCCTTCATCTAATAAAGAGGAATCCAATTTCGAAAACCAATATAAAGAAATTATTAGAGTTCCATTCAAAACCTGAGGAAGACTATTCCACTAACTAAGAAAAGAATTAATCCAAAACAATGCTTCCATCAACCAGAAGTCATAAATTCAAAGTACAACCCAACATCACTAGGCATCCACTCCTGGGTCCACATACTGATCCGTCTCAACTTCCCAATCAACATGCACACCTAATGCGATATCTTCCTCAATTCTAAAGTCTGAAAAATAAATTTATATCGTAGGATGAGAAGAAAGCCTAGTAAAAAACTTTCTTAAGCCCAACAAGGTTTTAAAACAGTTAAACTGGTATGTTATTAGGACAATCTATGATATCTCAAGGGTATGGTATCAAAACGGTAAAGTTTATACAGAAAAATGAATAGTTCTGAAGAAATACTTTAATTTTCATAAATATATCTCATGTACGCCCGTAGATTTAGCATGAATAAACACATCAAGAATATTGTAGCCCACACTCACGCACACCCAATCCTCGTAAGGATACAATACTTTATAAATGACGTATATTGGCGCATTAGTAGTGACAAATCCTCCCCAAGAATAGTATAGTATACTAGCAACCAACCTTGATCCCCGTGAGCGAATAGTGCAAATTCTTGAACCTTGCAAGGAACCAAACAATCCCACTATGAGTGATAGGAACCTTCAAACCTCTCAAGGTAAGAAACACATCTATGCACTCTATGAAGGGATAGTTTCACAACTCCCAAATAAAATCACAATTCACAATTTCACAATTGCCAAACATGATAATTTCAAGAAAATATGCAAGAGATCCCCCAAAACACTTTTACATTGGAAATAAACAAGAGTTAGCATTTTTGAAATCAAGAACATATATTTATGAATTAAAAAAATATAATTTGCAAGAAATGAATCATGTTCTCACAAAGAATACAAAAAGCATTGTTTATCTATCATACATTTCGAATTGGAATTCAAGAACTAGGGTTTCATCAACAAAATGAGTAAATCTTGTAACAAATCATGTATTTTGTTTAATAAATGAAACCTAGAATCAAATCAACGTTAAAACATCATAGAACTAACATTTATTTCATAATAGAGATGAAAAAATTATACATATACATTCCTAATCCTCAATGAGTGAACTTGAGAAAAAATCCTACTTTTAATTCGCAGTTTGATGCAACCCTTGTTTCCTAGGCATTAATCCTCTGTGATCTAGCTTTTACTCTTCCCTATAATCCTCTCTTGGCTTTCTATGGTTCAAAGCTCTTGAAATTTAACCTAAGAAAGTCCTTGGGATATTTATAGGGTTAGAATCTGAATAGTCGGCTTGTCCTTGATCATTGTAAAAATCGCACTCTTGTTCGAATGTGGTTTGCGTTCAAACGTGCTTTGCTCCTGGTATCTCGATTTCTGTCAAACATAAAAGTGTTGTAGCTACACTCCATTTGAACGTAACTTTGTGTTAACTCCTATTTTCTGTCTGATCTTCCAATACAATTTTGACTTACGTAGAATTCAATTCATGAATTTTTTGTGAAATACACTTTTGTAGGTCTTGGCATCTGGTTTCTACTGTTCAAAAATTAGGTCAAGATAATGCCATAATAAAAAGTTATGGATAAAATACCAAGGTATTATCTAGTTATTCTCTTTTTAACTTCTCTCAAAGATGCTTCACAAGATACAAACCACCTATAATACACCCTATATCCCTATTCATAAACCATTTAGTATTCATACAACATGTGGTACACAATATGCATTATTATAAATACATGGGGGTTTACAAATAGATAGAGAATAACCTAAGTCATTGGGTTTTGCTAGATTTGGAGTCGCTGAAGAAGAGAGAGGAATGTTGGACAGAGATGGAACAGAGAAATTGGTAAGAGGAGCGAAATGAGAGAGATAGAGACATGACAGAGGAGGAGGAGAGAAAGACGTAACTTGATGGTGTTGGAGGGTCACTAGAGCTAGAGGGTCGCTAGTCACAGTAGAGACATTATAGAGAGAGAGAAAAAAGCGAGGCAAAGAGAGTAAGGAAAAAATTTTAGGGCTTTCAGTGGAAATTTTTGGCAAAAAATTAGATACCATTTTTTTTGGATCCATCATCCACACCAAAAGGATATAACCTGAGATAAACATTGTACTCTCAACCTAAAAGGTTGTAAATATACTATATTTTGTAGTAGTTAGTATAGCTACTAAATATATCCCACATCTACACATTCGGTAGTAAAAAGCTATCCCATTTTTTTTTTCCAAAAATCACATCACATAGTAAATGCAAGCCAATAAAATTTGTCACCTAAGAAAGGAAAGTACGTTATTATAGACCTAAATGATGATGTAATGGAGGATATGTTTCATGCTTTTGAAAATTATGAAAATGAGAATAACGACATGTAACAAAAAAAGATGGATGAATTAATATCTAAAGAAGTCCTTCAAATGATGTTTAATTCACACAAAGAGGTGTGACAATTTTATAACACCTATGGAAGATATGCGGGGTTTAGCATTCAAAAGGTTAATCTAAAGAATCCAAATGCCAGTTTCAAGAAGGTGTGTTTGTTAGAGAGACGGGTAGCGAGCTGCAAAACACACGTAACATGTCAAATGATTAAGGGAACCATGCGGCTTAACAAGGGTTGGATGCCTTGCAACATTTCGTGTGAAGTATGATATGAAGACAAAAAAAATGGGTTGTAAAGGAGCTTGCTTTGGAGCACAACCATCCATTGGTTTCACCATGTGGGATGCCATTTCTCCAATCACATAGGTGTGTCAAGAGTCCCAACAGAGCACAAGCTAAAGTATTGCGTGATGTTGGTATGCATACAAATTAGATTAGAGATTCCATGTTACAACAATCAGAAGTATATCAAAATGGTGGTTTTATCACAAAGAGTCTATACAAAGACATAGATGCCCAATGTGGAGAAGAAATGAGGGACAGTAACGCCGAGAGCGCATTGGCGTACTTGAGCGCCAAGGAAGAGTTGGACATGTTATTTTATTTCATGTGTAGCATCACCAATTCACTAAATTACTTGTTTTAGGTTGATTCGACATCTCGAGTAGACACAAGTGTTTTGGCGGCGTGCTAACATTTGATACTACATATCGAACAATTGAATATAAGAAGTCATTTGTGATATTTGCAGGTGTCAACCACCATGCTATAAATATATTTGGTTGTGCACTGCTTTCAGATGAGATGGTTGAAACATATGTCTAGGTATTTTGGTACTTTTCTTCATACAATGGATAATAAGATGCCGATATTTGTTATCATAGATAGGGATAAAGCAATGGCTGCTGCAATAGAAATAGTATTTTTGCAAACAACACACCGCTTATGCAGATGACATTTGTCGCAAAATGCTCCCACAAATATTAATGCTAAAAATTTTGTCAATGAATTCAATTTATGTATGTTAGCTCGATGTATACCAGAAAAATTTGAAGATCTATGGAAATCAATGGTGGAGTCATTTGGACTGGAGACTAATAATTGGATTGCAAAAGTTTATTGAAAGAGATTCAAATGGTCTGAAGCATACTTGCGAGGGATTTTTTTTTGCTAGTCTAAAAAGCATGCAATGGTCGAAAAGTATGAATGCATAACTAATTGCATCCTAAAAACACGCCAAAGACTGTTCGAGTTTGTTAGGTAGTACGATAGGGGCTTGGAAAGAATCAGAGAGATAGAGAAAAATGCGGACTATGAGTTGGAACACGTTACTCCAGTGCTCACGACAGCACTAAAATGCTTAGAGGAGCACGACTCTAAGAAATAGTTCATAAAAAAATTTATTTGAAGTCCATGATCAATTGAAGGATGAAGAATTATTTTTTGTAGAGGATAAAATTGAGAACTAAACTCAACAGAGTTACTAGTCTTGGTTCACACGACTGAAATCTACGTGGATTGTTAACTAATATCCTAACATTCATACGTTTAAGTGCAAATGCATGAAATNCTCTTGGCTTTCTATGGTTCAAAGCTCTTGAAATTTAACCTAAGAAAGTCCTTGGGATATTTATAGGGTTAGAATCTGAATAGTCGGCTTGTCCTTGATCATTGTAAAAATCGCACTCTTGTTCGAATGTGGTTTGCGTTCAAACGTGCTTTGCTCCTGGTATCTCGATTTCTGTCAAACATAAAAGTGTTGTAGCTACACTCCATTTGAACGTAACTTTGTGTTAACTCCTATTTTCTGTCTGATCTTCCAATACAATTTTGACTTACGTAGAATTCAATTCATGAATTTTTTGTGAAATACACTTTTGTAGGTCTTGGCATCTGGTTTCTACTGTTCAAAAATTAGGTCAAGATAATGCCATAATAAAAAGTTATGGATAAAATACCAAGGTATTATCTAGTTATTCTCTTTTTAACTTCTCTCAAAGATGCTTCACAAGATACAAACCACCTATAATACACCCTATATCCCTATTCATAAACCATTTAGTATTCATACAACATGTGGTACACAATATGCATTATTATAAATACATGGGGGTTTACAAATAGATAGAGAATAACCTAAGTCATTGGGTTTTGCTAGATTTGGAGTCGCTGAAGAAGAGAGAGGAATGTTGGACAGAGATGGAACAGAGAAATTGGTAAGAGGAGCGAAATGAGAGAGATAGAGACATGACAGAGGAGGAGGAGAGAAAGACGTAACTTGATGGTGTTGGAGGGTCACTAGAGCTAGAGGGTCGCTAGTCACAGTAGAGACATTATAGAGAGAGAGAAAAAAGCGAGGCAAAGAGAGTAAGGAAAAAATTTTAGGGCTTTCAGTGGAAATTTTTGGCAAAAAATTAGATACCATTTTTTTTGGATCCATCATCCACACCAAAAGGATATAACCTGAGATAAACATTGTACTCTCAACCTAAAAGGTTGTAAATATACTATATTTTGTAGTAGTTAGTATAGCTACTAAATATATCCCACATCTACACATTCGGTAGTAAAAAGCTATCCCATTTTTTTTTTCCAAAAATCACATCACATAGTAAATGCAAGCCAATAAAATTTGTCACCTAAGAAAGGAAAGTACGTTATTATAGACCTAAATGATGATGTAATGGAGGATATGTTTCATGCTTTTGAAAATTATGAAAATGAGAATAACGACATGTAACAAAAAAAGATGGATGAATTAATATCTAAAGAAGTCCTTCAAATGATGTTTAATTCACACAAAGAGGTGTGACAATTTTATAACACCTATGGAAGATATGCGGGGTTTAGCATTCAAAAGGTTAATCTAAAGAATCCAAATGCCAGTTTCAAGAAGGTGTGTTTGTTAGAGAGACGGGTAGCGAGCTGCAAAACACACGTAACATGTCAAATGATTAAGGGAACCATGCGGCTTAACAAGGGTTGGATGCCTTGCAACATTTCGTGTGAAGTATGATATGAAGACAAAAAAAATGGGTTGTAAAGGAGCTTGCTTTGGAGCACAACCATCCATTGGTTTCACCATGTGGGATGCCATTTCTCCAATCACATAGGTGTGTCAAGAGTCCCAACAGAGCACAAGCTAAAGTATTGCGTGATGTTGGTATGCATACAAATTAGATTAGAGATTCCATGTTACAACAATCAGAAGTATATCAAAATGGTGGTTTTATCACAAAGAGTCTATACAAAGACATAGATGCCCAATGTGGAGAAGAAATGAGGGACAGTGACGCCGAGAGCGCATTGGCGTACTTGAGCGCCAAGGAAGAGTTGGACATGTTATTTTATTTCATGTGTAGCATCACCAATTCACTAAATTACTTGTTTTAGGTTGATTCAACATCTCGAGTAGACACAAGTGTTTTGGCGGCATGCTAACATTTGATACTACATATCGAACAAATGAATATAAGAAGTCATTTGTCATATTTTCAGGTGTCAATCACCATGCCATAAATATATTTGGTTGTGCACTTCTTTCAGCTGAGATGGTTGAAACATATGTCTGGGTATTTTGGTACTTTTCTTCATACAATGGATAATAAGATGCCGATATTTGTTATCATAGATAGGGATAAAGCAATGGCTGCTGCAATAGAAATAGTATTTTTGCAAACAACCCACCGCTTATGCAGATGACATTTGTCCCAAAATGCTCCCACAAATATTAATGTTAAAAATTTTGTCAATGAATTCAATTTATGTATGTTAGCTCGATGTATACCAGAAAAATTTGAAGATCTATGGAAATCAATGGTGGTGTCATTTGGACTGGAGACTAATAGTTGGATTGCAAAAGTTAATTGAAAGAGATTCAAATGGTCTGAAGCATACTTGCGAGGGATTTTTTTTTTTTTTTGCTAGTCTAAAAAGCATGCAATGGTCGAAAAGTATGAATGCATAACTAATTGCGTCCTAAAAACATGCCAAAGACTGTTCGAGTTTGTTAGGTAGTACGATAGGGGCTTGGAAAAGAATCAGAGAGATAGAGAAAAATGTGGACTATGAGTTGGAACACTTTACGCCAGTGCTCACGACAGCACTAAAATGCTTAGAGGAGCACGGCTCTAAGAAATAGTTCAGAAAAAAATTTATTTGAAGTCCATGATCAATTGAAGGATGAAGAATTATTTTTTGTAGAGCATAAAATTGAGAACTAAACTCAACAGAGTTACTAGTCTTGGTTCACACGACTGAAATCTACGTGGATTGTTAACTAATATCCTAACATTCATACGTTTAAGTGCAAATGCATGAAATTTGATTATGTTGGGATTCCTTGACCTTACATGATCGCTATCATGAAGTATGAGCACCTCAAAGAGTTCTCTCATAACTGTGTGATGAAAAGGTGGACAATTATAGCAAATCCAATTATCAAGCAATGATGTATTGCATACATTGAGCACCCTATCAATTTCTACAAGATGTGCTGGGCTCATATCGATTTGCAACTTAATGTGTTACTATGCTTCACAGTCTCTGTTAGACACAAATTATGTGAGAAATATGGTGAAAGAAAAAAAATTTCTTCTAAAAGCACATCATGAGTCACTTGTTGGAGGCTATGATGGGTCACAATAATGTGAAGTAGATGCAAATGTACACAATGCCAAATNTTTTAACTTCTCTCAAAGATGCTTCACAAGATACAAACCACCTATAATACACCCTATATCCCTATTCATAAACCATTTAGTATTCATACAACATGTGGTACACAATATGCATTATTATAAATACATGGGGGTTTACAAATAGATAGAGAATAACCTAAGTCATTGGGTTTTGCTAGATTTGNGGTCATATACATAAGAGCATTCCAATTGCCACACTAAAAATGTAGTAAATATAAGGGCATTAGACATTATTAGAAAATGTCCACTATTGACGTGCCATTTGAATGATCTATATGACGATAAGCCTTTTTGAAAGCCAAACCAACCCCCCCAGTTTACGTTTTTCTCATGAATCACAACTACCACTCGAGATGTTTTTTTAACAGCTTGGTGGATCGCAACCTTTGTGAATATATGAAGAGCAAGACTGTTGGATTCCCTTTATAAATGATGGTAGTCTTGACTATCAGGTTATATCCTTGCAAGTCATTAACTAAAAAAGATGAAAATAATTCCTCTTATTTTAGGATGGGATACTAACCATTGCCTCAAACGTTCACACACAATTTATCAATGCCAATTTTAGTTACATCGACAAAATTAGAGTACGCTTCCTTGAAGAAACTTCCTTTCCACAAGTTGTCTAAAAATAGTATACAAGATCATGGAGTAGAATGGACCATGAAATTCCCCCTTTATGAGCTTGCCTTTATTTCAAAGAAATCTTTTTATGTTACTCAACACAATGCTTGATCATGGCATCAACTAAACAACTGCATTGAATTTACATAGCATTCTCTCATGTACTTCCATAAACACTAATTCGTTCCTTTGTTATTTTTAGGATGTGATACCAAGGATTGATTCAACCATGAACGCACAGTAAATCAACGCTAGTTTTAAATTAGAGGAAACTTCCCTAATTTTGATCAAAAGGCTTTACATTCTTTTGTTTTCCTATATGCCAACATGACATAGATATGAGTTTGCCTTTTGTTCAAAGCTATTTTTCTATGTTATTAAACAAGATGCCTGAGCATGGCATCAACAAAACAACTGTATTGAATGTNAGTAAATCAACGCTAGTTTTAAATTAGAGGAAACTTCCCTAATTTTGATCAAAAGGTTTTACATTCTTTTTTTTCCCTATATGCCAACATGACATAGATATGAGTTTGCCTTTTGTTCAAAGCTATTTTTCTATGTTATTAAACAAGATGCCTGAGCATGGCATCAACAAAACAACTGTATTGAATGTAAAGATCATTTTGGCTGGTATATTCCATTTTGTCATCATTCTATTATGTACCTTCATACACACTACTTCGTTTCTCTCATGGATAGCAACTAAATCAAATAATAATAACTCTCTAAGAATCCAGTTTGGTCCATTAAATTTTGTATATGCAACAATAAACCTAGAATTTGTTNACAACTGTATTGAATGTAAAGATCATTTTGGTTGGTATATTCCATTTTGTCATCATTCTATTATATACCTTCATACACACTACTTCGTTTCTCTCATGGATAACAACTAAATCAAATAATAATAACTCTCTAAGAATCCAGTTTGGTCCATTAAATTTTGTATATGCAACAATAAACCTAGAATTTGTTTGGTCCATCACAAGCATTACCAAACTCATTTAAAGGAAAACAACAAAGAAACTTTAGATTTTCAATAAAAGCACATCAAAATGACAGGTGCACTAATTCCCTAGTCACATTTAAGGTGTGCTCATTCAAGCATTTTTATAAACAATCAGAAAACTACACATCCAAACTTACTACTACTCTACACTTCTCTATGATTTGTTTACATTCCTTCAAATAAGAATTAATTTTAACAATCTTACTCTCGAGTTGCTTGAGGGACACCTTCGTGCCTTCTTGAGTTGTTGGCCATTATTGCTTTCTAAAGAATTATTGTTGTATCAAATGTGTATTTTGTTAGTTTGATTTATGTTTTACTCTCCACTACTAATTTTGTAAGTTGTGTGGCAAATTGTATGCATTGTGGCAAATTATATATATATTGTGAACGTCTTTAATATGTTTTAACTAAATTATTATATTTTATAATTTTTTTATTATATGACTGATCTGACCAATTGACCCAATAGTTGAACCAATGAACCATTGACCTGGTTCCTCTATCAATTTGATGTTCTATAGGGTTTTGATAACTATGACAAAAACTATTCTGGCTATTAGCTTTTATATTCTGGTTGTTTCTTTTCTATTTTTTTGAATATTCTGTTTATTAGAAATGATAACAATTGAGAATAATGACTGTACTACTACAAATCTTGTGGTGCCTATTACTATCTATACGCATGTGCCTCATGGAAAGAAACCAAAAAGCTCAACAGGAATGATGTCAAGAGATAACAACAAAAGATTTTGTTATATCTCACTATGTTGAATCTTGTAAAGTTTCTTCATGAGGATACTCCTATTCTTCCTGAGAATGAAACGAACTAGCAAGTGGTTGTTGCAATGGATGCATGAAAACACTCTGATTTTCTGTACTAGAATGACATTCTTAATAGATTTGATAACACATTGTACAATGTTTATAGTCCAATCAATACCGCTAAATAATAAGAATCTATTAAGAAAAAGTACAAAACGATGTCAGTATAAAGGAATTTGTTGTGGGTGGATTTCTTGATTACAAAATGGTAAATTCCAATACTATCATTAGTTAAGTTTAAGATTTTCAAGTGATCCTTTATGAAACTTCTTGCTGAAGGGATGGTGCTAAGTGAGTCTTTTCAAATGACTGTAATCATTAAACAATTATCGTCACATTGGAAGGATTTTAAGGACTATTTGATGTATAAATGCAAAGAGATGAACTTGAAGATTTGATTGTGAGATTAAGAAGCAAAGAAGATAATTCACTTTCTGAAAACAAGGCCGGTAATCATTCCTTGAAGTTTTAGGCAAATGTCGTGGTCGAGGGGCACAAAACCAACAATGAAAAGAGAAAACATAATGGCCAACAAAGTACCAAAAGAGATGATTCTAAAAAGTTTAGAGGCAATTGCTTTATGTGCAATATTTCCAAAATCGTAAGGTACAAGAGAAGCCAAAGAAGAAAGCTACACAAGCCAATATAATTGAAGTGAAAAAACTCTATAACTGTTTCAAACATGAGTTTCTTCGCCGTAGCATCCAAGGTGTACATGGATGGATACATGAAAGAATGGTGGGTGGACGTGGGGGCTGCTTGACACATTTGTTCGGATAAGAAGATATCATCTTCTTATGAAAACAGTGGATCATGAAGACCAACTATTCATAGGGAACTCCATTACTTCCAAAATTGAAGGCAAATGAAAGGTTATATTGAAAATAACTTTTGAAAAGGAACTTATTCTCAATAAAATGTTACATATACCCCATGTTCGTAAAAGTCTTGTGTCTGGGTCATTATTGAGTAATAAAAGATTTAAGTTAATTTTTGAGTCCAACAAATTTATGCTCACCAAGGGTGGATCTTATGTAGGCAAAGGCTATTTGAGTAATGAGCTCTTTCTGATGACTATTTGAGTAATGAGCTCTTTATGATGAGTGTAATAACTATTGTACCTTCTATTATTAATAATAAGCACACATCTTATGCTTATATGCTTAAGTCTTGTAATGTTTGACATGGTAGATTAAGACATATCAATTTTCATACTCTGTGTATCATAGTGTATTTAGATAGATTAAGACATGTCAATTTTGATACTTCACATATCATGAATTTATAATTGTTGTCTAAATTCTATATTGATGCAAATTATAAATGTGAAACATTTGTAGAATCAAAATCAATGAGAGGATCATTCTATACAATTGAAAGATGTGTTGAGCCTCTAGAATTATTAATTCATAATGATACTTATGATTTGAAATATGTTCAAATTAGAGGAAAGAAGTCTTTTGTTATTTTTACTAATAATTGTACAATATACGGTTATGTGTATTTGCTAATAAGCAAATATGAAGCCTTAGAAATGTTTGTACATTATAAGAATGAGATTGAGAATCAACTTGATACAAAGATTAAGGCAACAATAAGTGATTGAGATGGTGAATATGATGCACTTTTGATAAGTTCTGTCAAGAACATGGAATTATTCACCAAACCTCTATGCCTTATACACCACAACAAAATAAGATTGCTAAACATAAAAATAGAACATTGAAAGATATGATGTATGCCATGTTGATAAGTTCAAAATTGCCTCAGAACTTTGTGGGGAGAAGCATTGCTTTCGGCAAATTGTATTCTTAATAATTTACCCTATAAGAAGTTAAGCAAAGTCCTTTATGAATTATGAAAAGGTCAAAGACCTTCCTATAAATACTTAAAAGTGTGGGGGTACTTGGCTAAGGTGGCGGTTCTTGTTCTCAAAAGGATTAAAATAGGACCTAAAATCATTGATTTCATATTTATTGGTTATACTAATAATAGTAGTGTATATCATTTTCATGTGTATAAATTTGACATTCCTGATATCCATGTTAATATTATTGTTGAAACTAGGAATGTATCTTTCTTTGAAAATATATTTTCTTGTAATAACAAGATACATATTCTCTTAACAGAACTCATGATACTGTGATTAGTAATATAGTTAGAATTTTCTAACATTTGTTTTAGAAAATGAGCCTTAAAGCTTTAAGGAAGCAATGTCCACTCCCAAAGCGCTATTTTTGGAAAGAAATTATAATAGTAAAATTGAATTTATTATGCAAAATCGCACTTGAGAATTGGTAGATCTTCTACCAGGAAGTAAACTATTGGGTTGTAATGGGATTTTTAAGAGAAAAATAAAAACATATGGATCAATTGATGAGCCAGAATTCTTGTCAAATGTTACAAATAAAAGAAAGGTCTAAACTACTTTGATACTTATTCACCTTTTACAAGGTAATATCAATTCGTATTCTAATAGCTGTTGCAATAGTGCCTAATCTTGAAATACATCAAATGGATGTTCAATTTTTTTTCTAAATGGTTAATTAAATGATAAAATTTATATAGAACAATGTGAAGGGTTCGTTATTCTGGGACAAGAAATGAAAGTGTGCATGCTTGTTAAATCACTTTATAGATTAAAACAAGCTTCAAAACAAAGACATGAAAATTTTGACAAAATCATGATATCAAATGTATTCAAAATTAGTAAATGTGATAAATGTGTCTATATCAAANAACTTCTTGCTGAAGGGATGGTGCTAAGTGAGTCTTTTCAAATGACTGTAATCATTAAACAATTATCGTCACATTGGAAGGATTTTAAGGACTATTTGATGTATAAATGCAAAGAGATGAACTTGAAGATTTGATTGTGAGATTAAGAAGCAAAGAAGATAATTCACTTTCTGAAAACAAGGCCGGTAATCATTCCTTGAAGTTTTAGGCAAATGTCGTGGTCGAGGGGCACAAAACCAACAATGAAAAGAGAAAACATAATGGCCAACAAAGTACCAAAAGAGATGATTCTAAAAAGTTTAGAGGCAATTGCTTTATGTGCAATATTTCCAAAATCGTAAGGTACAAGAGAAGCCAAAGAAGAAAGCTACACAAGCCAATATAATTGAAGTGAAAAAACTCTATAACTGTTTCAAACATGAGTTTCTTCGCCGTAGCATCCAAGGTGTACATGGATGGATACATGAAAGAATGGTGGGTGGACGTGGGGGCTGCTTGACACATTTGTTCGGATAAGAAGATATCATCTTCTTATGAAAACAGTGGATCATGAAGACCAACTATTCATAGGGAACTCCATTACTTCCAAAATTGAAGGCAAATGAAAGGTTATATTGAAAATAACTTTTGAAAAGGAACTTATTCTCAATAAAATGTTACATATACCCCATGTTCGTAAAAGTCTTGTGTCTGGGTCATTATTGAGTAATAAAAGATTTAAGTTAATTTTTGAGTCCAACAAATTTATGCTCACCAAGGGTGGATCTTATGTAGGCAAAGGNCATTTTCATGTGTATAAATTTGACATTCCTGATATCCATGTTAATAATATTGTTGAAACTAGGAATGTATCTTTCTTTGAAAATATATTTTCTTGTAATAACAAGATACATATTCTCTTAACAGAACTCATGATACTGTGATTAGTAATATAGTTAGAATTTTCTAACATTTGTTTTAGAAAATGAGCCTTAAAGCTTTAAGGAAGCAATGTCCACTCCCAAAGCGCTATTTTTGGAAAGAAATTATAATAGTAAAATTGAATTTATTATGCAAAATCGCACTTGAGAATTGGTAGATCTTCTACCAGGAAGTAAACTATTGGGTTGTAATGGGATTTTTAAGAGAAAAATAAAAACATATGGATCAATTGATGAGCCAGAATTCTTGTCAAATGTTACAAATAAAAGAAAGGTCTAAACTACTTTGATACTTATTCACCTTTTACAAGGTAATATCAATTCGTATTCTAATAGCTGTTGCAATAGTGCCTAATCTTGAAATACATCAAATGGATGTTCAATTTTTTTTCTAAATGGTTAATTAAATGATAAAATTTATATAGAACAATGTGAAGGGTTCGTTATTCTGGGACAAGAAATGAAAGTGTGCATGCTTGTTAAATCACTTTATAGATTAAAACAAGCTTCAAAACAAAGACATGAAAATTTTGACAAAATCATGATATCAAATGTATTCAAAATTAGTAAATGTGATAAATGTGTCTATATCAAAAACACTAATAATTGATACACCAGTTGTGGTGGACTGGAGCCGGCGATCCTTGGCCCATCATGAAATTTTTATCAAAAGTTATACAAATGTGTTAAATATTTTACAAATGGATGTTTTCTAGGATAAATATTATTGTGCCCACCGTCTCATTTTATTGCAGGCCCACATCTACATGATCTTGAACATGTTTCGGTCAAGCTTTAAACATGTTTACATATAATTTAGATATACTGGAAGTAATTTTATATTTTTTTATACAACAATTATAGAATTCTTTTTGGTGATTAGGATGCAATATTGCTATGTAATTGTATGCTAACTTTTTTTTTTTTTATTATTAAAGTTTCCCCTATGTTGACATTGCTTTACATCTTTACAGTTTTTCTTATTCTTTTAAGTAGCGATGTCCATGGGTCCGGTTTGGCCCATGAGACTTGTTATCCAACCCAAAAAAATAGGCCTGAAATCTGGTAGGCTTGATAGTTGACCCACCCGAGCTCGAACTCAATATTCTTAAAGAGAGGGCTTGAGCTTGCCTCCAAGCCCATTACTCGGCCTGACACCCAACCCATTAGCCCATCCATAAAACCCAACCCAAGGACCTGCTCGCCCAACCTAGTCTAGCCCGCTTGTTCACCCACTTTGTTTGAAAAAAAAATTGACCATTGAAAGTTAAGTGGCATATTCCTCTAAAAAAAAGTTATTTACTTAAATACTAAGTTGAGTAATCTAGGGTATTACTCATTATTCATTATTTACTTTTTTGTTTATTTTGACTCAATTTTTAATTCAAAAATATAATTTATAAAAATACTAAGTTAAAAACTTTTTAAATGAAGATTTGTATTTGCTCGCAATCCCACCCTGTGAGTAGTGAATTGGGTTACGGGTAGCCTACTTCTACCCAAAATCCGGCTCGATAAGTCACCGGGTAAGAACTTGGGTCTGCCCTACCCAGACCTAGCCCGAATAATCGGGGCCTGCCCATGGACACCCCTACTTGTATGTCTAATTTGAGGGTCAAATTTCAAGCAATTAACCTAGGATTGTTCCTTTTTTTTTTTTTTTGCAATTGGTCTCCACATAAATAAATATAAATGAATTGCTTTATTTTTATCAATTAAAATATTATTTAAAACTTATAGTTAAAATGTCTACCCTAAATCTAAATTTCTAACTCTTCCCTTGAATGGAATAAAGCAACTAAGAAAATGATGTGTGTTGTAGATGTTATACTAGTAATTAAAATTTGTAGAACATTTAATGGACTTGTATGACCTTATTCACATTAGATTGAGAAAATACATGATAATTTCAATAAGAAGGATAGCAGTATTGTTAGAACATTTATTAATATAAACATTTATTTATCTAAAAATATGGGTTAAGATTAGTCACAATTGAAATAATCTCTTATAATTGGTAGTCTAATGACTATTAGAAGGCAATAATCAAAATTCTTAGCTATCTAAGATACACCTTGAATTTTGGATTGACTATATATGATATCCACATGTACTAGAAGGGTATAGTGATGCTAATTGGATGTCTGATTTGAATGAGTGGATATGTATTTACACTTGGTAGACCTACTGCCTCTCAGAAATCCTCTAAACAAATGTGTATTTCTAGATCCACAATGGAATATGAATTTATNATGAGTGGATATGTATTTACACTTAGTAGACCTACTGCCTCTCAGAAATCCTCTAAACAAATGTGTATTTCTAGATCCACAATGGAATATGAATTTATTGTTTTAGATAAAGTATGTGAGGAAGCTGATTGGCTTCGACATTTTCTAGAGGATATTCCAATATGGTCAAAACTTGTGCCTATAATTTGTGTAGATTGTGATAGCCAATCAACGATTAGAAGAGCACAAAGTGATATGTACAATGGTAAATCATGACATATTCATCGTAGACATGATATCGTTAAACAATTGCTCTCGAATATGATTATTTCTATTGACTATATAAAGTCAAAGAAAAATCTAGTAGATCCGTTTACCCAAGGTTTGACAAGAGCACATGTAAATTGCACATCGAGGGAGAATGAGGCTAAACTCTATAACTTAAGAGTCACCATAATGGCAATCCAACCTACTTGACTAGAGATCTCAAGATTTGGTTCAAAGGGACAAGCAAATTGTGTGTGATTCAAGGGACGCGCTAAGGAGACAAACTCTCCAATATATTCCTCTAATAAACTAGTGCTACCTACAAAGAATATTAGGGTAAACTATGCTTTTAATGACTTTTATATCTTGTAAATCTAAAACTATGTTTTTAATGACTTTTATATCTTGTAAATCTAAGTAGAGAACAATAGGATATTCAAAATAAGAGTCACCTATATGGGAAGGGTCTGCTTCTATGAGAATTGTAAGACTAAATTCTCTAAAGTATTTATGAAAACTAGGAGTTGTTCACTGCCAAAATGAACATAATGGTGAGAAATTGTGTTAGGACAAAGATTGTGTGAAGTCTATTTGATGTAATCTACTCAATAAATTGAATAATTCAAGACATTATGTTCACCATTTAGCCTATAAATTTCATAGATTTTCACTAGAGAAGGTTCATGGCCGCAAGCCAACTATCTTGATGCATGATCTTTTCAAGATATGCTTTCGATAGTGTGGCAGCATTATCATTTGTATACATACAACCAATTATTCATTAATGTAGGGGATTGTTGGACAAATGAATTTTTTGGTTTCACAAAATTAATCTTTTGTTGATTTTGAGCATTTTTCAAGTGAGACATGCTCACAATTTTGAATAAATTTTTGTGGGTTCGTGTTATACTCCGTGAGGAAAATAGTATAGTATATTCGTTTGCTCAAATCGAGTAAAAAGTGAATGATAAAATAGGCTCCAAAATGACCTTTGTGAAACTTAGAAATAGAGTTTGGCACATGTGGGGTTTAACATCAATCCCACGTTAGTTTGATAAGAAATCTCAAGTGAGTATATATACTCATATTTTGTTCTAAGCACTAAGCCTCAAGGGGCACCCACTTTATGGATGGAAGACCACACATGCTCGCCACCAAAATGGGTCCTTCATTTCTTATCCAATTTTGAATTTCTATCCGTTGGAATTCCAAATTTGTACCAGACAAAATTGGAAAGAAAAAAACTTTTTACTCAGAAGCGTTTCATGCATCCGAATGAGAGAATTGTAAATTTGGCAGAAAAATTACGTCGTCCGAATGCGTCTTTTGCATCTGGATGCGCATTCTTTCTCACTCGGCACAATTTTGTGTCTGTCCATGATTGAGAAGACATCTGAGGTTTCTTCTGATTGCATGGTGATTGTTCTGATCAATCACCAATCTGTCTCTAAATATGCATAGACATCAAGCATTAATAGCTTCAATATTCATTCATTACATTCATAATTTTTGCCATTATCAGTATCCCTATAGAGAGTACAAAAATATATTTTCAGTTCTGTAGATACACAGAATGCAAAGCTTTTTTTGTGTATATACTATAATTGTATCCTTGAGCGGTAGACATGCAACAAGATCCATAAGCACTAGTGCAGGGGTGAAAATTTTCTTGTAGACATAGTGTGTAACACGCCTTGATCAAAGTGTATAACATTTTTAATTCGGCAATTGGGTGAGCTTAATTTATTTTTTATTGTTCTTGTTTTGCATCAATAATTTCATAAATCACAATAAGTATTTTGTATATATTATAATCCTTCAAACAATATGGACACTATTTATGACAAAATTATGAACGTAATGACTCTATAATGATAGAATATTGAAGTACTTAAACTTAATAAAGTATGTGCATATTTATAGACAAATTGGTAACTGATTAGAATAGTCACCATGTAAACATATAGTACCAGAGGACACCATAGATCCTACCCATTCATGAATAGATAGGAAATTCTAATTTCGGATTGGTGAAAAATACAAATCCGAAACGGGGCGAAATTTGAATTCCAATGGAAAGAAAATTAAAAATCAGGTAAAAAAATTAAGAATGCATTTAGAATCAAATTTTATCCGAAATATAATGTTGGATCCCAACTAGTTCTGAGCTCAACGGCTTGTGCGTATGTGTGGTTGAGCACAAGCCCGTCTAGATCCTCTCCCGCCNTGGCAGCATTATCATTTGTATACATACAACCAATTATTCATTAATGTAGGGGATTGTTGGACAAATGAATTTTTTGGTTTCACAAAATTAATCTTTTGTTGATTTTGAGCATTTTTCAAGTGAGACATGCTCACAATTTTGAATAAATTTTTGTGGGTTCGTGTTATACTCCGTGAGGAAAATAGTATAGTATATTCGTTTGCTCAAATCGAGTAAAAAGTGAATGATAAAATAGGCTCCAAAATGACCTTTGTGAAACTTAGAAATAGAGTTTGGCACATGTGGGGTTTAACATCAATCCCACGTTAGTTTGATAAGAAATCTCAAGTGAGTATATATACTCATATTTTGTTCTAAGCACTAAGCCTCAAGGGGCACCCACTTTATGGATGGAAGACCACACATGCTCGCCACCAAAATGGGTCCTTCATTTCTTATCCAATTTTGAATTTCTATCCGTTGGAATTCCAAATTTGTACCAGACAAAATTGGAAAGAAAAAAACTTTTTACTCAGAAGCGTTTCATGCATCCGAATGAGAGAATTGTAAATTTGGCAGAAAAATTACGTCGTCCGAATGCGTCTTTTGCATCTGGATGCGCATTCTTTCTCACTCGGCACAATTTTGTGTCTGTCCATGATTGAGAAGACATCTGAGGTTTCTTCTGATTGCATGGTGATTGTTCTGATCAATCACCAATCTGTCTCTAAATATGCATAGACATCAAGCATTAATAGCTTCAATATTCATTCATTACATTCATAATTTTTGCCATTATCAGTATCCCTATAGAGAGTACAAAAATATATTTTCAGTTCTGTAGATACACAGAATGCAAAGCTTTTTTTGTGTATATACTATAATTGTATCCTTGAGCGGTAGACATGCAACAAGATCCATAAGCACTAGTGCAGGGGTGAAAATTTTCTTGTAGACATAGTGTGTAACACGCCTTGATCAAAGTGTATAACATTTTTAATTCGGCAATTGGGTGAGCTTAATTTATTTTTTATTGTTCTTGTTTTGCATCAATAATTTCATAAATCACAATAAGTATTTTGTATATATTATAATCCTTCAAACAATATGGACACTATTTATGACAAAATTATGAACGTAATGACTCTATAATGATAGAATATTGAAGTACTTAAACTTAATAAAGTCTGTGCATATTTATAGACAAATTGGTAACTGATTAGAATAGTCACCATGTAAACATATAGTACCAGAGGACACCATAGATCCTACCCATTCATGAATAGATAGGAAATTCTAATTTCGGATTGGTGAAAAATACAAATCCGAAACGGGGCGAAATTTGAATTCCAATGGAAAGAAAATTAAAAATCAGGTAAAAAAATTAAGAATGCATTTAGAATCAAATTTTATCCGAAATATAATGTTGGATCCCAACTAGTTCTGAGCTCAACGGCTTGTGCGTATGTGTGGTTGAGCACAAGCCCGTCTAGATCCTCTCCCGCCCATAAAATTGGGTAAAACTAGGAATATATATGCTCTTTTAAGATTTGTTATCTAACTAACGTGAGATTGGTGTTAAATCCTACATGTGTCAAACTATGTTTTCAGGTTTCAAGTAGGTCATTTTGAAGCCTATTTTTTCATTCACTTGTTATTCGATTTGAGTAAGCAAATATACCATGTTAATCTACTCATGAAGTAGATCGCAAGCCCACAAAAATTTACTCAAAAAGATGACTGGATCTCACTTTAATTTAGACTCAAAATTGACAAAATAGTAGTTTTTATATCCAAAAACTATTTTGGTCTAACAATAAGTACCTTCTAATGCTCTTATAAGCAATCACCACACTTGGAATGTGCATTACAAATATGCTTGGCGTATGGAGGAGATTTATTGCATTACCATTGGGTAAGTAAGTTTCAAATAATGTTGTTCATTATCAAATGCTAAGGGTAATCCGTGTTTGAAGGTACGGTGCAATATGAATAATTTTGAGAAGGAAGTTAGTGGTCATTGGATGAGTCAATTTGAGATCGTCGAATAAACTTAATGAAGCATGTCTTGTTTTATATTATAGATTTGGTAATGGGCCAAAAAGAGGGACACCAAAAACATTCCCTCCTGTTTGTTGTCATGGAACAATTTAATGGACATAGTAACAATAATGTATATTTATTTTCTAGTATTAATAGTCTTACTATTTTCATGTCTATTCCAATATTATTTCCTACCACATGGACAGTTAATGNGCCATTATCAGTATCCCTATAGAGAGTACAAAAATATATTTTCAGTTCTGTAGATACACAGAATGCAAAGCTTTTTTTGTGTATATACTATAATTGTATCCTTGAGCGGTAGACATGCAACAAGATCCATAAGCACTAGTGCAGGGGTGAAAATTTTCTTGTAGACATAGTGTGTAACACGCCTTGATCAAAGTGTATAACATTTTTAATTCGGCAATTGGGTGAGCTTAATTTATTTTTTATTGTTCTTGTTTTGCATCAATAATTTCATAAATCACAATAAGTATTTTGTATATATTATAATCCTTCAAACAATATGGACACTATTTATGACAAAATTATGAACGTAATGACTCTATAATGATAGANACAGTCATATATTAGTAGACTAAAATCACAGTCGTATATTTCCTCCAAGTTAACCTCCGTGAAAGACACACGCCTATGCTCCGTTTGGTACGATAAAAAAATGGAATGATGAAAAATTGAAAAGATAGAAAATTAGAGGAATAGATAAAACATCATGTGTTGGTAAGGAATGACAATAGGAAGGATAAAAAAATGAATGGATAAGCTTTCCTTCCAACTCACCAAAATCAATCTCTTTAAAATTGGAAGGATAGTTAATTATTTATTTTGAAATGTATCTTATTTTTTTATATATCATTTGATATATACATATATTATGTATATATTAATTTCATATATAAATGCAATAATAAAATCTGTATTTATATATTTTTTTAAAAAAAATTAAAAATAATATTACAAAATATAATTTTTTCATCTTACCTAATACAAAAAATATTAATCATTTTTATTTTTTATCCATCATATCAAACACAAATGAATGAAAGTGTATCATTCATATTTTCTATCATTCTTCTATCCAGCTTATCAAACATAAAAGAAGAAAAATGTATTATTCATATTTTTTTCATCATTGAAGGATATAAAATATATTCCTTTTACTCTCATTTCTTCATCCGAAAAGGAGCACTTGTCTTTTAGGTTAGCATAAAAAAAAGCATGTTAAAAAGATAAAAAAAAAAAAAAAAAAAGGCCCTCAGCCTCTATCATCTCATTTAGGGGTGTTCAAATTTCAGATTAGTCACAATTTCCTACTCTACCCGATCTTATCCGACTCTATTGAACAGCTAGCCGAAAAAATCAGATAAGAATGCGAAATATGTAAAATCCAATAAATTTAATTTTAATTTTTTTTTTTTACGAAAATGGCAAAATGGTAAATTGTTGTTACAGTACGGGTTGAAAACTTGAATTTTTCTAGATATCGGATGACGAAACGGATCTCACCGTTGGATTTGTCTCGCGAAATTTAGTTATNAATGCGAAATATGTAAAATCCAGTAAATTTAATTTTAATTTTTTTTTTTACGAAAATGGCAAAATGGTAAATTACTGTTACAGTACGGGTTGAAAACTTGAATTTTTCTAGATATCGGATGACGAAACGGATCTCACCGTTGGATTCGTCTCGCGAAATTTAGTTATCCTGTCAAATTTCATCGAATTTTGAGATAGTCAAATTTTTCACATTTTACGAGACGATCGAGTCTCGGGTGACCTAAAAACGAGATTTTTAATAAAATTTTAAAAAATGGAAATTAATTTAAGGCAAATTAAAATAAAAATAATTTGAACTTGAACCGAGATGAAATTTAATCGTTTCAGGACGAAAACGGATTCGAGAAAAATCAGGTCGTGTATTGCGTTGTGGGCCAAGCAAATAAAGGGTATAAATAGGGGAAAAATATGACTTTTCCCCCATTTGTTCAGCTAGTTAGCCAATGGAGAGAAAAAGAGGGAAAAGTGAGAAAAAAAATACCACATTCTCTCTACGATCTACTACTCCATGGACTTCGAATCAACTCAAGCCAAGAGGAAAAGTTGATCTCCTCGTCTAGGGCTACGCCTACGTACCAAAAACGAAGGGTTTTACCGAAGATCAAGGTATAAGATTTTTTGGAAGCTTGGGATTTGGGCTAGAAGCGGGGTTCTTGGGACTTCCTACGGTCATTCTTTACGTTTCAAGAAGTAGGGTTCCCTCCTACTCGGGTTTATTTAACAACCTAGGGCGTAGTATGTAATGAGTATGTGGATAAAAAGATTTTATCATTACCTATATTGTGAAAATTGATGAAATGGGCATTGGAATTGGGTAAAATGAAGTTTTACCTTGAAATGGGTTATGAATTAGACTCANCCGGTTTATTTAACAACCTAGGGCATAATATGTAATGAGTATGTGGATAAAAAGATTTTATCATTACCTATATTGTGAAAATTGATGAAATGGGCATTGGAATTGGGTAAAATGAAGTTTTACCTTGAAATGAGTTATGAATTAGACTCAATGTGATCCATAGAATTGGGTGTTATGTGGGCATGTTATATGTTTATTTTATGTCTTGGGAATTAAGTGTGTTGTTAACATTTGTTATGTAATAACATGCTTGTGAATTGTTGTTGAAAATAAAATGTTGATATATGTTCATTGATATATAGCATTATGAGAAAGTTTGGTAATTGTATGCTTCGGATATAAATTGTCATGGAACTTGTTTAAATGTAGTTAATTTTGCTCATGTGACATTATTTACATATGGGCATGACATGGATTAGGCAATGATGCATTACATTGCATATGTACAGAGACATCGCATTTTATGCGTGTGGGTGCATGGTCGACATCAAACACCACGTAGGTGGATGATGGGTGGGCTCGGAAAAATTGGATTGAATATCCGGCTGAGTCGCATGGTTGCATGAAAAAGAATTGGGTCGGAGTTAACAAAAAGGGCTAGATTATCCTTCGGGTGCGAGGCTCGGNTAGCATTATGAGAAAGTTTGGTAATTGTATGTTTCGGATATAAATTGTCATGAAACTTGTTTAAATGTAGTTAATTTTGCTCATGTGACATTATTTACATATGGGCATGACATGGATTAAGCAATGATGCATTATATTGCATATGTACAGAGACATCGCATTTTATGCGTGTGGGTGCATGGTCGGCATCAAACACCACGTAGGTGGATGATGGGTGGGCTCGGAAAAATTGGATTGAATATCCGGCTGAGTCGCATGGTTGCATGAAAAAGAATTGGGTCGGAGTTAACAAAAAGGGCTAGATTATCCTTCGGGTGCGAGGCTCGGTATTTCGGATACGCACTTCCGTTGGCATAAGAGACCATAAAGTGTGTCGATGTACGCGGAACCGTTGGTAGAAGTCCATGAATTCCGTGTCGGTTGGGTGACCGTTGGTGTAAGTTCATAAATACCCATATCAAGAAAGACCCGAAGATTTTAAATAATAGTCATTGGGTGTGTAACACAAATGACGGGGGCTTGGAAAGCCCAATTTTGACACTCACTACATAGCATGGGGTGAAGGTAAATGGCCGAAGATAGAAAAGCTCGGTTTTATACACATTGACATTGCATATGTTGTGGAGTCGGGAAGGGCTCGGATAAATTGCATGAATGGGTATCATCTCATTTCATAGTATGACATAGAATTGTATATTCTTGTTTAGGAATGTTGATGAGTGTGAACTGTTGTATGTGAATATTGCATATGGACTTAGGTTGGGGAGTAACCTCTGTAGAAAACATTCTACTGGGCGTTGGCTCACCCTATACGGGAACACATTTCAAGTGCGGGGTACATTCCGGTGGATGACACTCATTCGGGGCCTCGAGGGTGAAGAAGAGTCGGCTTGTGGCTTTTGAAATGAAGTTTTGTAAAACTTTTGTTAAAAACTACGTTTTGACATGTAAATGTATGAATCAAATGTGATAGAATTTATATGGGATCATGTATAATGTAGGAAACTATATTTTACATGTTGGAAATGAGTTAGAAAATGTTTTGGATGAATTGAAAATGAAAAATGGGTGAAACAGAAAATTCTGGGTAAAACCTTCCGAAAGGTTTGGACAAACAATGAGAAATTGTTGGACAGTGGGTGAAACCTTCCGAAAGGTTGATTTTAACCTTCTGGAAGGTCTTCACATTCTTCTAAAATTTAGGAATCCAGTGTGTAACTTCTTTCTAGAAGGTTTAACACACCTTCCGAAAGGTCAACATTTCTTTCTTAAAGATAGGATTCCAGTATGCTAAATCTTCCGAAAGGTTGAGGAAACCTTCCGGAAGATTAATGAAAAACCTCTGAAAGAACTTTTTCAGTGGGTAAAACCTTTCAGAATGTTTTCAAAAAATCTGAAATTTTAAGAATGCATTGCCAAGTCTATATGCTATGAGTTCTTAGATTCCAAGGATATAAATGGACTATAATGGAGTAAGAATAGTGGTACGTTGCACCACGGTTGGATCCAATGATAAAACAAATACGGGTTTTATGTGTGGGTTGATATCCCAATAAAGGGAATGTTAATAACGTGGAGTTAAGTTGTGCGACTATCACGGGTATTTTTGCGGGTTGACGGGTGGTCAACGGTTGATAAAAGGACCACCGATTTTAGGGGCATTACAGCTTGGTATCAGAGCATAGGTATACGATTTACCTAGGGCTTGGTTGGCATGAGTCTAGACCACTGCATTCATTGTGCATTTCATGTTATGTGTTTTAATTGCTACATGATTATGTGATATATGTTATGTGATTTATATGCATGGTAAAATGTATATGAAAAAAAGGAAACATTAGGGTTAGAAAACATAACCTTGGGTTTTGGAAAAAAGGGGTGAACGGTGTAGTTCATGGTGTAAAAGTCTACTAGTATGGGGTATATACACTACTAGAGAGACAAGGAGAAAAATCTTCAAGTTTAAACTTGATTCCCTATCTTGGGATACTATGTGAGTGTTCGATTGATATTTGACATGTGTGTAGATGGCAAATAGAGGAAAAGGACGTCGAGGCGGTGGGTGGAACAACCAACTACCACCGGCCTTTGACCAACAAGCATTTATAGAGGCTATTGGTGCGGTGGCTGCTACGATTGCACAAGCTAGTGCTACATCNTCGAGGCGGTGGGTGGAACAACCAACTACCACCGGCCTTTGACCAACAAGCCTTTATAGAGGCTATTGGTGCGGTGGCTGCTACGATTGCACAAGCTAGTGCTACATCTGCTAATGTTGCATAGATGGGTGCAAACGTGGGCTAAAGAGGCACGAATAACCTTTAGAGGTTCAAGACACACAAGCCTTCGGTATTTAAGGGAGGGGTGGACCCGATGGTAGCTGACCATTGGTTCCGGCAAGTTAGAAAGATACTAGAGGCAATGGAGATCACCTCCAATGCAACNCATTTAGAGGTTCAAGACACACAAGCCTTCGGTATTTAAGGGAGGGGCGGACCCGATGGTAGCTGACCATTGGTTCCGGCAAGTTAGAAAGATACTAGAGGCAATGGAGATCACCTCCAATGCAACGAAGATAAGACTAGCTACATTCCAGCTAGAGGGAGAAGCCCAAGTGTGGTGGGATTGGGTAAAAGACTCGAAGAACTTAGAGACCATGACATGGGGAGAGTTCAAGGAACTTTTCATGGGGAAGTATTTTTCGGCTTCCGCAAGACATGCAAAGGCCCGAGAGTTTTTAGACTTGCGACAAGGGACGATGAAGGTGATGGAATAAGTGGCTAAGTTCACCGAATTAGCCCGTTTCACAGATGACTATGGCCATTAACATGGCCAAGGTGAGGAAGTTTGAGGATGATCTTAAATTGTCCATCCGGGGTAAAATTGTGGGTCTTCTTCTGCAAGACTTGGACTCAATGGTCGTAACAGCTATGGCTATTGAGAAGGAGGTTAATGATGTAAGAAGCATCTGAGAGTCGGGTGCCAAGGACAAGAAGAAGAAGGTCCAATCCTCTTCTTCTAGCTCACGAAAGAGGTAGAGGACTTTTCCTCCGCAGGGATAGAATCGTGGCTATCAAGGCCAAGGACAAGGTCGATCCTCCCAAGGTGGGAGAAGCTCGGGGACTACATATCAGGCAGGTCAGAGAATATGTTTCCATTGCCACCAACCGGGTCATATGAAGCGAGATTGCCCACAGAGGCAGGGAACCCAGAGTTATGGGACGTCTCAGTCCCAGTCATCGGTGGAGCAGCCACAGACACACTACATTCCTCCTTACCCTACCATGGGCCAGGAAAGCCAGTACCAGTTCCAGGGTGCTACTTAGGTCCCTACTACTTCACATGCAGGGACTCCATAAGCAGGCCAGAGCATGGGTCGGGGTCGAGACCAGGACTCACAAGCCAGGACANTGGTTGATTTTAAAGGAGTAATGGATGAATTACGTAGGGTTGATGAAGATGCATACCAGTGGTTGTGTGATAGGCCAGCAGCCAATTGGACTACATCTCACTTTAGTACATTTCCTAAATGTGGCGTGTTGTTGAATAATTTGTGTGAAAGTTTTAATGGCAGCATAGTCGAGGCTAGGGACAAGCCTATTATAAGAATGCTTGAGAAAATTAGAGAGTGGCTCATGGAAAAAATACATAGGCAGAAAGATTACTTGAAGAACTACAGGGGCTCTATATGTCCTAACATACAATAGAGATTGGAGTTTGTTAAAGTGGAGGCTACATCTTTCATACCTACTTGGAAAGGAGAACACAATTTGAAGTGTTGGGGATGTATGGTGAGTAAAGAACTGTAAATGTGAAGGATAGAAATTGCAGTTGTAGGGAGTGCGACTTAACTGGAATTCCTTGCAAGCATACAATTTTTGCTCTCAACTACTTGGGGTTTCAACCAGAGGGTAATGTTTCAGATTGGTGCAAGGTTGAAACATTTTTAAAGTGTTATAGTCATCTCATGAATCCAATCAATGGTAAAGACATGTGGTCTAGGACTGGGTATGCTCTTATTCTTCCTCCAGATGTATGTAGAATGTCTGGCAGACCCAAGAAAACTAGGTGGAGGGCAAGTGATGAACCCCCATCAGGAACTAAACTAAAGAGGAAGTACAAGACCATAAAATGTGGTAAATGTGGACAAATTGGACATAATAAGAGAAAGTGCCACACTCCAGCTGTTGTAAAGGAAAATGGCCCATCTCAAGCACCAATAACTCCAGCTGTTGCAGAGGACAGTGGCCCATCTCATGCACCAATACCACCAGCTGCTGCAGAAGACAGTGGCCCATCTCAAAGAGGTCTAATTGCATCAAAAGGTTTTGTCATTTATAGAGGTCCAAGGGTCAAGTTACATGTAAGCATTATTGTTGTCCAATTACATCATAAGGTATTTTTTTTTATTTTTTATACAAACTTGGTTTAACTTATATTGTGCAATGTGGTCTATTGTCCAGGTCAGAAAGAAGAATTATCCTTTAACTACACAAGATGCTACTAGGACNAAGCATTATTGTTGTCCAATTACATCATAAGGTATTTTTTTTTATTTTTTATACAAACTTGGTTTAACTTATATTGTGCAATGTGGTCTATTGTCCAGGTCAGAAAGAAGAATTATCCTTTAACTACACAAGATGCTACTAGGACTATTGCTGAGACTAATGAAAAAGGACCAACTACAGAATACAAAAAGGACCAACGCCAACAGACCTCCCAACAATTGCACCTGCCAGCAAACCTTCCAGCAGTTGGGTTCAAACCACCATTTCCACCTCAGTAGACCTCCCAAGCATATTCAACATTTAGAGCTCAACAAAAATAGTACCAAAACCAATTAGCAGCAATAGTTTAACAAAAGTTTCATCGTTTCAGCCAAGGAAGAAGGCTACAGCAAAGAAAAAATNAGTAGACCTCCCAAGCATATTCAACATTTAGAGCTCAACAAAAATAGTACCAAAACCAATTAGCAGCAATATTTTAACAAAAGTTTCATCGTTTCAGCCAAGGAAGAAGGCTACAGCAAAGAAAAAATTAGGGGTAGTTGGGAAAAAATGATTGACTTTTGTGCCTCACACTTTTGTTCTTATTTTTGGACATGGATAGTGCACCTGTATTGCACTTGTTTTTTGTATGTCNATTAGGGGTAGTTGGGAAAAAATGATTGACTTTTGTGCCTCACACTTTTGTTCTTATTTTTGGACATGGATAGTGCACCTGTATTGCACTTGTTTTTTGTATGTCGTTAATGCACTTGTGCAAGGTTGATTTCTGGACCTGGTTAGTACACTTGTGGTGAAAGGCTATGCTTGCAGTTTCTGAACATTAATGTATGTCAAGTTAGAAATTGGAATATTACATACATCATGAACTAGAAAGCTTCCAATGAACTGGAATATTTTAACTACATTATTATTGTCTTTGTGTTACATTACATTGGAACAACATAATTCAACGCTTTAAATAAGTTAGAACAAAATGAAGGCATCACATTCAGTTACAAGTGCCCACATAGTTATATTAACTTCAAATTAACACCCTTCATTCCACTCATATTCTCATTTAAACCATCCTATTCAACTCTAGCATTGTAAGAAATAATTAGAAAAATGAGCAGCAAACAAGCAATCAGACATCTTTTTAGTACTTTTGACTTGTTCCTGTTTCTCTCATGCTCCAGCTCTGTCTCCAACCTGGTTACTCAACGTAGTAAACCAAGTATTATTTGTCAAGCTCGACTACACATTGGTGGGTCCACCCATACAAAATAACCACACAACCCACCATTCTGCATACATTAAAACACAACACCATATAATGATTTAGAAAAAACAAAACTTTGCAAAAATGTAGATATTCACATTGACGAAAAGGCTAGAGTTGCATCATTTTGTTTCCCTTATGCAATTGTCGAATTCCTTGTACAATTACATTATTTATGTTATACGATTTCTATAAACTTACAAACACTAAACTGGAACCTTTAATTGTGTTCTAGTATCTCTTATTCAAGTTTGCTATGAGAATGCAATTTTTAAGAAATCAAGAAAATAAGGATAACAATTTTATCCCATGGTTATCGCAGCAAATAAATCGCCTCCCAGGATTTAACTTTGTCCATGAAGTCTTCACTGATGCTCTCTCACCGCAGTAACAGAAGCCCTCCATTCTTTCTCCTCTGTTCTTCTACTTCTTCCTTCTTCAGCGCTGGCATGGAATGTATTAAGGCAAAATCAATTTAGGTCCAACCATGGCGCCAAAATAAAAGGGGGAATTGGGTATGTGGTGTTTTACATGATTGCTCTTCAGGTTATCACGTGCATCTCACATGATAGCTTGGGTTAACATCAAGTTTGACGTCCGTCAATCTTGGGNGATTGCTCTTCAGGTTATCACGTGCATCTCACATGATAGCTTGGGTTAACATCAAGTTTGACGTCCGTCAATCTTGGGGCCACATTGTCACCAAATATTTACATTGATGGTGCAATTTGGAACAATAAATCTTTCGTGGTGCAAATTGAAAATTTTTCAATCCTTCAAATGGCAAAGTGCCATTTGCCCTTTATAAAAATACAGAAATGATAGCTACGCTAAGACTTTATAAGAAAAGTGAATTCGTAGTACTGTTGCAGTTTTTCACTCAAAAAAATAGCTCAGTTTAGTCCCCATGAATTAAAAAAACAAAAAAATAATATTACGGATACATATCAAATACAAGCCAATAAATCCACCCTAGAATATATATATATATATATATATATATATATATATAGAGAGAGAGAGAGAGAGGACTCGAAAAATTTGAAGTATTATCATCAAGGCAAAAATGCCATTATGCACGACGAGCGAACCAAATAAATCTCTTCATTGTCCTCCCCCTCTTCTTCAGCTATAGATTTAAGAACTGAATGTAACAAGAAAGAACCTTTCAAATACAAAGATACAAATATATATATATATATATATATATAGAGAGAGAGAGAGAGAGAGAGTTGAGAAACACACCTTGCTATAACTATGAGAATTAAGAGATCAATGATAATTTTTCGTCTTTTAAGAGAGACTTTCATCTGTTCCCCATCCCAACCTGCAAATCGCGTTGTAACACTACTAAACTACAACACGCACATGACTGATGAGCTCATAGCCTTTGTTGAATGTATTGTTTAATTTGTAATATTTTTAAGTACGTTTTTTAAGAAAAAAAAAACATAATGGTATACTAATTACGATTTTTTGAGAAAATATTTGTTTTTTATTTTTTATTTTTGTTTATTAAATCATACAATAGAGCAAAAATTTTGATTTTAAAATATTTAATATTCTATCTTTTGATTAGAGTATTTTTTGTCTTAGCATAACATTTTAGACTTATAAGTATTATACGTTTACAAATTTTAAGGAATTTGGATGTAATTTATTAATAGACATATAATAACCGATATTTGACAGTAGGAGCCTAAGTGTTACGCGAGTACAAACTTTGGAGGTCTGTGTGTAATATTTCAAATGTTAAGGGGTCTAAATGAATAAATGACAAATTTTAAGAGATTTGAGTGTAATTCTCCCCAATAAAATAACTCAATTTAGTCCCCAATAAAATAAAACATTAAAAGAAAAGATTCATACTATACAAATCAAAATGCAAACCAATAAATCCACCCTCAAATATATATAACAGAGAGAGAGGACTCAGAATTGAAGTATTATCGTCAAGGCAAAAATGCCATTATGAACGACGAGCGAACCAAATAAATCTCTTCATTGTCCTCCCTTTCTTCTGATGCTATAGATATGAGATCTGAATGGAACAAGAAAGAACCTTTCCCTAACATTCAAACAGACTCGTAGTCGTATACAAAGATACAAATCTAGAGAGAGAGAGAGGGGGAGAGAGAGAGAGAGAGAGAATATGTGATTATGAACTCGGAAAGATGTCAACTTATATGGCTACCGGCTGCCTTGCTTGCCAAGGCTTTTGAATATTTTAAAAGAAAGAAAGGCATTGTTTATTTGTTTTGGTCCTTCCATGGAATAAAAAGTCCCGATTCAAAGCACCACCACCAACTACCAAACCCAACAAATTTTTTAAAGCTTATCCAACGAAACATATAGCTTATACTTTTGAAGATGCAAAATTAAAAATTCAGAGAATTCATATCAAAACAAAATTTTATAGGCTTTTTGTTCTGGCCACCAGTCAATGGTCTGTCATTAAAAAAGAAAGGAATAGTGGGTCATTTGGAAATCCTCTCTCTCTCTCTCTCTCTCTCTCTCTCTCTCTCTCTCTCAAATTTATTATCCTTTGTTCCCTCATTTCTTTTGAATACTCTAGCATTACTCCTCTAACAATGACCAATGACCGATGCTACATGAACTTAAAAATTAAATTTAAATACAATTTTTATTCAATTTTCTTCTTAATAGATATGTTGACTTTGAAATTCAGCCCATGTGAACAACCCAATTCATGTTCATGGCTCCATAACCCATGTATTTATTTAATAATATTTCTTGGTAGTTAAGCAAAAAAGAAGAAAAAAGGGGGCTGCTTTGCCGAATAAATTGACCACATTGAACCTAATTCTATTGGGGTTTATACTAGCGGGGGAAAACCAAAGATTACGTTTGCAAATGGAGCCGACGCGAAAAAAAAAAAAAAACAGTAGCTTTTTTGCGCAAACCCAGAGCAGAAGGAAAGAGTTGTTCGCGTAGGCTTTGATGAAATTGTAGCATATTGTTCAGGACAATGGGGACTATGCAGTAAATCAGGGCCGGCCCTGGGGCCCCATATTTTAAGGGCCCCAAAAATTATTCCCAAGCCCAAGTTTTTAGACTAAGTTCTGTTCAATTGGGCAACATATGCTAAACATCGGGCCCCAAAAAATTCTTTCAATCCATATTCAATCATTTCCTTTTTAGGGTCCCTACGTGGGACATGTGTAAGGGATTGTCCTCGGCATTTGTACTTTTCCTTTTAAATCTCTCTCTCTCTCTCTCTCTCTCTCTCTCTCTCATATTACAAGTAGACTTTCGAGTTAAAAAGCAATCTGATGGTCCATTCCCGAAGTAAATATGTTGTTAACAAAAAGGGGATGCAATTTATCAATTGTCTGTTAATATTGGGTTGATTATTCACACGTAACATTTTAAATTTACAATATTTTAGCATTTCATTATTTTTTTAATTCATGATTACAAATCATTCAAACAAAACGACATGACCTTCAGGGGATTTGAGTATATAAACTAATGGATATTCATGATTAAATATTACACGCATATAAATTTCAAGGGATTTGAGTATATTATACTAATAGATATTCTAACGGATATTGACAGCAGCGATCAAAGTGTTACGCCTGTATAAATTTTAAGGGGTCTACGTATAATATTTCAAATATTAAGGAATTTAGGTGATTAATTGACAAACCTTAAGAGTCCCGGTGTAATTCTCCAAAGAAAGAAGGGGTGGAGAAAAGAATAAAACAAGGATAAATTATATCTAAACCCCTTAAAATTTATCACTAAATCACATAGATCCCCTTATGTATAAAAATTTACACTGACACCCCTGTGAGTAACCACCCGCTAACATATCTAACAAAAGCTACAAAATGACTATATTACCCTCTGATAAAAATCAAATAAAATCAACCTAACCCAGACCTAAATATCATGCCTGAATTCGACTTATATTGACCTGACCTTGTAACCGAGGCCATGTCTTATCCTCTTTCTTTCTCTCATCGGCTACTTAATTTCTACTCAATCAACAGTACTAACTTCCACCGATAAACACCACCCCTGCAACATATTCCCATCCTCCCCACTGAAACCTATTCACCACAACCACAAAGCGAGCTATCCCAGCTCACCCCATTGCAAGACTTCTATGAAACACACCCTAACTCCTATTGCGGTGGCCGAATTCACTGTCACCAATGATTCATACGTTCTTATTTGATTTTTGGCCAAAGAAGTTTTGACCCATAACTCATCGAATAGGTGGTGCTAACAACAATTATTTTTTTTGAAGTGAAGGTGTGGTTCAGAGAGTGAGAGAGGAGTTGGGTGGTGGTTACAGTATATAAGTTTGGTTCTATCTGTGTATGTAAGTTTGTGGAGAGAGAAAGAAAGTGAGGGAGAGAGGAGCTAGGTGGTGGTTCTGTGCACGATAATTTTCGCACAATAAGTGAATAGACAGATATCATACCCAGTGAATACAAGTCTTACCCAGAAACTTGAAGGTCCCATGGCAAATGGATGTGAGAGATGATATAAGGAGTGGTAATAAATTACTTTTTCAATAGTCTGAACGATCACGGTGTATCGAGATAAACCCTGCCACTTAAAAAGGAATGTTAGAAAAACGCTGAAGTATTTTTCCATACGTGAACCCTTCGACGATCAAGTCAGTAGTGAGAGAGAGGTAGGAATTCGTTGTTGTATTGCTTGGGTGAGAGTGTGCGTACATTTGTTTCAAATTTATGAGAGCTATTTATACCTCCATTAAGGTAATCATTGCAGACAGGCGAGTCCCTTAGAGAGGAAGTCCCTTATTGGCCCATTGAGAAGACGACCTGTGGAGCATAATCCTTGAGCAGAGTGTCTCCCTTGTCATGTGGAAATGAGTCTCTACATTTAATGCTTGGATCCCCGAATATTTAATGCTTTCCTTTCGAAGTCCACCAAGCAATAAATGTGTCTCATCCTTCTGAATGATCATTTAATGTTTACTTGTGGTGGTTGCTCATGCGTAAGGGCACTTTTGTCCATTGACTCTCAGTTCTGTGCTCTGCATCTTGTGCATCACTATTATTGGTCATTGACATGCTCTTTCTGCCATTCTGATTGCTTTGAGAAGGTGAGTCAATGATTATTGACCAATTTGGACTCCAAGTAACGATAACCATCAATCCCAGTATCCATATCTCGAGAGTTCTAGAGCCGAGGTGATGTGTCTAGTAGGGGACCTCGGAGTGTTAGACATGCCGAGGACATGTGTCACCACAACAACGCTTTAGGTTTGCCAACGCTGAGGACATGCATCAATCGTGGAGAGCCCTAGAGAATACAAGCCGAAGACACGTGTTAATGTATGCAGTGTCCGAGGTACCTTTACACTGAGGCCACGTATCACTCATAGATAGAGCTAAAGACATGTCTCACTTGAGGGAGCACCCACGTTCCTCATGTCGAGGACACGTGTCAACTCCTTGCTAATTCTCAGAAATGTCCCATCAACTGTACCCAACCCTTGATCTCCGCACAAAGCGGATGACGTGGCATGGGGATATGAAAGGACTTAACTCCTGCCTCTTTACACAACTGTTTTCCTTTTCTTGGAGATCGTGCCCCATTTAAAGCTCCATTCCTTGTCCTTCATGTGTAATCATGGTGTTGGGCTCTATTTAAATAGAGTCATTTCCCCTCCTCTTCATTTTTGCAATCTTTGTCAAAGCAGAGTTTGACGTCGAAGTTCCATCGGAGAGTCCATTGTTCGTCTGAAAAGCTACGAACTCCTCATAATCCATTAGAGAAAGAAGCCACCCACCTCTCCTTTGTATCAGAATCGTTCTCATTTGGTGTGTAACTGTTTTCCTTATTTTATTTTCTTTTTTGGTGACCCTTCTCCCCCTATTCCGTCTCATTTCTATTCTAGTAGCGTCGTACCATCCTTCTGTCTTCATTTTTCTTCCTTGTGTCCTCAGTAGCGACCTTTAGGTCTCCTATCCCCAAGAAGCCCCCTTTTCGAGTCCTCTTTTTGTTTAAGCCATGTCGAGACGTCATCAGAGTGAGAACGTCAAGCTGATGAGGCTGGGCCCTCAAGGTCGAGGAAATTTACTGTCAGGGGTCAACAACAAATTACTAATTTTAAGACCCACTACTCCATTCCTCCCCAAGTAATTGTAGACGAATTCGTTCCTAGTCGCCACTGTCGGCACCGTGGAGGTCATGTCATTTTATACCAAAGCTATAATGGAAGTGGCATTAGGTTTCCCCTCCATCCTCTCCTTCTTCGATTCTTGTCCCAATTTCGGCTCTTCCCGAGATAGTGTTGTCTGAATACCTTTAGGATCATCATGAGGGTGGTCGCATTGAATGAGCAGCTACAACTTAACCTCGACCTAGAGGAGATCCTCTTCTATTATGCTTTGGTGAGAGTGATGCTTTAGCAGATGTTTTATCTCAAGGCTTGGGACCGTACGATGTACCTTGTGACCTATCTTCCAGACTTTGACAAGGGATACAAAGATGACCTACTCGTCTTCAGCAGTTAATGGGAGAGGGGATTCAGCCGCCCTAGTAGTGGTAGGCTGCAAGTACATCGACTTTTATCTCTCTTTTTGGCTTTTCAAGTCTTCGGCGCTTCTTTTCCTGCCATTGATATTAATAATTAATAATAATGTTTCTCTTATTTAGGGGTCTCTAACGCCGATTCTGTTGGTCCCCTACGAAATCAAGTTAACCTCAGCAACATCAGCATCGTCTGGGGCTACTTA
The DNA here is from genome assembly GCA_963454935.2 of Ilex paraguariensis. NCBI lineage: Eukaryota > Viridiplantae > Streptophyta > Magnoliopsida > Aquifoliales > Aquifoliaceae > Ilex > Ilex paraguariensis. The sequence continues at coordinate 193,557 of CAUOFW020003992.1, read as the reverse complement.
GGGAGCAACGGTCCCACCTTCTTCTTGATTACATTCCGGGATACCGAAATTTCTCTCAGACTCCTCAACCATTTGACCCATCAAGGTGGTCGGCATTATTTGGTGAAAATTTGGAGGAGGACCCCAATAAAGCTACTATAGCCGAGTTAGAGGCTGTCGAAGACACAGTTGTCGAGGTTGAAGAGATAAGGAATCCATCCACGCTGAGGAAAGTACTTCAGGAAAGGAGGCTTGGTTTGACTTCAACATTCTTCAAACCCTCGAAAAAGAAGACTCTTTAGAGATAGTGATGTCCAACCCACCTCGCCTTTTTCTTAATTTGATCAAAGAGAGAGCCACTCTCGCCACCAAAAGGGGCTGAGGGTCGGGTTCTAATGTTACTCCCAATTAGGGGTGTACTCGCCCTTTCAGGCTTTCAATCCAAGGATCTACTCCCTTTCCTACGCCTTCCTCAGCCGACACCCCCGTAATGTCGACACCATTAGGGCGTGGCCAAGCTCATGGCAGGGATCCTTAACAAGAGAAAAAGAGAGTAAAATAGAGGCACAATGACATTAACCGAGGCAAAGGCACTCCCACTCTGATACTAACACCAACTCCAACGCCTACACCAACCCCCACTATTCTGGAATGTGCACAGTAGGGCCCGAGAATGCAACAACCGGCCAATTCGGCTGACTGACTCCATCATTGCCTCTCCCCACAATGCCTACGCTGTGATGATCCATCCTTTTTTATGCCGACAAGTCGGTCCATAGGGGGCATGGGAGCAACAACTTGTTCTGCTCCATTATCTAGAATTCACTGATGGTAAGACTTTCATACTTGTGAAATTTTCCTTTTTTTTTTGCTTTGGCCTTCCATCGGCGTGATCTCTTCTATTATCTTTCAGACGACCCATCAAATATCTGTTATTGTCAAGCACTTTCATGCTCATTGGGACCAAATTCAGGAGTGCGAGAGACTCTAAGCCGAGCTGGAGAAGGCTCGAGGAGCTCTGTCCACAACTAAAGAAGAGGTGGTCACTCGGGACAAGACCGTATGCACTCAGGGAGCCCAGATTTTTGGGCTTTTCAAGGGAAGTCAGGCTGCCAAGGGAAAGGCCCACAAAGTCAAGGCTTCGCTCGTCGACGCCGAGAAAAAGATCACCGAGGCAACAAAGCAACTGTCGGTGACCGAGGCGCAAGTGCTCGAGTCGAAGCAAACTTGTGCTGCTCTCACCCAAGAGTTGGACAAATTAAGGGCTGAGCTTGTGGCCAACCAAAAGTTGAAATAGGAAATCGTTGATCGATGTGTTGACGACATCCTGGTGGCCTTCGAAAAACCTAGAGAGAGAGCTTTAAGGCCAGGTGGGATGAGACACTTCGAGCTGCAGGAGTCCCCGCCGAGTCTCCACTCTTCAAGGAACACGAGTACATTCCTTTTGAAGAGATGGTGCAAGCCGTAGTCGAAGTCGCGACTGAAGATGCAGTGTTCGGGGTACCTTTAAGCCGAGGCCATGTGTCACTCGTAGACAGAGCCGAGGGCACGTGTCACTCAACGGGGCACCCACGTTCCACATGTCGAAGACACGTGTTGACTTCTTACTAATTCTCATAAATGTCCCATCAGGTTCTATGTATATAAGTTTGTGGATAGAGAGAAAGAAATAGAGAGGGAGAAGTGTTATGGAGGGCGTAAATATTGGGTGGTTGACGGTGTTGGTTTTTGGTGCCTATATAAGTTTATAGAGAGAGAGAGAGAAAGAGAGGGGGAGGGGAGGGAGGGAGTAAATATGGTGGGCATAAATATTCTGTGTGTTTGTGGGTGGTTGACGATTGTGGGTGCATGGCGCGGAGCCATTAATGTTTTGTAGTGAGAGCAACCTAAATCATATATGAACTAGTTATAACTCATGTCTGAAGGTACGATAAAATATAAAATTTAATTGTTTAAAAAATTAATCTCACTATACTAAATAACAATTTTTTATTTTTTTCATTTATTTGATTACATCATTTAAAATTAATTTCTATTTAAATGTATAACCCAACAAAATTTTTTTAACACGTGTACATTATCGTGTATAGACAATGTATAAAATAATAATTGTGTTAAACTACAAATTAATCCAATATTAAATGATTAAACATGTGATATAATTAGGTGATGAGATGATTTTGAGAGGAAAAATATGTGTGAGATAAAAATCCAAACTCCTATGTTTTTTATTATATAGATATTCAAACTTCAAATATTCACAAAAGTATAANAAAAAATATGTGTGAGATAAAAATTCAAACTCCTATGTTTTTTATTATATAGATATTCAAACTTCAAATATTCACAAAAGTATAATTACATTAAAAGAACGTCAATTAAAGATACAAACCGTATATATTAGTCATATACAAAAAGAGCTAACAAAAAAGGCTTATTATAAAGTTGTTAGACAAAAATTTTATACTAAAAAATAGCACTCATATGTTGAGTTTATAAATGAAAAAATTCAAATTCTCAAACATCTGAAAAATGTTCATAATTTTTTACCACTTGAATGATCATGTTATCATCAATGGGATTTGAAACTTTTATCTCCACGTGTGCAATCAAGCCCCCAATAACACTTAAGAATAGCAAAGAATTTTTAACATGCAAATACAAACCCCAATAACTAAAGAATTTAAGCAGACATATAATCCAAGCAGATCGAATTCCCTTATGTCCTCCTCAACCTCTAATTTCCAATAGATATTGTAATTAAAAATATTTTTTAAAAAAAAATCAATAAATTGCATATCAGAATCATAGCCGTTCAATTCAAATTCAAAAAATCCAACCTCAATTGTCTACTATTGAAAAAAAAAATTAGATAGGCAAGCTACCTAAAACACTAACTACTGGCCAAAAAATAAAATAAAATAATTGCAGAAGCTATCAAAATCGATAAAAATGGTTTGTGGGGTACCTGTTGTAGGCCATCTAAGACTGAATATCCTATGCTCTCGTTTCAATCAAAACTATTCGTTCAATCAATGCCAAACGAAGTGGTAGAGAAGACAAAGAGATGGAACGAACAATGAATACCAAAAAGGAACTCCTCAAACAAAGTTAGCGCAGAAATTAGGAAAAGATGAAGGGTTTTGCTGCTTGTTTTCCTTTGCCGTAGCGTTCTCAATGAAGAGACTTACTGATGAGTGGCGAAAGAAGGGACGAAGAATGAAAGAAGGAAGAGACATGGTGTTCCCCTAGAGTATGGGCTCTAAATCTATTTGACACTCCACATGTAACGAAAAATACAAAACCTCCCTCTAGTCTTTCCAAAAAATTTAACTGGGGGCAGCTAACCCCACTGCTCCCATTGTGGATTCGCCCCTGGGTGGGTGGTTGACGATGGTGGAGGCGGCCATAGTTTCTAGTGCATTTAATGGTGGAGTCGGTGAAGAATTTTGGATGAAGTCAATTAAACTGATTGGTGAGGTTAATTGATGAGGGTTATTACTTGAATTAGGGATTAATTAATGTGGTTTTTAGTTCTTAAGGTTAACTTAACGGGGGTAATGATGTTAATTAGCTTGATAATTGGATGTTAATTAGCTCTAATAATGAATTAGTCAACTTAATTAGTGGGTTAAATGACTTGAATTTACTTAAGAATGATGACAATTACGGTGGTTAATTGCTTAATTAATGGGCTGAATTAAATTAGACGTTGGACTTGTGAGTAGATATATGAAAATTTAAAAATTATAAGGATTTTGATAGTTTATTTTTTTATTTTGGTAGATTGCATGGGCAGTTTTGGGAATGTATTGATAAAAAAATATTGATGTCATCATTCTTTGACTGTTTTTTCTAACGGAGCTTAATGGCAAGGATTTTGCGTTACACAAAACCAATTCTCGAGGGAGCACGGTGTTATGTTTTATATTTGAGGGGTCTGTGTAATTTAGTGATAAATTTTGAGAGTTTAAATGTAATTTATCTAAAAAGAAAAGAAATAATTATTGTGAATTATTGTGAGGAGGAATTCAGTGTGGTAAGGTGTACCACACTTAGATTCAAATCGTTGTTCGATGCTTTGACTAGATGATCCAATGGAGAAATCAACTCCGATTTTCATAAAATTTCAAATGGTTGTTCCTGGCAAGTAGCTCTTCACATCCACGGGTGCCAATCGCAAAGAAAGTCTCTTTCCAGCAGTTATTTATTTTTTATGATTATTTTATTTTTAAATTTATCTATTTTAATAAGTATTATATTTTTAAAACTATTTTAGATCAATTTATCTATTTTAATAAAATTTTAATTTTTATTATATATAGCATGAATTTATATATATTATAAAATTTGATTTATATTATTCTTTTGTTTAAAATTTTTTTTTTTAAAGAAGTAGAATTTATTTGTTTAAATATTTAAGTGGTAAAATTAATTTTGATTTATTTGAAAGTAATTAAAATAAATTATTTCAAACACTAGTTTTTTTTTTTTAAAGTGCTTATGATAAGTCATAAGCCTTTGAAGCAATTTGAAAAGTCACCTACAACACACTTTTAGAGGACATATTTTACCTATTTAATTTAGAAAATTAATATTAACAGTCAGATTAATTTTAAAATAAAATTTAAAAAGTATCAATCGCANGAAGTAGAATTTATTTGTTTAAATATTTAAGTGGTAAAATTAATTTTGATTTATTTGGAAGTAATTAAAATAAATTATTTCAAACACTAGTTTTTTTTTTTTAAAAGTGCTTATGATAAGTCATAAGCCTTTGAAGCAATTTGAAAAGTCACCTACAACACACTTTTAGAGGACCTATTTTACCTATTTAATTTAGAAAGTTAATATTAACAGTCAGATTAATTTTAAAATAAAATTTAAAAAGATATCAATCGCGAAAAATAAAAATTATTTTTTATGTTGTATTTTATTATGTAGACTAGATATTTTGCTAAGAATTGGCAGGTTGAGATTTATTGCTAATTCGATAATTATGATTCATTAGATCCGGAAACAAGGCTAAAAAATTAAGTTCAAATACTATTTTAAAAATATTTTAATTCATGTTAATTATTAATTTTGTTTTCAAAAAAATTTTCTTTTTTTTTTTTGGGAGAGGGAGAAGGGTAAGGGGGACTTGAATCATTGACCTCAACAAAAGCAAATTCTTTACAAGATTAAGGTATTATTGAACCAATGATTCATTGGTAATATTAATTATCTCAATAATGCTATTGAAACTTAATATATATATAATAGTCTGTTAAGTGATAAAGTTTTAATGAAAAAATTCAAGAGCTACGGTCACAAAAATATTATTAAATCAGTTTGTTATGTTCTAATAACTTTACTCGATATAAATTAGATACAAACCGGACAAAATTCTAATATTTACCTATTAGTGGTCTCAACTCCCACAAAAAAATAAGGGCTAATTTTAACTTACACTCTGAAAGATCAGTNCAAAATTCTAATATTTACCTATTAGTGGTCTCAACTCCCACAAAAAAATAAGGGCTAGTTTTAACTTTAACTCTGAAAGATTAGCCAAATTTTAATTTGTACTCTCAAAATTTAAAAATATTAATATATATCTTGAAAGACATAAATTCATATCAATGTGTGCTTGGGGTTAATTCCGTCTATTTTACCATTAAAAAAATTTAAATTAATTATAAATTATATATTTCAAAGTTTAAATATTTTATATTTATGATTTAAAAAGAATTTCATATATTACTGTTCGTTAAATAACTTTTAATTGTATCCTATAATAATATTTTCATGTTGTGTTTGAATCAATAAAAAAATACTTTTTAAAATTTAAAAAAAATATTTTTTTTAAATTTAATTGATTAGAGCATAATACAATGATATGATACAATTGATAGTTATTTAACAAGTATTAATAGATAAAAAATAAATATGAAATATTTAAACTTTTACGGGTACAATTTATAATTAATCTAAATTTTTTTAATGACAAAATAGATGAAAGTTAGTTTTATGTGCACATTAAAATCAATTTATATTTTTAAAGATGTAAATTAATATTTTTATATTTTAAAGGTATAAATCAAAATTCGACTAATCTTTTAAGATAAGATTAGATAAATAACCCACAAATGTATGAATGATTGAATGACACGTACAGTACAGTGCGGGGTCGTAGGTATTGACAGTTGTTGACTGGAGTAACGCACCACAACGTGCAATCAAATGGTTCCCATCACGATCAACCAGTACAACTGTCAGAGATGTGATTTGTAAGTGGGGCCCACGCACCTTGTGACCACACCTTCAATGTGTGACAAACCACCAGCGGAAAAAAGACACGTGGACTTAGTACGGAAAAGCAGGCGTGAGTGGAGAAAGCAGTTTTGGGCGGGAACATAATCATTTGAGACTAATTTTTAGCCATCGGATTAGTTTGTATTGATTATTAAACGATGTTAACCGTATTAAATAAAAATTATTTTATTTATTTTTGAATTTTAATTATCATGTATTTTATTAAATAAATATATACACATTTGAATTTAAAACACCAAATATAATAAAAATTCACACAACACACATGAAATTAAATATAAAAATAAATCAATAACTAATATTCACCTATATCTCATTAAAGAAATTCATATTAAAAAAATATTTTTGATATTATATTAGATGAGATAATGAATAAAATCCAAATTGTTAGTGACTATAAAATTGACTTACTTATTATAGGGGGTGTGTATAGTATAAAATAGACTAAGTTAATATTTGAGTCAAAAATTTGATTTGATATAAAAGGTTCTAATGTACAAACTTAAATTTAAAGAAAAAAAAACTTAAATTTAAATGAAAACAAATCCAAAATTAAATGAGAGTAAAGATAATCATTAGGTCTTTAAAAGATGATGAAATCTCACCATTAAATATTTAGGTAAGGATTTGAGTCTCTCTTAATTTGAGTAAAAAAAAAAAAGTTTCTCTTAATCTAGTATTAGTTTGAGTACGGGTTATACCAAGTTTTTTAGATTTTTTTACTCAAATTTAAATCAGGGTTAGAGATGAACTAATAAAATAAGTATAGAAAAAATGAATTTAATAAATAAAAATTAAATAAAATATAAATAAATATTTGTGGGACGAAAATATCCCACCCTACGATAAAATGAAAACTTTGTTCGGCTCGTAGAGAGAGAGAGAGAGAGAGAGAGAGAGAGGAGGAGGAGGAGGAGGACCCATCACTCGAACAACGCCCATGTGATTCCAGTTGTTCTTTTGGTCATATAGGGTAAATTATACTCACACCCCCTAACCTATAGCTTTATCATCTGGTCACTCCTTGATATTTTCAAAAGGAAAATTAAAATTTTTCAATAGATGCAACACATTATTTCTACATTTTAGAAATCAATAGATAACCCTTAGGTTAGATTTTCAGATCCCAATACATTACTTTTGTGTACTAATAATAACCCCGAACATGTAGAAACTCTAATACTAACAATTGACTATTGATTGCATAATATTTTATATTTTAAATAATAATTTATTTATTTTTTAATTATACAATTAAAAATTAAAGTAAACAAAAAAAAAAATAAGAGAGTTAAGAACAAGAGAAAAGGGAAAACAGAGGTAGGTGTGTACTATTGGGGAGTATATTGATTGTGTTGTTTGTCATTTGGGGTCGTGTAAAAAAAAAAAATACTTTTGGACGAAAAAAAAATTTGGGATGAAGATTGTACCATTTAATTAAAATAGATAAAAAAATACTTATATTTACAAAATATCGAATATTAATCGTGTGATATTTATATTTTAATAATAATAATTAAATTTTTATTTTTTTAAATATATAATTAAAAAAATAATATAGATGTGTGAGAAAGAGAGAGAGAAAAGAGAAAGCTAAGTGTGCATTAATGGAATAATTTGGGTTGGGGAGTGTATTTGTTAATTTAACATTGAGGATCGTGCAAAGAAGCTAATAATTTTGATAATCGCATTTGGACGCGTGTTTCCAACCCTCTGGATGCACCTTGTTGTATTGGCCTTTATGCTACTCGCATTCGGTAGCGGTGTTTTGGACCGTTTGGATGCACTTGACAGTAACTCCTTTGCAGCTTCTGGAAGTTACGTCTGGACGAGCTTGTTCCACAGTTCGGATGAACAACTATTTTCCCTTTTTTTGCTTTCTAATTGCTTTGAATCTTTTCTACTTCACGCGTTCACCCTTTTTAGTATTAAAATCGCATACTTTACCTGCAAATTGATAAATACAAAAGGAAGATAAGATCTAAAACTCAATCAATTTAACATAATTAACTCTTCACCCAATATAATTAGTCAATTATTATTATAGTAATCATGCAATATTCATAGTTAATCACACACACTCAACTAAGCTCTTGTTAGTCCTCGATAAGACAAAATAAAATAAAATAAAATAAATATACATCCATTTTTGTAGGACTCACAATTACATTTAACATATACAACGAACCTTTAAACCTCTAAATTGACCATAGTGAACAATTATAGTCTCGTGAGAATTTCTAGAGGTGATACCCACAAATATCAACTATCATCAAGTATATAAATAATAAACTCATATCACAAATTGCTATAACAAGATAAGAATTTTAAGCTGCAAGTTTTTTATAAACACGTCCAAAACAGTACATAGAACTAATCACTTTATAAATGTAAACACTTATCATATTCACATATAAACTCGTGTAGTGTGAATTAGTTATACGAAGTTAGTAATTCATTTGGTTATCACCTATATAATTATTAACTATTCGCCTCAATGCTAAATTTCACTAGATAAAACATTCATTAAGAATTCTCTTAGATTTTAGTGACTATTCACTTAAGTTGCATATGTGAGAAAAAAAGTTTAAATCAAAACCAAATAATCCTCACATGTCTTGTTGAAACAACCACTAAATACAAGAAAATGATTTAACATAGTTTCACAAAAAGAAATCAATATAAAATAAGCAAACAATCACACTCATGTTCCTATTCACACAAGGTTGTAATGGAGCCTTGAGATTAGCGTTTCGAAACAAAAGATATTCAGTAGTTCAAGCTATTAATAAAATTTTCTCATATTTTTTTTCCTTTTTCATGTACATGCTTGCTATTTTTTTTTTTCAGCAATGCTAGACTTATTTTTTTTTTTAGCTTGATTTCTTTTTAGCAAGCCTTCACATGTAAATATTTTCAATTATGAAAATTTCACATTTCTCTTGATATTTCTTAGCGAACATCTCACCCAATTATAAAAAATAGCATCTCAATCCCAAGATAACAAAGGTTAAGGATATTTTATCACATTATTGGCTTGGTTATTATATGAGGTTTGAGAGCCGAAAATATTTTTTCAATAAGGCTCAATCTTGGTTTCTAGGGTTAATAGTACAAAGAATAAGTCTAAGGTTCAAATAATGTCACAGATGACCCATATCTCAAGAGTTATTGGCAACACACTTCTGATGCAAATAATTCAAAGTCAAGCAATAATTCGCAGTATTAGTATTGACCAGTACAAAGATAATAAGACTATTCAATGAAATTACCTGAATAAAATAATTCTTTATTAAGTAAATGTAAATAACCCTTTAAAAGAGACTGGATCAAAACTCACTCAGGTTTTCATGCACCTCTACTATGTGTTTCAAGTTTTCAAGGTAAAAATATCTAATAAACTTTGAATTTGGTAAAATCTAAAGTGCACAAATTTTAAGTTTTTATAAAAACATAATATAAGATACAAAAATATAGCATAAAATTCTATGTAATGCTTAAACGAATGCAAATTTTAGCTAAGTGAGTTATTCTCATATTGTGGTATCAATTTATGAATAAAAATGTTATTTCGATATTTAAAAAACCAACACATAAAAAATACTAAAAAGATAACCATTTATTAAACTGCCAAATAAAATAAAACATTGACTCAAAATATGGTACGATCAAGCCTTGACTCAACTAACTACGACTCTTACAGACTTTGATCATCAACCCTGTATTCAAAAGATCATAGCATAATATAAAGGGAGAAAATTGTGACCATCAAGACAATCCTAGGGCTCGAAGAAGAAGGACTAGGATGATCTTAGGAACTGTAACCCATGCCCCTCAGAAGTGCTCCATGCTGGCTCAATTGAGCCCTGATCAACCTCTTCTCCTTCTTTACCTCCCTATGGCCTCTCAGCAGTGCGAATAACAACTGTCTGTCAGTCGTGGTGTTAGTAGTTGATGATGCACAAAAATGGTTTTGCATACCACCTGTCAAATATAGATAATAAATGCAATGAAATCAACGAAAAAAATTAGAGAAGACACAATTTATAGTGGTTCGGTCAATTCGACCTACGTCCACTCTTCAATGGCTTCAGTCGCCGGGTATTTTATTGATTCAAAGGTATGGAGAATGGAGATACAAGCTTTGAGAGGGGGAATGGAGAATCAAAGAAAATAATAATCTCCGGTAGTCGGTTCGTCTTCTGTAAGTCTCTGATGGAGCATGT